>CP136062.1:160568786-160916001 GCA_032622095.1 Siphonodentalium dalli
TTTTATCATTTAAAAAAAATTAAATGTTTCTTAAATTTTTTAGGACATAAAATAAAAAACATCCATTACCCTGCAGGGAGCCCCACACATATATAGAAGAGTGCCGTCTGCTCATGTTTGTCTGGGGCTCTGTATGGGTGAAATTATAAAATTGTTAAAGAATACAAGAAAAAATTATTACAATTGTAAAAAATTGTTAGGCCAATCAATGCATTCTCTTATATATGCGAGGCGACCCATGGTCGACTCGCATATATAAGAGAATGCATTGGCAAAGGGTAAAAAAATCCCGACTTACGACTGGATTTGATATGGCGGGTCACATATGCCCTTGGGAGCACAAATGATTTTTGTTTTCGTTTTTGCGCTTTCTTTGTGGTCTATAATATTAGTAGGGACGGAGGCGACGTCTGGACAAAGAGCAGGCAGGTTTCGGGAAATAACGCTATGATTTTTGTATGCATTATATTCTGCTGAAGAACATACTCTTGGGCTCCAATTGATAGTGCAGGCACCTTTATTAATTTACAGCCCAAATTACCCCTCTGCGTGCACGTTATTAGGGTCTGCACGTTTATAATTTTCAAATATTTAATTTTGAGGTTATATTTAACGTTCTTAATATTGTTGATTAAAGCGAATCTAAAATTTCACCCTGCACTATTATTTGGGTCTGCACTTTTATGAAAACTGTCAGGATTTCCTCCCTGCAAATTTTATTATATTTGGGTATGCTTTTATTTGGATCCCAAGAGTACAGACCGACTACCCATTAAACAGATTGATTTGCTGAAACTGAACACTCATATCTTTCTAGTGTTTATATATAATACATAAAGAGCTTATTTACAGTAATATGACTAGTTACCTGGCTGGGGAGGATGGGACATCGGTCCCCCAACAGGTGGCATCCCACTGGGCATACCATATTGGTTATACATGGGAGGGGCTCCAAACGGCTGGTACTGTTGGGTCTGTGGCTGAGGTGCCGGCTGAAAGGACGGCGTTGTTGATGCATTCTGGGCTGACTGGAAGAAAAATACAAATTGAACAACAATGCATCAATGTAGGCCAAAACTAAAGCACACAGAACACAACAGGGTATGTATCCATAAAACAATAAGGGCATAAAAGTCAAATTCACAAAGAGTGGCACTTGTGAAATTTAGATAGGAAATTTACTCATACACAGAACATGGCACTTAACATGAATGTAAACAAGATTGGTGTTAACATAATTGTTATGAGCTATCGAGAACAATTAATAATGAATAATCACCGCCTTTCGCATTTAATTCTCAGAATCATGGATGACGCTAAATCAGGCCTTATCATTCCCCCCAATTCAAGCCGACTACCGGTGTCCCCAAATTACGACAAAGTCCCCAAAATAAGAGTTTGTTTTATTGTTTTATCGATGTTTTTGACAGACTAAACACATTTTTTTTTTCGATCGGAAACGGAAACGGAAATCAAAATCGGAACATTGTAAAACGCGGAATGCGAGTTCTAATTTAATAGTGAATTACCCCCCTTTGAAATTATCACACTCTTCTGTCTGGGAAAGATACGAATGTTTCAGCTTGGTTAGCGATGATTTTAGAATAAAATTTTGAAAATAATCATGAGTTCGCGAGGGAGGCCTCGAACAAGTGGCAAGTCTCACAATAAAACGAGCGGTACATACTCTTCCAAACGCAAACGAAAAGAGGAAGACAGTCAAACTGCGCCCATAACATCCCTCTTTACAAACATTGCCGCTGGCGAAAATGACAAAACGAAGGAAACTGAAAGTGAAAATTTCACTGAAACCGAAAGTGAGCCGACCGGCGACTGTCAGTCATTTTGTTCACTCTGTTCAATAAGGGGTTATTTAGCAAATTAGTGTTTGGTTAATAACCATCATCCCAAAATCCATATATATTATTAAATACATGATTTCATCATCAACTTCATTCTTGATAAGTTGATTAGATTTAATTTTTAATCAATTCATTTATTTATATTTTCATCAGTTTGTGACTTTGTCACAATATACATAAGTTAGCACTTAAGTTCACATAATTTTGAACACATTCAGCAACAAGAATTAGAAACTAAAATTATATTTATTAAATAATTGACTTAATAATATATTAGAATTATGCACAAGAATAAAGTCAAAAAGTGTTTTGGGATGATGAGTTTGATATCCAATTCTGTAAATGGTACTGTATGAAACAATTTTCTGGATGTGACCTTGTATATTGCTCTGAAAATGTGAAATGGACTAGAAATGAAAGATTCAATTCAATACAATTAGGTTGAAATAGATACTTATTATAGTCTGAGAAGCCAGGAAATGGCGTTTCGTGGACTTGAAATGTCAAATTTTCGCAAACCTGCCGGAACCATGGTCCAGCAGGTTTGTTCGGTGTCCCCAAATTAGACTAATGGAAAGGCCTGGCTAAATATAAACCTAATTAACCATGGCCCAAATTGGGCTGCAAAATATCATACATGGAAATATGAACATTTGTTTTTTCTATATCTTCCAAAGATCAATAAGCTAATAAACTGATGAGCTATCGCAACAAACTCATCTCAGATATTAACCCGTTGGAGAGTATTTATAACGTCATATACATGACGTCATGCTTGAGTTTAACGTCAACATCATGGCAATAATTATTAACAAATTCGGGTCAAAAGGGTCCATATAGTAGTTCATTTTAATTGATGTGTATTTTCTGTTTACATGTGCTATTATAAATATATTGCACTTATAATTTGGGAAATTATATTAATCAAAGTATCTCCTATACAATTCATTTATAAATATGATGATTAATTGAAGTTATGTCTACATAAAAATGACACTTCCTGAAACGACATATGTTGTTCCACTTGTGAACCATACAGTGATAAATATGTCGTTCCACTCGTGAACCATACAGCAACATATATGTCGCTCTACTCGCCGAAGAGTTAATGCAAAAACTGGGTATTGAACAGATTTGTTTTTGAGAAGATTTTGGCATTTAAGAATAACCTAAAAAAATGGTGACTAAAGACAGTTGAACTCATCTTAACAGTCATGTAGACTGAATTCATAGTGAACTAGCAAACTGATACATAGCTCATTCGCTATTATTTTTGGTTGAGTTATTTATATAAAGTTGGTGAAGAAAAAGAATACTCACTGATGCGAGGCATCTTGCCATCATTTTCTATCAAATTATGATGTATAAACTGACCCACTGGTCACGGGATTTGTGTTCGGCTGTGAACTCCGGTAGTAAACTGCTAATCAGGGAAGGTTCTCTCGGGGCCCCAATTAATAGTGCAGGCACGTTTATTATTTTTCAGCCCAAATTACCCCCTGCACGCACCTTATTAGGGTCTGCATGTTTATAATTTTCTAATATTTAATTTGGAGGTTATATTTAAAGTTCTTAATATTGTTCCAAGTTGTCCATTTTTATGCAGGATTGTTGTGAAGAAAACCATGCATGTCTTGTAAACATGTTTTAGTTGAATTTAAGTCATCTCAGTCTAGAATAGATATTAAATTGTTGATTAAAGTGAGACTAAATTCCACCCTGCACTATTATTTGTGTCGGCACTTTTATTTAATTGTGTCAGGATTTTCACCCTGCACATTTATTTGTGTCTGCACTTTTATTTGGAGCCCAAGAGTAAAGAATTCACTCCCCATTTTTTCAGAAGACTTGCGGGAAATTCCCTAATTGTCGTGAACAAATACCTAATTTATAAATGCAATTGATGTAGTTTAACCGACTCTTTTCAAGGACGTTAAGAGGATATTGTTACCAAGCAAATTATGCCTAAATTCTTATCTACAATTTATCAATATCCATGGGTAACCACTACTGTGGACACGGTATACTAGTAGATGCTAGCAACCTAAGTAGAGTGAAGGCATACTAGTACTTTGACAATGGCAGTCATGTGGTCGACACAGTATACATGGCAGTAACTCAACTAGAGTGTACGCATACCTTGACAATGGCAGGGTCATGTGGTGGACCCTGCATAGGCTGAGGCTTCGGTGGTTCACAGACATGCAGGTCCTTTATGTCGCTGCCACGAAAAATTATGTACTCAAAGATTTCATCTCTCGGAGGGACTGGACGGTCAGTTGGCCTGTCTTCTGTACCAAACGAACGCACTGGAAAAGCAAAATATGATATAAGATAACATGTTGATTATTACTCTCTGAATCCAAATAAAAGGGTGCGGATTAAAAGTAGGGGGTTGAAAATATCGCAAAAATTAAATTAAGATCGGGGGGGGGGGGGGGGGGGGGGGGGGGGGATATTTTGAATTGGAAGGAAATTCTCAAAACTTCACTTGAATTTTCAGCAACAAATCACTCATAAACACAGTGTACTAACTAGTAGTATGTGCTTGTAACAATTGTTAGACCATAACCCGAAAATTGAAATTATGTACACGATAGGCCAATATGTCAATTTTGATAGGTAATTGCTCCCAGTCCTGAGCCCAGGTGAAACTGCAAGATTCTTCCACAATCCCAAAGCAGAGTACATGTACTGTAGGAAGTTACCATGTGATTGGAGTTCACAAACAGAAGATGGTAATTTTAACTCTTTCATGACAGGAGCTGTGCTGGTGCAGCATTAAATACCTTACAAGTGTCTCCCAAATGAAGCCTCGCCTATATGTATATAAAGAGAATGCACTGGCTTACAAGGTCATGATAAATATTGTTAGGCCAATGCATTCACTTGTATATGCGAGGATCCCCAAGGGAGGCTCACATATATAAGAGAACGCATTGGCACAAGGTTTTTGCAAAATTTCAGGAAGCTCCAGTCATGGAAGAGTTAAAACAACTTACGGTAAATATTATGAGGGAGGGAGCTGTTATAGTGATGTCGTAAATGTATGGTACGAGTATAATACTAGTTAGTTATAATTTATTACTTATTAAACCAAAAAGATAGATATCTCAGCCCTCGAAATTGGCCGCAGCAATATTTAAAGCAATACCGTTGCGATGCAATGTCCAATTTCTGCTAACCAATTTACAATGAAAAAACATGTATTGGTAGTAAATGCTATACAAAATCTACCCAGAGCTGGAGAATTAAAAAAATTAAATCAACCCCTGGGGAAATGTGGAATCTAACATGCCACAGCGTATAAGGGGGAGATCAAGTGAACAATTTGTAATGGGGGTTTCCATGCAAATCTGCGGAGCAATAGTTAGAGTTGCACATACTTCTGAGTGTGAATTGATGTGGTATTTGAAACAGGTATTTATCTGGCGGATCTGTTTGAACTTGTCCATTATAATGTTGGTGTATTTATTTTTGAATTTTATATTGATTTTTCAAATGTGATTTAATTCCAGAAAATTTTACGAATATATATTTATTGCTACCTAACCTGCCAGTTAAATATTTTGGCTGTTCAATGATATACCTGCTTTGGTTTCTGAACTGCTTCATACATGACTTTTGATTCAGAGATTTGCATTGAAATCCCCATTCAAAATTGATGATTTGACTTCCCCCTTAATTTACTGCAGAATGTTTTTCCTAATTTCGAGGGCTGTGCATCTCTATCATCAACGATTCAGTGATCGTAATAAATCTAACAAGAGCTACGCTGGGCGTGCAAAATACGCCCTCTCTGGGAAAAAAAGGGGCATAACTCTGGTAAAAATTGGCGGACGGAACTTTGAACTTGACCTGTGTTTTGGTGGGAGAAATTAATATACCAAATTATCATTGAATCCGATAAGCTCTAGTAAAGTTATCATCCGGACAACAAATTTCAGGGATTTTCTAAGTCAAATTACGTCAAACAAGAGCTACGCTGGGCGTGCAATATACGCCCTCTCTTGGGTCGGCGGAAACTGGTAAAAAAGGGACATAACTCTGGTAAAAATTGGCGGACGGAACTCAAATTTGAACTTGACCTGTGTTTTGGTGGGAGAAAGTAATATACCAAATTATCATTGAATCCGATAAGCTCTAGTAAAGTTATCATGCGGACAACAAATTTCAGGGATTTTCTAAGTCAAATTACGTCAAATAAGGGGCATAACTCCGGTGAAAATTGGCGGACGGAACCCAAATTCGAACTTGAGCTGTCTTTTCTCCTAATAAACCCACATACCAAATTTGATTGAAATCGGTTCACTCTAACTAAAGTTATCATCCGGACAACAAATTTCATGGATTTTCTAAGTCAAATTACGTCAAAAAAGGGGCCATAACTCTCGCAAAAATTATCGGATTAAAACGAAATTCGGACTTGAGCTGTATTTCGATATATGTAATCCACAAAAATACGGGTTTTGCTTATAAACATTCCAAAATCGAGTTATCATCCGGAAACCAAAAAACATAAGAAAAACTGAATTTTCTGAGTCGAAAAAGGGGCATAACTCTGCCAAAAATGGTCGGACAGAACCCAAGTTCGAACTTGACCTGTGTTTTGGTGGGAGAAAGTAATATAACAAATTTGGATTCATTCCGATAAACTATACTAAAGTTATCATCCGGACAACAAATTTCAAGGATTTTCTAAGTCAAAAAACGTTAAATAAGGGGCATAACTCCGGTGAAAATTGGCGGGCGGAACCCAAATTCGAACTTGAACTTACTTTTACTAATTTTGGTTCACTCTAACTAAAGTTATCATCCGGACAACAGGTTAACGGACGGACGGACGGACGGACGGACAGACCAATACTATAATACGGCCTTTTTTTCAAAAGGGCGTATAAAAAGGAGTCTTCAGAGGAATCTGCTGCAACTATACTGTGTGTCAGGCAACTATGTACAGTGAAATACATGCAATAATACTCAGACTGAGGCACTGACTATCCTTCCTGTCCATTGTGTTAAATGCACAGCCCTCAAAATTAGCTACACAGAAGGAAATACAACAAAAGGTGTGCACTCGCGTGCTAGCATACCCCCCACCGTGGCAAATTCAACCCGCATTATCCGTAAACCCAACAAAAAAGATTTTAAAGAAAAATTTGGATTAATAATATCGATACAGCATCCACAAAAAATCCCAAAATTTTCAAAGTCAAAATAAGTCGAAAATGAAGTGTAATGTTAGGAAAAACAGTCCGAGCCAACCCTGAGCTGCATAATGTAGAGAGTGTGTTGAGAGAAGCATGTATACCAAAAATCATATTTGTTAAAGTTATTAAGTCGGACAGAATTTTCCAAGTCAAAATAAGCGAAAAGTAAGGAGTATTAAACTTAAACGAGAGGCCGGTCACGATCGGCAGATGACGTTAACCCATCCCTTGGCAATAGTAAATTACTATGATCGGAATCATAAATGAGAGTTTTGGTGTTGAATTATAGAGTATACTGTTATGTACTATTAGAGACAAATGTACATAACACAAACTATTGGAACTTATGGGTCACTCGCATTTATATAAGAGAATGCACTGGTACAGCCTTGGGTTAAATGTGAAAGGTGGCCTGGACATGGAATACTTGGGTTAAGAGAGTCCAATTTAAGTTTACAATAATAATGTATCAAATTCTACCAACAATATAGTCTACAGATAAGCCACCTCACTGCTGACCCATTAATATCTATTATATAGCAGAGTTGTCAACAAATCACAAGAATTGTTTATGTTGAACACTGACTTCTCTATTAAACCAATATCAATTATAATGACCTCAGACCATCTGAAGATATCACTCTACAGCACAGATGTCCAAGTCTACTGTTAATACCATGTGATGTTTATTGTTGAATCTTTATTTTAAATTAGATACCATAGCTTTCTTTATCAGATTATTTGCACATCAATTGGCATAAGACTGCAGGGTTCCTGCACCTATTTTCATATGAAATTCAAGGGTTTTCAAGGAGTGTAGGGGGCCAAAATTCAAGGGTTTTCAAGGAGGCATATACTCAAATTTCAAGGGTTTTCAAGGACAGTCATGTGTCAATATGTAAATACCCCGCTGGACAAAACAAGTGTCCATTGACACCGCGGTGTATTTGCCGTTCAGCCGCGGTGTCAGAGTTTGTAACTGCAGTTGAGCACCGCGACCGAACAGCAAGTACACTGCGGCCGAATGGCAAGTTCACTGCGGCCGAACGACATCTACCCTTGCGGCCGAATGACATGTACACCAAGGTTAGATTTCTGGTTTGTATCGTCTTTTTTAAAATCAATACCGAAAATTCGGTATTGATAGTTTTGATTCGGTATGGTAAATCGGTATTACGCCGATACCGATACCGCACAGTAAATACCGAGTACCGCCCATCTCTAAACAATATTTAAATTTATATTAGCTCAGACACCTACCAGAACGTGTGTATAATTCTGTAATTATTTAATCCAAAAATCCAGTAAGAAAACATGTTGACAAAACATCGTTAAATGGCCGAAGTAGGGAGGAGCTAACATCACATGACTACGTGCAAATTACTGCGCATGGAAATGTCACCGAACATGATTCTGCAACCTGCATGACTGTATCAGGAAGTTAACAGTATGCATGTGTAACAAATTGGAATTAGTTGTAAAAACTACACGCATGCGCAGATTGTAGTTACCCTCAACTTGAATTATATCAGGCTACATGAATTGTACTCTCAATGTGAACGCATGTGATTACCTTGACATGTGCACGGGGAAATTCATGAAATGATGGGTCACATGCAATGATCGACAAACACACGACATGTCAGTGTTTACGTAAGTACTGTTATTTGTCGGATTTTAAGGATAAATGACATGTAGGTGAGTGGATGGTTTCACACTTGTATTAGTGTTTAGTTGATAAATACATGTGCGTTGGTCATAATTGTTACTTTTATAAGTTTTATTGAAAATCTACTCGCTTATAAGTTATAGCGTTTATCTGTATCTGTAGTTGTTACGTCCTAGTGACCAAAGCTGGCTTTTACAGGACGGTCACTAGGACCACAGGAGCTTGGAATTTGGTCAAAACCCCTCTTTTATTGGCAGAACCACCACCCGGGACCATAGGTCACGGAAGGAACGAAACACGAATTTGTTGCCACCCATTTTGAACTCAACTGTATTCCTACAAAAAATATATTTTCACTAAAAACTTTTGGTACCTCTTACACCTTAGATGCCAATCTACAACATTCCATAGGTATATTTTTCCAGTTCTTCGAAAACCTCACTTTATTTCGGTAATGTATTGTAAATTCACCAACGAACACAAATCTGCGACACCTCCATCACCCGTTCTAGAATCTGAATGACAAATGGCACAAAACCATTTTTCCGGAATAACAAAGTCGGAACGAAATAAAATCGAAACCTAAATTTAAAGTCCGCGAAATTCAAAAATATTTGAAAGTGCGTGCGGTTTTCGAACTTAGGCGCCAGAAAACTTAAATCAGTTTATGTTTGCGTCATACTATGCGCGTTTTTGATGATCTTATCCTGTTGTTTTGTGTATTTTCTTGAAATTTTTTGTATTTGTCTGTCTGCTGTTATCATCTGATGAAAATGACGACTGTCCAAGAAGATATTCTTCATTTGACTGAATGGTAATTTGTACAAATATTTCATATATAATTTATTTCTATTTATGGCACGACCACGTGGTATTGTTTTTTTCTTCTTGTTTTATGTTCGTTATGTACCGGTAGGCCTACATGTATATGTACTACTTGACTTTGTAATGCTACTGGTTGCAATTATTGGTCATAAGGGGACCAAAAATCTCTCTCTCTCCCCCCTCTCTCTCTGAATAACTAGTTTATAAATTTGTGTTAGTGATAAACTCGCTAACATAAATTTTATGTAATAAGCAACTATAAGTATTGTTAACTGCACCGGTACCAGGATCTATAAATAGTATACGTCACTCGTGAGTCGTAACGAATCAGCACCAAAACTCTTAAAAGAATGGCTTTATGCATATTATATAGCCTGTGCTCATGAATTGGAAATTCAATTTTTAAATTCAAGACAGCTAGCCACCATCGGCATTGATTTTCTCAAAATCAAAAATACCAAAAAAATATTAATAACATTACTTAATGTAACTTTCGCTGATGGGGTCATTGTCACAAGGCTCCGCGATCCGATCACATTCGTAGCCAGGTTTTTTAATCGATCACAAATGTAGCCAGCTTTTCTATGGCGATCACATTCGTAGCCAGCTTTTCATATTCAGGCGAGCCCCAATGAATAGTGCTGGGCGATATGACGATATATCGGGTATAGCCGGTTTTCATTTTGATATCGTCAATAATATCGTCTGAAATAAAAATATCGTAATACCGTCCCAAGTTATAATATTCTCCATGTACAGACCTTCTCAAAAGTAATGGCCCTTCCGACCGCGTTGGAGTAACGTTACGACCGCGTTGATCCAACGCGGTCGTAATGTTACTCCAACGCGGTCGTAACGTTACTCTCAACGCGGTCGAGGAAACCGTCAACGCAACATAACGCGGTCGGCATGACCACCAACACAACAAACGCGGTCGAGATAACCGTCAACGCAACAAACGAGGTCGGGAGAATAGCTTCTATCTATCTACTTGATACTCAATCGCCCTCAATTTGCTGAAGATTATGTGGAGCTTATCAACTGTAATAATAATTATTGAATAACATTGTAAACAAGAACTTTGAGACATGAACTCATTTTATTAAAAAAACATTAAATTGAAAAGAGAAAATGAACGACGCCACCAATTTTAGTTTCATACAATTTTCTGATAGGAAACAGAACGAAGTGTTGTAATCAATCGAGACGGTGACCGTGTGTTTGGCTTGGGTGATGCATGATTTATTGGTGATGTTTTACATTTACATTTATAATTTTTCTAAAAAAAAAAGAAGAAAAAAAATGCAGATCACATCGATTGCGCTGCACGAATTAATAGAGATGCAATTGAGTTTTCTAACAAACAAAAAACTTTGAGTTCACGTCGCAATGTACATGTACGTGTATTCTTTGAATATTTAATATTCAGCGTCACCTCCTAATAAAGGTCATAATAACCTGTACGCCAAGGGTCCAATGTCATTTGAAATCTTCGTGAGGGTACGATAAACACACATCTACATTTACACGCACGTTCGTAATTGATACATGGATATACATGTACAGTGATGCAAATAATTTAGAATATTAATTAGCCATGTGTTGTGAAATACATGTAAAACAAACAGCGCATAGATTTTGTTACCAGTGATTTGTCACTTTAACCAACAGACCGCGGATCAAAAGCATGCCGCGAATGATTGACAGCGATGTCAATAGACGCAAATACAATACGGGGCATGTCTTCGGTAAAGTTGGAAGTGATACCCTGACATTGTGACTCAAACGGAATTCTCGATTGAAAACGTGCTGTCATAACTTCGTCGGTTTTGATTGGCTAGTGACCACTCGATGAAGTCTTGTTCAGGTGTTACTTAATTCATTGATGATGAAATAACGAAATCATTCGTAGTCAATGGTGCCTCGAAGAGACCAACAATGTATAATCCGCTATTGTGTAGGCATGCAGCATATGATAAATATTAACTTTCTTTTTACCGTAGGATATCATATATAAGTTGAATAATTTTGTTAAATTCAGTTTTTTTTTCACCGGAATTAAATCACTGCAATTCAATTATTTATTTGTCTTCATCAAATATTTGAAAACAATGTACAATGTACATTTGAAGATCCAAGCGCCGTCCGACGCAGTAGATACCAAATTAGACAAATTTTTTTTTTTTCTAGATTTCCGGGTTATAAAAGAAAACTTTAATATACATGTAGTCACCATCAATTATTATGTCACATAAATCGCAAAAAAAAACACACAAATGTCCACCGTTTTATTATCGATCTATATTTACATATGTTTGTGGTTTTACATTGAAAACGAGTACAAACTATCATAATTTAAACGCTCTTTATTACATACCACATTTCGGTGTAAACATGGACGCTCTTTATTAGAAGCGACAATTTGAATTTTTTTGCAAGACTGACAACAAGTGAGTTAAATGTATTCTCTTGAAAGCCGATATCTAGTCATCAAAACCTCATATAATAAACGCGGTCAAGTTAACCGTCAAGGCAACAAACGCAGTTGAGATAACCGTCAACGAAATGGAATGTTATCAAAATAATACAATGTTGTTTGCGTGACGAGAGTAATGCGTTCTGATTAGTGTTAAATGTTTTACATATAGGCCCACATTTAGATTTTTCCGGAAAAAAAACTAATAAATAAATGTAGATCACGTTGATCACAACGCGGTCGAGTAAACCGTCACGCAACAAACGCAGTCGAGATAACCATCAACGAAATGGAACGTTTCCAAAATAATACAATGTTGTTAACGTGATGGGAGTAATGCATGATAGATTTGTGTTAAAATGTTTTACATATTGGCCCACATTTAGATTTTTTCCGGGAAAAAATAATAAATTAATGTAAATCACGTTGATCGCGCTGCACGAATTAATGGAAATGTAATCGAGACTGCTAACAAACAAAACATATTGATGTCACGTCGCTATGTACATGTACATGTGTTATTTGAATATTTAATATTCAGCGTCATATCCGATTAAATGTCGATTACCTGTACGCTCATGTATATAGACCAAGGGTATTGTGTCAGTTCCGATGTCGGCCGAAACTGTATGAAACAATAAAGCGCGTTTATATACGCCATAAACAAACGCCATGAAAAATTCCAGAAATGTTCACGACGCTCGTTATGTATGCCACTATACACGTGCATGTACATGTAGCATTAAATAAACCAATAATCATTATAAAATAAACACAATTTGTGATTTATGTCGAAGAATATCATGACTCGATTATTCGGACTTTCATCAGCCTCTCGTCGGCAGTTTGTAAAATATTATCCAGATATCAGTGCCCCTTTAATACAAGGAAACCATAACTTCCCCCCATCGCGAACCTCTATTGGACCACACACACTGCTGAATGGTGACATTGTCTCGTTCTTTGAAGTTATTATTAAATTTAGATCAAAGGAATTTCTGCAAGATATTTTTATACCATGTAGCAACTTTGTGAAGATGACTCCTCCTACCAGCTTGTATTCTGTATTGATTGACTGTGATTCAAACACAGAATTCTCGACTGGACACGTGCAAGCATAACTTTGTCTGTTTTGATTGGCTAGCGGACATCGTGTGCCACAATGATCACTCAATGAGGCCGTGTCGCTTTCGTGATTATGAAATAAACTTACTCAACGTGGCTTCGAAGAGACGTTACATGTTTCAGTAATTGTCCGCTTTTGTATTGGCAAGCATACATGTATGGTAAATATTAATTACTTTTTACCGTACTAGTAGTATATATAAGTTTAATAATTCAGCTAAATTCTGTTTTTCTCAACAGAATTAAATCACTTTGCAATTCAGTTTATTTATGTGTCCTATTTAAATATTTAAAAACAAAACATATACATTTGAAAACGTGTGTGCGACTGTGCGTTGATCCTTAGCGCAACGTGTTTAACGTAAACGCAGTCTGCGTTAAACTTCAACACGGTCCGTTGATTTTCAACGCGGTCGTAACGTATCACCAACGCGTTATCAACGCAAAAACCGCGTTACGTTGACCACGTTGAGGACCGCGTTAAAAGGGCCACTTATTTTGAGAAGGTGTGTAGGTTGAAACCCATCATATGCAACAAACAGGGAAGTTAGAGCAAGTATAAATGTATAATAGTCCCAAACTTCCCGGAAATGCACAGTCGAAAAAGTTAAAAAACATCGGAGCACATGCTTGTCAAGTTGGATATGCTTCGTTGGAAACATCAAAGCGCTATCATTAGTTGGCGACGTTGCGAGATGATTGGTATGTCGCGCGCATGCGACTGGCACAATGACCTCCTTTCAAGTTGGTGCAGCTTGCTCTATCAACCGTAACCGGTTGCTTGGAGGCGGATAACGATGTCAGATTTTTATTGACCAAACTAGCTGATCGTGTCAATGTGTGCAAATTGCGAGTAAAATTATTTTGTGGACATGTGCCGTACGGATCATGGCATCACTATCACTTCAACGAACGTCAAATTCACAAACTAATTGAACATGTCTATATTTATTTTCCTCGGCTAAAAAAATGCGGACGCAAATTCATTTCGCGTTGGGTTTTGCCTCGGCACTGCCCATTGTCGATGCTAATTCCCAGGGCTGCCGTATACTATGTGCATTGAAGTCTCACGGTGCTACCAACTACTAGTACCAATTACCACTAATAAATAGTCTCACAAATGACCAATTCCTCATGAATAAATAAAATGGAAATTTGAAACCGAATGTGGTCCTTAATGTGTGGTGTTGAGCGCTATGGTTGAAGGGATATAACTCTAAAAAATTATGCGAAAATGGACGTGGGCCTTGTTATATGATTATATCCCTTTATTTCAAAGTTATTGTTTTCTCTGTCGGCAAACTGTCAGCAGCCATGTTTTTATGCAAATGAGCCCAAAATGATTCGTTCCCATCTAGACGCCAATGTTATCATCCATCAAAAAGTTCATGATGATCTCGGTACGGTCATGTAATAAACATGTAATCAGCAGCTATGTTCGAAATTATAAACGGTACTTTCATGCTATCCGTCTCCGGATCATAGTTTTAAAGTTTCCGCATATTTTGGTACCAGTTCCGCTACTCAGATTCTAGAACGGGTGATGGAGAATACGCAGATTTGTCTTCGTTGGAGAATTTACAATACATTACCGAAATAAAGTGAGATTTTCGAAGAACTGGAAAAATATACCTATGGAATGTTGTAGATTGGCATCTAACTTCTAAGGTGTAAGAGGTACCAAAAGTTTTTGGTGAAAATATATTTTTTGTAGGAATACAGTTGGGTTCAAAATGGGTGGCAACAAATTCGTGTTTCGTTCCTTCCGTGACCTATGGTCCCGGGTGGTGGTTCTGCCAATAAAAGAGGGGTTTTGACCAAATTCCAAGCTCCTGTGCTAGGACGTAACGATGGAACGTACATGGCGTGAGCCATGCTGCTACTTTCCAATGGATCTATGACAGTGATAGAACTATCGCTACTAATACTATTATAAATAAACTAGTTTTAAGAATCTCATTTGTAAAGCACCAATGGTAATGAAACTAGATCGGAAACTTTACTAAAGAACGATTTCAGTTTCACAACTTCAATAATCATGGACATAAAAACTTACAATGTCTTCATTTTTCAATTCAATAACAAATTATTTTCCAACGTCCAAAGGGTCCAACAGAAATAATTGGACGGCAACTATGGAATATGATACATATAATTTATGTGCACAGCACTGGGTCGTTGTATTAAGCAGTATAAAATAAACGAACTGTCTTTGTCAAAATGTTTACCTTTGGCCAAAGCGACAGTTGATTCGTTTGGGTCAATTGTGTACAAGATTCCTTCATATCTTATTTCGGCCTTCGAAATAAGACTGATTTTACTCCCAAGATAAGGAATTCCGCCGCTCATGGCTGTTTTAAAGCCTGATTAGCGACAGAGAAGAAAGATGATGTTGGATTGCTTTCAACGATCAGCAGAACATCAGTTTTTGGTTTACTCGAAATGGCGATTCTTCAACTGAATTGCACGAGATGGCGCTGGCGTTCCAAAAACTATCCCATGAGGCATCAGTTCGCGCATGCGCTCTTCATTCTGTGAATGATCGGTCTAGTGAAATGGCGGCCGTGAATCCCTTGGATGATATTTTGTCTTCTGATGTGGATGATAACGCCGTTAAAGACTTAGTCACTTCACTAGAGTCATTGATCAAAGACCCGAGCAGCACTCCTCGAGATAACACTATAAATTCAAATCATATTGACAGCACACCTATAATTGGGGCATCCAATAACAGTGCTTCTAGTTTACCCTCGTCCCCGTACACATTGAATCCATCTAGTGCACTCGACAATAAGTCATTGTCACTGCAGACTCATTCGCCGGTGTCCCAAATCAATGACGTCGGTGTTAAACTGCCACTAACGGACAGTCAAATTATTGGTATATCATCAATACAGAATGCAAATAATTCACGAACTCCTGGCAGTGTTGGTAGTGTATCTCAATTCAATCAGATTAATTCTCAGCATCATACTATTCATAGCCACATTAAAGCTGAACCTGGGCAAGGTATTTCAACAATTGGTGGTGTCAAATTAATTTCACAACATCATAGACCTCAACCAGCAGTTGTGACTTTACCAGGAAATGCACAATTTGTACCGAACAACGTGAATAGTGGTGTGAGGGCTATTGTCCCTAATTCTGTGTCAATTCCTATGTGTGTAAATTCTCCACAGGCTGTAGTCTCAAATGTGCTTTCAAACAGTGCTATAACAAGCTATGCGACGGCAGATCGTATCGTTGCATCGCAAAGTTTAACTGATCCTCACGGGAACAAACTTCTGCATAATAACAGTTTGATGACTGACAAGAAAAATGGAGCAGTATTGTTAAAACAGGAGATCAAACAGGAAAGGGTTGGATCACCGTTAGTTCATGCTGCTGGCAAGGATGTTTCTTCTATTCTGAATTCTGGACAAATTCCTGTGAATGTGAAGTCATCTACTGCTAATTCTGGTGTTTTCACCGTACGGACGTCACAGCCTCATGGTCATAATATGATGATGAGGCAACCCATGGCTAGTCAAGGAAATAGTGCTCCGATGCAAATAGTTAATGTTAGTGCTACTGGTGCGTTGAGAGCACCTGTTTCAAATGTGCAATTGACACAAAGTAAAGCTCCAGTGAGGGTTAATACCCCAATCAGGATCTCTTCACAACATCAACACCAACATCAACAACTTCAACATCAACATCAACAGGTCAACATAGCTCCGCGGCCAGGAGGACCTACGGTAAACCATTATAATTTAAACTAGCATTGGTAGTTCTTTGGTTTATTATAAATAGAATTTATTAAATGCATATTTAATTTGTTTGAAATTACCGGTAGGCCTATTTAATCTACATGTATCTGTACTAGTAAATGATGTATCCGTTTTACAGATAAATTACAATTCATCCGAGCTTTGAGAATACCAGGTACTGTAGGGCCTAGCATAAGATGCTGTAGGCATGTCCAGATGGCTGCAGGCCAGAGATACCCTGCTGGACAAAACAAGTGTCCACTTAACCGCGGTGCGGTTAGCGTTGCCACCGCGGTCGAAATGCAACTACACTGCGGCTCCACCGGCTAACAACAGTTGGGCTGCGGTGTACTTGCCATTCGGCCATGGTGTAGTTGCCGCGGTGTACGTTCATTAAACTGAAAAAAGATGATACAAACCCGAAATCTAACCACGATGTACATGCCATTCGGCCGCGTTGTTGTTGCCTTTCGGCCATGGTGTATTTGCCGCTCGGCTGCAGTGTACTTGCCGTTCGGCCGCGGTGCTCAACTGCAGTTACAAACTCTGACACCGCGAGCCGAACGGCAAATACACCGCGGTGCCAATGAATTTCAAGAAAATCTTTTGATAAAATATTTCATAAAAAAATGAGATAGCATATTATTGTCTTAGAATGGGTTTGTTCCTCAGTCACACATTGTGTTTAACTATAATACTAGAGCTGGGACGGTTATGCGGTTAACTACCAACTATGGCCGTGACCGGTCACGGATTTGCCGTGGTCGGTTAACCGTAACATCACTATTATAGTGTATGATCACTGTGATGGTCAGCTATAACTGGCTATAAGAGGGTTAATCTGTCTCCGTCAATTAAAATGAATCCGAGATTGACGGAACAACATCAAACGCGGTGTGTCGGCTCTTTGAAGGCTACATTTAACAGCCTGCCGACGTCAAAACGAAACATCAAAGGGTCAGCACACGTGTGATCTTACTAGTGATGTTCCGATAATGAAAAAGCTTATCGGACCGATTTCCGATAACTGGAGGCACAATCGGCCGATTTCCGATTCCGATTCTTATATATATTGTGCGTTTGTTCCTATAATGGACTTGTATACACCCAATGCACTCCATATCCCGCATAGTTTCAAAGCCAAATACATCAAAGAAATATATACACACTGTCGTGACAGTATTTCTGCCGACGTCGGTTGTGTGCTTCCTTTGATGTATACCGGTAGTTGTTTTGACAAAGAGATCAAAGGTGCCGACTCAGAGCAACGTTATGACCATGTGTGGAACACTTACATGCGGAGTAAAAGTCTTGATTGAATACTTGTAAGTTGCAACAATGTATGGAATGGCGATGATTATTAACTAAATTTTGATTGATGGATAATAATTGCTGTCATATTTGTCTGAGATTTCCCAAGTTTCCATTGGTCACACCTTTTATCTTTTAACAACTCGGAAGCTTTTATAGTTCCGCCTGCTCAATTTTTGTTTTGCAAGTTCAACGTGGAGCTAAGCGTATTTCATAGCATACGTTGTACAGACGAAAAAGCTAATTATGCATCTACTAACGTTGATCGTTATTGAAGACAGTTCTGATAACAACTGTATTAATTCATTCAGTGTGTGCTTCAAGTTATTGACATAGCATGTGACGTCACATGACACATGCTCTAGAGGAAGCCTCACTGTAATCAGGTCAGCTTTTTAATTAAAGCTTTCTTTTAATCTATTTCGTGTCAACGCGATTGAACCAATAACTTCATATTACACGGGACGTCGGGCATGTGTATTGCCATTCTTATAATATATCATCATATCAGACTGCTTTGATGATGCCAATGGCTTCTTTTTAGGATGTTACAACTGCGTTTTACATTCAATACTACAGTTGTATTGCGTATGTTTATTAAAGCGTGCACATTGCGCTTAGGTACTAGAACGTTTTTATTTATTTTGACAATCGGTAAAAGCCGATGTTCAACTGCGAGGTACGATTAATTTCCGATGGGCTATTATCGGCCGATGGCCGATTCCGATTCCGATTATCGGAACATCACTAGATCTTACAACATTGTCACATCGCATGAATCGTATTCAGTATTATTATCAGGAAGATAATTGTTTTTGTTATCAACGAATAGTTATTTCTTGAGACCCCCCCCCCGGACAACATCACATACCAACGTATATGTAAGTATTTCATTAAGAATAAATAATAATTGTTCGCCCACCCAGCTACCGGAAATTGCGGAATAATCAATAAAATATTCCGGAATGTATATTAAACCTTTCTAGTCGTCACTTCCGTGTCGGTGTGTTCAGCTTCCTGCCCGATCACATATCCCGATGGCGATGGAGTAATTTTACAAGGACAATAAATGAACACAACACAGCCTCACAGGGGAATGACATTGTATATTTATTTTATTCAGTAATAAATTGAAGATGTGTACTAGTTAGTACTTAATTAGATATGTGATTATGTGTGTCATGGGTGACAACTTCTTTGTATAATGGGCAGGAGCCGTTCTCAAACTTACCATGTCAGTGAGCATCACAATCATCGCCGTTCTGCATACTGGGCTTACCCACCCATAATAGTACCTATAATATGTGGTTAACCGGTTAATCGCGGTTTTTTGCCGTTCATAACTGGTCACGAAAAACCCATAACCGTCCCAGCTCTATATAATACAGTTGGTACAAATACAATCCAGATTAATACTAGATTGACTCATGTTACCGGTACATTTGTATTTCAGAACACAATCACGTTGCCACCAGGCCTCCACATCGGCCCTGGCACGGTGTTGATGAAAAATGAACAAGGGCAGCTCGTGCTTGTCCCGGGGCAGCAGGGCGGAGCGACCACAACAATGCCAAATAAGGCACAAGGCATTCGTGTACCTGTAAGTATCATCTACAACAATGCAAAATAAGGCAGACCGCCTAAATGTACATGTACATGTATATCAATGGATATCATCTCTGAACCAGTCATTCTCAGAAATCAAATGCAAATTTTTTGGTCCAAATTTCTAAATTTTCTGCTGCCCGGTGAAATCATGAATATCCCTGATGTGCCAAAATTACAACAATATATTCTAAGGCCAAAGAAAAAAATACTTGTGGTTTGGGTTTCCCTACTGATGTTATTTTAAACCCCCTACCCTAAAGTTTTTTTCATGGTTTTCAAGAAAATCTATTTTATTTTTTCTCAAAAAATTTCATAAAACACAAAAAACACATCTAAGCATTTCAGAATACGGTAGGTGATTTCTAAGTAAAAGTATTGTGTTATATTAAAATTTATACAAAAATAATCAAAGCTAGTTTTATGTCAATCTTGCAGAGTAAAATATGCACATGAAAAGTCATACGAATATGTCAAAATTAATTAAAAAAAACTAAATTTTAAGCCTACCTACCGACCCTTTTTTTCCCCGGCTTGTAACCCAAACCAGACATTTAATTTTCTTTCACCTAAACACCTGACCAGCATTGAATTCACTGTTCAAGCTGAACCTTCTGCCATAATTGTTGAACCTGTATTTGGGCCTTTATAAATATTTTTCTTACCATTAAAAATGTTGTGGTATTAAAAATACATGTGTATGCTTCAGGTTTATTCTGAAATCCTTTGCTGAAAGTGGCAAATTCTGGCAATAGAATAAAATTTTATGTCTATTATTTCAGACAACAGTTACATCACAGCCACACCAACGACCCCAAGCTATTGTGGCCATGCCACCAAGGGGCACTGGTAGCCCTCAGCCAGTTATCCGGCCAAACACCCAGCGGGCATCAATAGCCCATTCTGTACCTAGTGTGCCTGCGACAGGACCGTCCGTCGTGCAGACGGTCGTTCGGAACCCGCTACCTGCTATGGGAGGTTCACATCATGCGGAGACGCCCACGCATTCAGCGCCACAAGGAAGTATGTGTGATATTATATTAAGTTCAGGCCTTAAAAACCATCAAATTTTGCGAGAATCAAAACATCATTTCTACAGGGAACAAGCCTTTTTATGAGAATCAATATTCATGAGAATCATGATTCTGATTCTCGTTGGATTTTAAGGCCTGAAGTTTATACCGTTAGGGGAAGATTAGATGAGGTGTCGTCACTGTCGTGTGATGACGACTGATATTACAGCCTTTAACCATTTCTTTACTAAATACTCATTGATGAGTAGTTCCTGTTGGAAATGTTCAGATAACAAGTTCAACTAACAGCTGTCATAGACTGTTTGTTGAACTTATTTTAATATTTCCCACAAATGAATATTAAGATATTAAAAGATAAATTTTATTTAAAAGTCTGAGGTAAAACATTATACAAACACAAGCTCTGAAGAGCTTTTGACCAACTGTAAAACAAATATATATATAAAATAAACAGATACACATTATCATATCAATTTTATACAAGTTAAAATAAGTTATCCTAGTTAAATTACTTACATGTAAGTTGTAACAGTTAAAATTTTGATTTATCGAGTAAGAAAATTACTACGTGTATTTTATAAAAAAAAAAAACACCAGAAAAAAATCTCTATAATTTAATTTGCCACCTCCAGTAATAAAAGAGAAAAGGAAGTATGAATTTGCTTGAATTTTATGTTTCTGTGGTTTTTGAATGCTTTAAACATAAGGTTAGTAAAAAATGATCTCCTGTTATAATAATATACCGGCAGATAAAATATTAGTGCAATGTTGTGTTATTTACCTTTATTTGATAATTTATAGTTAAAATGGGCTGGTTTGGGGTGTCTATGGGCTCTGGAATGCTTTCTCTGACTTCTTTGCGACCTACTCCAATCCAGTAGTCCAGAGACTCCCCAAACCCCCTGTTGGCATATAGTACAGATCAGAAAAATAACAAGAATATTAATCCATCTTAAGTATCTGTTCGTCTGAGGGTGGGGGGGGGGGGGGGTGTATTTTTTACATTGTGTATCTGAAATGAAATTCTTGAGTGGTATTAATGGGTTAAATACCCCAAACATTTGCATATTTCAGAATTTTCGCAAATCACTATGTAAAACAAGTTCTAAATATTCGCTTTAATTATGTCTTTAATTCATTTTCGAATTGTCAAATTTCTTTCAGATATGCAACAACAGATGCTGGAAAATGTCAAGAAATGTAAAAACTTTTTGTCAACCCTCATTAAGTTAGCATCTCGACAACCACCGGAAACTGTGCGGAATGTCAGAGAATTAATACAGGGCCTTATTGTAAGTTACTTCATTTATTATACACACTTTTAAATGTCAGTCAACATAAATTATACGATTTGTTATCCATCATAAATGTCAGTGATATTATGCAGCCATTGCAGGCCTTACAATTATTACAGTCTTGATTAAAACCAGACTGGAACTGATTCGCTGTACATAGTCTGAAGAAAATGAGTGGGGTTTCCATTACCACAAGCAAGCATTATGTCCATGTCAGCCATTCACAACAATTATCAGCAAAGCGATGCAGCTATTCAGGCAATTGTCGGATTTCCTACACAGCGGTGGATTGACTGGATTCGCCACATAGCTAATATATTTTATGTCACATTGATAATTTTGCACAGTGATAAAAAATTACAGTTTACAACAACTAATTACACACTATGAGCGTACGTGGAGATTCCATAATTGACAAATAATACCTAGCAAGGAGAATCGGAAGTACACCAGTTTGAAGCGGCGGATATATTACTGCATCTATAGATTGCAAATAGAAGTTATTTATAGCAATGGTAATGTGACACACAGCTATTTTCACCAGACTGTACTGAGAAGTAGTCCCAGGCTGGTTTTAATCAGACTGGCCTTATTGAGTGACGCATTTGCTTTGTTTTTTCTAGTATCGCGTTCAGTCTTGTAGTTGGGTCAAACTGCACGTCGTTCCTTTGCTTTGTTTACCATTTACAATGCAATGGGCATTGGTTGTCAACCAACAAAATCAAACTTAATGCGTGCCAGACTACATGTCTGTAATAAACTTTTACTCACTGGGACAACAGATATAAGCACCAATTGCGCGCTGGCACCTGGTTATACATCATAAACACTCCACATAGTCAAGCCTTTTGTTATTGTTGACTCGTATAATTAAAAAAAAATTCCCATGACAAGCATTGTTTAAATTGATAATTATCTTGTATCATAAATTATTTGGATGGCAAAGGGGAACTGAACTGTCCACAGAATAATTCATACTTGATCTTTTTATCATTTATGATGACAAAAAGTGTAACCTTAAATGATCACAAAACATTTCTTATCTATCTCTTTTTATACGCCTGTGTTTAAAAAATGGGACGTATTATGTTAACGCTTTTGGTTTCCAGGTGATAAATTTAGATACGGTAGTCTCATCTGAATGCAATGAAATTTAGTATGCAGATTTACCAGCACAAAATAGTGCTGGGCGGTATTTAACCATAAAAATACCGTGGTAATCCTAAAATAATACCGCGGTATACGGTATTACCGATTATTTAAACTAATCCCTTAAAACCCCCCGTTTAGTAGCATTCGTTTGGTGCACAGGTCGACTGTTTATGGAGGGAAATCTAATCGCTACACAGATTACATAAAATAAGGAAATTTACGCTCCGTTTTATTAAATTATGGAATGCAATGTATGTATCATTATCTGCATGCACGGATTCATGAGCTGATCTTAAATACAGGTAATAATTGCGATTTATACAACTTAATGCAAGCATCATTCAGCGAAGTTGGATACACCCATGAGCTTTGAAACAATCCCCAACTGACAGTGCCGACTTGCAGAGCACGTGCTGTGACGTTGATATTGGAATGTTCCGCCGGGTGTGAATAACTTAAGAATAAGTACGATGATTTTATTAAATGCCGGGAAATGAAGTGTATTACTTCCAAAGTATTTAACTTCTAGAACTATTATTGACTTCCCGTTGCATTATTATAAATCATACTTTTAAATCCAGGTTTATGAATGTAATCAATTATTCCCACTCGATAACACCCCTGAAATAATGAGCTGCCCCATGCATTCAGTCGATTAAAAATAGCGCAGAATGATGCAATCATACCTTGCAATATAATGTTGGGCTGGATTTTGTCCCAGGTGGGGAAGGAATGCATTTTGTTTGGAAATGACATAAACTTGCACACGCCATGCCACAATCATTGAAACGAACTGGTCATTTTAAAATTGTCGATCAGCACGTGCATGGGGCACACAACGTAAGTCTTGAAATATATTCGCGGCAATTTCGAGGATGACTTGGTAAACAGAATCCGCAACGCTAGTAGCTACTCCAGCCCAATTTACAGCAACACTGTCTCCTGACACAAACTCGCTACCTCTTAATTGTGATTTCGATGAAATACGGTGTAAAGAAACGAAGTAATTTCTTTGTATCCCGACAAAGGAAAACCACAATATACTCGGTAATGGGCCTGTATGATATGTAACCGCGATAATACCGTCTTCAAGGTTTACCGATTATGGGAAAGAATGACGGTAACGGTATTGAAAATCTTACCGACTATAATCGGTATACCGAAATACGCCCAGCACTAGCACAAAATACAGGTCAAGTTTGAATTCTGGTTCCGCCCTTCAATTTTCACCGGAGTTATGGCCCTTTTTTTTTGTTGGAATTTGCACTCAATGTTCATTTTTCGGATGATAACTGAATGGAATGAAATTTGGTATACATGTAGGTTCCACCTGCCAATTTTCACCAGAATTATGGTCCTTTGTTGATAGTACCAGACATATATTGCCCTAGAGATGCTCTTGTTCCTTATTTCGGATGGTAAGGCAATTTTTTTTGAGAATCGATGAGGGAGGCGAGGGTTTTATTTTTATTTTTTATTATTGTTATGGGGATAATGCCCATAGTTAGCATGGGTTATTATACCTTCCCAGGTTAAGAAAATGTAAGGAGAACATTGTTTTGATATAAACTAATGTATTCCACTATAAAGAATGACCAATCACATTTTACTACCCGTACATCAAATCTGAAATAAAGAATGACATAAATATATGACATTGTACTATCCGTACATCATATAGGGATTTACCAGAATGATATATATATATATATATACAATGTATATTTCAATTTACTGTTGTTGATATATTTGATATATGTATGTACCTTTTATAGTATATATCTATTTATATCTATCTATATACTTTAATATTTATCCATCTATACTATAGTAACTATACATGCTAGCCATAAAGACTTCAAATACTATTTTATTAAACCAGCATACACATCGCCAATACGGACAATATTTCTTTCCGGTTTGCGTTCCCGAAATTGGAAATCTCAGAATTGTTTACCGCACGAAAAGTGGGTTATCTACCTTTTCGAATTGATAAATGCCGAAATATTTGAACACATTTGACTTAATAAACTTGGGGGTTTGGGCAGCTTGTGGTGACAATATACCTGGTAGTTATCGTTGCCTAGTGTCTGTTTTTGAATACCAACACATACACCATTGTATGTCTATCATATTCGATGTTTGAAACATAACTAATTTCTGTTTTCTAGTTTCCTATTTTCGTGTTATCATTTGACAGCTTCGGTCAAATTGAAAATCGTAATAAAATGGTTCAATGCAGGCCTTTTTTCCAGACGCGGCTATGCCCGAGAATCAAAACACTTTTTTTGTTTGGCCTAAATTGTAACCTGAAATGTTCACAGAATGATTCATATCCAATTCTATTTCTTTATTTAGGACGGCAAAGTAGAACCTGAAATGTTCACAGAACGATTACAGGTGGAGTTGAAATCTTCTCCGCAACCTCTACTGGTACCATTCTTAAAGGTAAGATTGATTATTTGTACACTATCTGCAAGCTTTTGCCAATGCTTAATGTCAAATACAGGTACAGTAATGCTCTAAATAATCGACTCTTTAACCACAGCAGAATTATGGGTAACTTTTCAGGATTTAGTAGGAAATATGGCTTGTTGCCATTCGTCGGAAAGCTCTCATTGAGAGCTTTCCGACGAATGGCAACAAGCCATATTTCCGACTAAATCCTGAAAAGTTACCCATAATTCTGATGTGGTTAAGGAGTCGATTATTTAGAGCATTACTGTATACTGTGACCAAGCATCAGGTTCACTGCAACCAAATTACAAGTACACAGCAGGTCAATAACAAGTACCTCTGGATGGAACTTCAGTGTGCTTGTTGTTCAACCGTGGTGAATACCTTTAACCCTTTCATGACAGAGCTGCGCTGGTGCAGTATTAAAAGATCCTATGCCAGTGCATTCTCTTATATATGCAAGTCTCCCATAGGTAGCCTCGTATATATAAGATAATGCATTGGCAAAACAATATTTACCTTGACGTTATAAGCCAGTACATTCACTTACATATCAGAGTCTCTCGTAATAATTTACTAATAAAACATTGACTAACTTGTGGAATAGCGAGAGCTATTTTCCCTAAACAGTGTCTTCTGAATAGCAAGCAGGACTATTGACTGCGACCTGCAGTCTTGTTCAATACAAGTAGTTCTGCTTGCTGTTCACCACCATGGGAAAACAGTTTTTGCTATTCCACACCAAGGCAGTCAATACCGGTAGAACTTTGTATAATATTTTTTTTAGAAAAATGCTTAAGCTGATTTCATTTTACTTTTACAGAAAAGTTTGCCTATGTTGAGGCATTATTTATCTACAAACAAGATGACGATAGATGACGTCAAGCCGCCATCAGCTGACCAACTGCCATCGCAGCCAGTCGCCTCTCACAGTCTGTCCTCTACAGTATTACCCCATCGGGCCCCTCACTCAGCTTCACACCCGGTAAGTATGTCCTCTACTGTACATTATTACCCCATCTGGCCCCTCACTCAGATTCACACCCGGTAAGTCTGTTCTCTACAGTATTACGGTAATTTACCCCATCGGGCCCTTCACTCCGATGCACACCTGGTAAATGTGTCCTCAAAAGTATTACGGTAATTTACCCCATTGGTAAATTTGCTATCAGGTTAATATTAACCCTTTCTTTACTAAATACTTTTTGTCGAATAGTTCTCTTTGGTAGCAATACACAATTTCATGGGTTTGTAGGAGGGCTGAAAAATAGGTTTTTAAGCATATAAGGGCTACAACTAGAGATGGGCGGTACTCGGTATTTACCGTGCGGTATCGGTATCAGCGTAATACCGATTTACTGTACCGAATCAAAACTAAAAATACTGAATTTTCGGTACTGAAATTATTCATGTGTTGCCCAACTTGTGTGTCTACGTATTGAGTAAAGTTTCTCAGTAAACAGTTTTGATTCGGTACTTTAATTAAAATTACTCAGAATTATACAAATCCATCAGACCATCAGTTTGACAGGCCTTGAGCGAGCAAAAGGAATAAACACTCACAGATGGCTGACCTAGTTACGGGCCTAACAATCAATGCAGTTGTTAGAATAGATACACACTACACAGTGTATCAAAGAAGCAGTGCTGTGACTTAATGCTACATTGTAACGTCGACAATGCCACACTGACTGTCACTGTGTAATACTCAGGTGGTGGCAGTCCGTATAGCACGTGGCTTTGGCGACTTCAAAGACACCGACAATGCAAGCGGCATAAACAGAAATAAGGTCCGATTTCATTTATACAGTGAATCAAATCTACTTTCACTTTCTAAAAATAGAACAGATCCATCAATTGATTAAATTCTAAGATTTATTTCGGCGTTGCGGCTATTGATTGGGATTTGTGAATTGTGATCACTGATTACTACTCACAATTCTATTCACTCGCAAAAATGTGACGAAATTGACACATATATATATATTGCAGCCATGCAATTATGCAATCTCGTATTCTTTTCAAATGCGGTGCGACGGCCTGCGTGTACATGTAAATGATCAAAGAGATGTGTGAATATCACTTTATTGAATAATTGTGTAGGTCATTGTGTTCCTCATTTAGCTGTTGTCGCGAATGTAGTAAATCCGTGGGCATATTTTCATGTATATTGTTCAGTTAAAAACTTGAGTTACTGGGAATTTCTGCTCTGGTTTTGTAATTTAATAGCAATACCGATTACCGTACCGATACCGCAGTAAATCGACGAAAATTTACTGATACCGATACCGAGCTTAAAATTTCAATACCGTCCATCTCTAGCTACAACTGTCAAATTGGTGTATGTTATTCATGGGAGTAATGGTTTGATGGTTTAATTATTTTATAAAGGTACCATAGTGTTCACAATGGGATGATGTTTGGATACGAAGTATGTTTTTGGAATATATTGTGGGCCATTATTATGGTATATAATATTATGATACTCTACTGGAAAAGAGCCTGATTTATCTCCTTTGAAATCATGCACTTCTAAGACAAAATTTCAAAATTGATACGATAACTTTTCTTTATTTTTTAATATATCTTAAATTCTTAATACATCTAGGTTCCATCAGCTCATAAGCTGATTTTAGACTGACTTCGCTCTGTCATGGTTAGCTTTGGGGCTGAAGACAGCCAATTTCGGCCAAAAAATGGTTAAAATGAAGATTGTGCAGTCAGTCTAAGGGAGATAATTCAACTTGTGATGTGACAATTCCTGTCAAAATACAGACAGAAAAATGGCCATGAATCGTGTATTGCTACCGGTACCTCAGGAACCATACATGTTGTTTATCTAAATTTATTATCTGAACATTTCCCTAAAATTAATATTAAGCCTTCTGCTCTTGTGTTATCTGTTCTTATGTCTGTCGTCTCCTCATTTTTCCTGAAAAACCCTCCATATGAATAATAGATCATTCCTGTGTATAATTTAATAACTGACAGGAGAATCCATTTAGTATAGAAAGGGTTAAAGATTTTAAAGGTATTCAATCTGATCAGACGCTCCTAAATTACTATTTCTTTGGCTTCAGGGGTAAAAAATATTTGATTTGAATCGAGGAACCCACCCATTTCTCGAGATCTGCAGTAAAAAGTGGCCCAGAAACACGTGGTCAAACGGACGCTCTTGCGGATGAAGATGGATAACTCTAAAATCAAGTGGTAATCCCCAAGACCGTCCGTTTGACCACATGTTTCTGGGCCACTTATTACTGCAGATCTCGAGAAATAACAAACTTCAAAAATCGATATCTCTTTGATGGGTGGGCTTCTCGACTCGAATCATATATTTTTTACCCCCGAAGCCAAAGAAATAGTAATTTAGGATCGGATTGAGTACCTTTAACCTTTTCTTTACAAAATACTCATTTATGATTAGTTCCCTGAGGAAATTTTCAGATAATAAGTTCAACATTGTTGAACATACATTAATGCCCTAATTAATCGACTGCTTAACTACAACAGAATTATGGATAACTTTTCAGGATTTAGTCGGAAATATGGCTTGTTGCCATTCATCGAAAAGCCCTAATTAAGCAGTCGATTAATTAGGGCATTACTGTACCAGTATTATCTAAACATTTCCCACAAATGATAAGGAATCCTTCTGCACTTGTATTTCGCCTGTCTGTCATTCGCTTAAATTTCTTGGACCATCAAAATGAATTTAGACTATTCCAATGTATACTTTTATAACTGGCAGGCCTGAAATTAGTGTGCCTGTCATTTGCAGAATGAGGTCTCCAGAGGGTGAATTTAGTGACGCTGTCCCGCGTAGCATCGCCAAATTCACTCTCTGGGGACCTCATTCTGCATGGCCTCATCTGCTATGGGAGACATAGACTCAGATTGAAGTTCCCAAATGGTGAATATTGTGATGTCACCCATTGGGAACCTCGATTATGCAATTATGCCAATTTGGGGGATATAGAGAAACTAAACTAAAAAAGAAATGGAATCTATGTGAAGAAGTTTCGATTTTATAATAAAGTAACTTTGCATAGAAGATGAGGCCTAAGCAGAATGAGGTCGCCAGAGGGTGAATTTAGTGATGCTAGCCCGCTATGCAGATAGCATTACTAAATTCACCCTCTGGGGACCTCATTCTGCAAATGACAGGCACACTAACTCAGACTTGACAACTGGGTGGGAGAATCCATTTAGTAAAGAAAGGGTTAAAAGTTTAAACTAGATCGTCCCTTTGTAGGAGCCATTCTCGATGATGTATTAAAGTGATGTGAAACACTCCGGAAGGGTGATCAGATAGAAACGGAGAATAATCTTGCTCAAAGTAGTTATTTTTACAAATATTAATCCAAATTTCCAGCACAAACACAGTCGTTCTTATATATTAATTAAATGCAATGACTCTCGGTGGCAAAATAATTAGTGTTAGTTTATTGCCGATTGTTGCGTCCCGAATCGAGATGTAAATATTTACCATTATGCGTAGTTCAGACGATGATATCTATGGAGTGATATGGTCGATTTCTTTGAGATTTTTGGTGATATTAGTAGAATGCTACATTCCCACAGTTGACATAGCACCTGAGTACTAACTTATCAGTTTAACGCACCCGAACAAGTCCATAATACCGGGTATGTCTTTAATAAAATTTTTAACATTTCTCAAATTCTGTTAAAATCCTGTGTCGACATCCGAGTGATTTGGAATTATTTTTCAGCCTTTTTCGAAACCTGGTAACCACCCACAGCACTTACCGCATCGACCACCCAGTAAATCTCACCATCACAGTCCGTCGGCCAACCAGCAGCGTCTCATAGCTAAAGGTGCAAACTCGTCAACAATCAGTGCGCTCGAAGCTCAGATGGCTGGGACTAGTAAAGACAGCAGCAATCAGCATAAAGATAAACGGAAATACGAATCTCTCAAGTTAGTAGATACGCGAAGTGTAAAATATAAAAAAAATTATACAAATCTAACAAGTTTAAAGTTTTGATATTTAGTGTGAAAGTCAACAAATGGAAATAAAAATATCTTTAGTTTATTTTTCAGTGTAGAGTGAAATATAAATGAGTATATAGATCTATTGTGTGAGAATGTAAGTGTGGAAATATAATAGTAATTGAAATACAAACAATAAATATTAAGCCAAGTAGGCATTTGCGTATTTCATATTCTCTGATATTATTATATTTTTTTAAATTAAAAACTTGATAACTGTTTCTGATTACACTTTATAATGTTGTTTTTCTAATTTCAGAGATGACGACGACATTAATGATGTTGCTACCATGGGCGGCGTTAATTTATCTGAAGAGAGCAAAAACATTTTAGCAACAAACTCAGAATTTATTGGTGCTCAAATTCGTTCCTGTAAAGATGAACAGTTCCTAGATAGCAAATGTCTATATAACAGAATAAGTTGTATAGGTAAATACTTACATCCACTCAAGCCTGCAGAAGGTGTGTCTGTATGCGGTCCCCAGAGGGTGAATTTATTGACGCCATCCCTAATAGTGGGCTAGTGTCACCAAATTCACCCTCTGGGAACCTCATTCTGCTAAGGCCTCAATTGCTATGGGAGACATTGGCTCAGATTGAAGTTCCCCAGTTGAAGTTGGTGATGTTCACCCATTAGTCACCTTGATTATGCCTTCTGCTACAGGCCTGGCAATATGGCGCGAGCGATTTTATCGCTCGCGCGTCGCCCGCGCGTCGCCCGCGCAATTTCAATTTGGCGTAGGCGATATATCGCTCGCGCAACATTCACTACCCAACATACTTTTGCAGTCGTAAATTTGATGAGTTATCCGTTTGAAAACATATAAGGCAACGCGACATCGCATCTTTGAAGCAGGAGACACATGCTACATGTATGTTAACAGTCGGCTACCACCGGTATATCTAATAAGGCCAAACCATGCTACACACCCGTCACCAGTGACAGACTGATGATTACATGACCTAATGTAAATATCAACAAAAACACGTGCTTCCGGTCAGCGAAGAGGAACGATAACTCGTGATCTTCCGGTATTGCATCAGATCGTATTAAATTTGACTTTCCGTTAGAGTGACGATGTGGCTTTGCGAAAAATATATAAATATATCAAAGATATTATTTATCTCGCGAGGTGAATCAGATAAAATGGAACCATGTGTACATAGTTTGGTTATCAATGCGGTCGGTCGGTTTATAGATTGATTTTTTTTATTTAAAACCAATAAAATGAACTTGGGTCGGGGGGTTTTGAAGACGGTCGGTCGGGTTACGGGAAACACGCATCATTTTTGTTTTGGCCTTAGGTAACTTGGTCACTCAGGTATAAAGGAACAAACACAAACATATCATGTACATGTATGTACAATATATGCATGGCATAATGATTGATTCTGGTTAACTTACAATAATATCTTACCATGATGTCACCTCATACATGTATTATACAGTACTATAACAGCATGTAATATATGATATAAATATATCATAATGATTGATTGATTCTGGTTAACCATTATGTCACTTGGATCAGGCATAAAGGAACAAACACAACAATACCATATATGCAAGACATGGTATAACATTTATAAAAGTACTTTATTAAACATTAATAAGTTATACAACATTCATTGATAATTTCACAATTAATATATGATTATAAATTAATTAAATTTAAATATTATCACTTACCACATAATAAGTTATATGCAATATGACATATGTCAGTTTACTTGTATTTCATATGTTACAACATGAATACCCCATAAAACAGAAATTGCCCCTGGCCTGCAAAATATTTTAGCCCCTGCAAAGTATTTTGGCGAGGGCGAATTTTAGCCCCTGCAGATTTTTCATAAGGCCAGCACTGCTGATATAGCGGCAGGGGATCCCTTTTTGGGCCCCATTCCCCCAGCCAATTTCCCCCCTTCTGTCATACCACAGGATATATTCCATATGTATACAAGTATAAAGATGTTTACTTCTCAATTTCGTTGGGACAGTACTAAGAATTTTCAATAGTTGACAACTCTATTTGATTTCTAGCGAGAATACACACTCGGACCGATATAACACGAACTGAGAAAGTGATCAAAACCGACATCGCCAGAACACATGCTTTGGAGTCCGCTGGTTACGTTGCTGCAGTTAGGTTACGAAAAATGACCGCCGATAATTTAATCATGTTATATTCCGGTACGTTATGCATCCAAACTATCTGCCGAGTCTTGAATAGTGGTCGTTTAACTTCAACGTACGTGTTTCCGTATACAGCAATTAATTTATATCTAATAAATTTTCTATGTTTTAAAGTTATTGCGGTTGATAGCATAGTAACTTAGGTAGAAAATGGATGCAAAACGATCAGCAAATCTACTCTCTGTTTCTTCTATTGGACGATACAACAAAAGTAGGTCCACTAGTGTTTCCACGACATTGAAAACATTGACTGCATTTTCCCCTCGGCGGATACAGGACCCGTTCCCCAAAACCTAGCGGAAAGCCTGGGATAAGGAAACTGAACAGAAGGGAAAAAGTAATTTGAAACTATAGATACTTCCCAGAAGATGAGGCCGAAACAGAATGAAGTCCCCAGAGGATTAATTTGGTGATGCTAGCCCACTGTGTGTGATAGCATCACTATATTCACCCTCCGGGGACCTCATTCTGCAAGTGACAGATGCACTATTTACAGACTTGTATCCACTTAATTTCTTATAATATTTTGCGATTAGTTTCCATAAAAGCTATTGTGTTTAGGATAATTAAATTAAGGTGGAAGTCTATGTCGAGCATAGGAAATTTGTTACGACAACATGCAACATCGCGAAACCTCATAACATTCACAATATTTCCAACTAAAAATTTGGCATAGCGAAAATCCCTTATATTCCAGGGATAGGAGGGGGGTCTGAACAATATTTCAGACACATGATTAGCCCTGTTTGACATGGTGGTGATTGCTTGTGCAATGTATCCATGCATTTTATGTCCCGGGTGGCCTGGACTGACAGATACCCCCGGGTAGTTAATAATTTTACAACAAGAACCAATCTATACTGTCTAAAAGCAGTTTTGATGTTAGCATTACATTATCTCAAAGTTTTAAGGCCAAATAGTTGAAAAATATGGAGGAAATTTTGTTTGGAGCTGTGGACAAAATTGCTTGATCATCTTGAATAAACACCAACCTCTCATACGTGCTCACAAAATGTTGTTTCCTCCCTCTTCCCCTGTGTATTTGTGTATTAATTTCGTTTTTTGTCTATTCTAAATTTCAAAACTGACTAAATATATGGAATATCCTCTGCTGCGATAAACTATTTTATTTTTCACAACCAACACGATATGAAATATTATTTTGTGATTTGACAAAATATTAAAAACCGTGAAGCCCTAACATTGTTTTTGGAACAATATTTGTTATTTTTATTTCAGCGAAAAAACATGGGATCACTGATATATCTCCGGACACAGTGAATTTAATATCACACGGAACACAAGAACGGTTGCGAGATATTATTGAAAAACTGTCAGTTATAGCAGAACATAGACTTGACATGTATAAGGTGAGATATATGATGGGAATATTTCCGCTAGTATAAAGGTTTAATAGATCTGTTTGGGGTCTGTCTACTTTGATTCTAAATTGTAGAATTCATAGGATACATAGTCTGCACCTTTGTTGGTTTTATTTGCTTCATCATTCTTCTGCATTTCAACACATTTGACAATAATTTCTCTTGAAAAATATCAATGCGCACTTATAGTTGAATTTTTATGACACCTCAACTGTTTTTCTGGTAATCATTTTTGGTCAAGTTATTGTGGCAATTTCGGTTCGCAGGTGTGCGATGGACATCTACAGATGTTGATAACTTGAACAAATATCAACTGATTTATTAGGCTTGCTCAACGTCTTGATCGGGTTTGAAAAATCGGCCAGGTCCGTCTTCTTTGGGCGGAGTTAGGACCCTTATATTTTTATTTTCTTGAATTTTGATTGCGACAGCGTGATGACTTGAACAAATATCAATTGATTTTGTTTATATTCTGTATATGGGACTTGCTGAAAAATATCTTGATTGAGTTCGAAAACTGGCCAGAAGTGCATATTTTGGGCGAAGTTACAGCACTGAATTAATTCATTTTTGTGAATTTTAATCGTGACACCACAAACACTTGGGCGAGGTCGGTTCACAGGGGAATCTTTGGTATGTCAGACTTCTTCAACAGTGTTGTGTATGATAGCCAGTTACAATTAATGCATTTTCAATCCAACCTCATGTTTTGCATAGCTATTGCAACTCGACCCCGCATCTCTGATGTGATTCACCATTTTTTTTAACCCTATTTGCTTCTATTTCAAGTGTTTCTTATGACAACGTGTTTAAATAATACAAAATATCAATTATAAATTATGTTCAAATTCCTTGCAGCTCCTGTTGGGGAAACAGAATATTCCCAGAAAACTTGAGAAATACGATATTTTGTTAAAAATTATGCTGGTTGAGCGTCCAGCACAAACACATTGACGAATTTACCATGACAAGTTTTAGACAATTCGTTGCACAGGGCAAAAAAATCAATATAACATTCGCAACCATGTGACAACTTGAACAAATATCAACTGATTTTGTTGATATTCGGTAAATGAGACTTGCTAAACAATGTCTTGATTAAGGTCGAATTCCGGCCAGGTCCGATTACTTTGGGCAGATTTACGGCTCTTAATTTAGTTAATTTTCGTGAATACTGTTCTCTGATTGTGCAATAATTGAACAAAATAAATATCAACAGATTTTGCTGATGCGAGTTGTGAAGGTTAGATTGATTATATGCTCTGTTCAACAAATATGCAGAGTTTTGAGTGATAATCTTCGGAATTAAAAAAATATGTGCCTGATTATGCTATGATATGCTATACATTGAGGTTCCCAGAAGGTGAATTGGAGATGCTAGCCTACCATGCGGGATTGCATCACTAACCTCTGGTGACCTCATTCTGCAAATTGGGCTTGTGTAGAATCATATGTGGAAAGCAGGTTATACTACCAACACAGTGGTACTGCTGTATTTCCTTATCACTTTGTTATTCATAATGTAGCACGCCTTAGCCATCTTTGACCAAGGTAAATTTTCCCATTTAAATATTTGAATGTAGCCATAGTTTGAAACATGTTAAAATCTCGATATGTTGTCGATTACAGATGAATTCCAAGTTTGAAGTTACGACAGACGTTAAATCTCAACTCAAGTTTCTTGAGGAACTCGATAAAGTAGAGAAAAAACGGCATGAGGAACAGGAACGAGAAATGCTGATGCGGGTTGTGAAGGTTAGCATCTTATTATATTGCAGTAACGCTGTCTTATACAGCCAATTTCATTCAATTTGAAAAGTGATATGTTCTTATTTAAAATAGGGCGTATTATGTTTTCAGACCATTTGTTAATCTGTCGATCCATCTGTTCATTCTTCGTTTCTGGAAAAATCACCCAATTACGTTCACGTTTTCCCTTCTAGAGTTAACTTTCCTTGTTTATCTAGAAATAGTGATTTTCTGCAGATATCACAGCTATGGCTTATCGTATCTCAATGAAATTTGGTATTGAGGTTCTCCATCACAAGGCTTTCAATAAAGTATTGGTGATGTTCGCTATTACCCTTCTAGAGTTATCCTTCTTTGTTTATCTGGAAATAGGGATTTTCTGTTCAGTCGTGTAGATATAACAGCTATGACTTATCGGATCTCAATGAAATTTAGTATGGAGGTTCTCCATCACAAGGCTTTCAATATAGTGTTGAAATAGCGTGTCTGTCATTTGCAGAATGAGGTCCCCAGAGGGTGAATTTCATGATGCTACCCCGGAGTGGGCTAGCATCACCAAATTCACCCTCTGGGGACCTCATTCTGCTTACAACTCAGCAGAATGAGGTTCCCAGAGGGTGAATTTGGTGATGCTAGCCCGCTATGCGGGGTAGCATCACTAAATTCACCCTCTGGGGACCTCATTCTGCAATTGACAGGCACACTATTTCAAGGCTTGCTTTCAATACAGTATTGGTGATATTCGCTATTTCCCTTTCAGAGTTATTCTCCATTGTTTATTTTTATATTTAAGTTCCATTCTGCCCATGTTTCAATTTGCTACCATGGGTGTATATCACCACCTGTGGTCCACTCTCTTGTTTTAGTTCTTCAGCAGTTAACCTTTCTATGACTGGAGCTTCCTGAAATTTTGTGAAAACCCTGTGCCAATGCATTCTCATATATATGCGAGTCTACCACAGGGAGCCTTGCATGTATAAGAGAATACATTGGCATAACAATATTAACCTTGACATTGTATGCCAGTGCATTCTCTTATATATGTGAGGTTCCCTATGGGAGATGTGCATATATAAGAGAATGCACTGGCACAGGTTCTTTAATGCTGCACCAGCGCAGCTCCATTCATGAAAGGGTTAATGATATAAAATCTGGTATGTCTGTTGAGATCCACAATATACAGACCTAGTTTGATATGTATTTTTCAGTTTTGGCATTGCCCGGGTGGGCTGTTGGCCCCAAACCTATATAACATAGCCATTTATTGATAGAATTTGACAATCTTTGGTGTGTCAGTTTATTCTCATGTGCTGTCACACAAAAAATTGGGTCTGCCTAAACTTTCTAACCAGAGTTATGGCACCTGTTGCTATTTTTAGCATTTTTTTTTACTTTTTTTTTTTACATCAATCGATTACATTCATATTTGTAATGTGGACCTTTCACAACAATATCTTGATCGTGTTCGAGAACCAGGATGGTTTGATATTTGGTTTTGACCTGAGTTATGACCCTTAGTTCTGAGTTATGGTTTCTTAGTTCATTCATTTTTAGTGATACTCTGTCGACCGATCACTCTTATGGGCAAAAAACTTGACAAGAGCCATATTTGATGAGCAATCCTTGTCTTAATTTTCAACAATTATTTTCTCAAGTTGAGGTCATATCACTTATTGGTGGGGCATTTGAGTTGGAGAAATATATATGGTTAATGGTATATAGTGTAACAGACTGACTTACTTCCATGTTGAAAGTTGCTATCCTGTATTGTTATTCCACCCCATACTATTATTGGTTTCAGCTGAATGGTCCACCCTGTACTCTTATTCTTATGCGCACCATATATTTGGACCCCGAGAATACTTGAGACATGTTATTTTATATCCAAGCCTTGAAATAGTGTGCCTGTCATTTGCAGAATGAGGTCCCCAGAGGGTGAATTTAGTGATGCTACCCCGCATAGCAGGCTAGCATCACCAAATTCACCCTCTGGGGACCTCATTCTGCTTACAACTCGGCAGAATGAGGTTCCCAGAGGGTGAATTTGGTGATGCTATCCCGCTATGCGGGGTAGCATCACTAAATTCACCCTCTGGGGACCTCATTCTGCAAATGACAGGCACACTATTTCAAGGCTTGTAAATTAGTCTGGAACCCTGAATACAATATTAAATTTGTGATTTTATGTGAGAAATCATTTGTTAATTTTACTGATAATTTATTTTGTAGAGTCGGTCGAAGAATGAAGATCCAGAACAAATGAAACTCAAACAGAAAGCAAAAGAGGTAAATAATTAATGTCAGACCTCAAAATATGGTGGTCCCCAGAGCGTGAATATAGTGACACAAAATTCATCCTCTGGGGGACCTCATTCTGCATGGCCTCATCTGCTATGGGAGACCTAGACTCGATTCACTTCCCAGATGGTGATGATGGTTATCTGCACCGCACTGTCACTGTAACAGTAATGTTTACATAACAATGGTATGTATTGGAGAGTTATTAAAAATGAAAATAAGAACAAACTCAATATATTTTTTCATCATGCCATTAATCTTTACTATGGCTAACGCCCGTAGAGATCATATTCCACCAGTACAAAACCTTAGAACTTTTTGAAGTTTTGACAGGGAACCTTATAAAGTCAAAGATATTATGCGGGGAATATATTTCTTAGTTGTTATCTCTTCCTTAATAATGTGCTTCACTGTAGGTGAATGTCCAACGAAAAATTTCTTGATCTTCTTTGACCTTTGTGAGCCGATATCGCAATAAATATCGAATTAATTACCCAGAAGATATTCCATAATTGTAAGCGACGCAAAGCAAAATCACTTACAAATTCACTCAAATTGTGAAATATCGAGTTGGGACCTTCACCTACAGTGAAGTACATTATTAAGGAACAGATAACAACTAAGAAATATATTCTCCGCGTTATTTTTTCTAATTTATAAGGTTCCCTGTCAAAACTTCAAAAAGTTCCAAGGCTTTGTACTGTGGCATATGATCTCTACCGGCGTTGGCCAGAGTAGAGGTTAATGGCATGATCTACTTTACATGGAAGTATCATTCAGCCAATGATGAGCTGTCTTGTAAAATTCGTGTTCTTATTTTCTCAATTATATTTTTCACTTGATAGGATAAACACTTAAAATTAAATAGTGAATTTTGTTTTTCAATGACTTTCACAGTTTTAGGTATTACTTAAGCTGACAATGTTTGTTTTGAACTAATGTATTGACCTTTATTTACCCACAGTTTCACCAGTTTGAGCAAGAACAAGAAAGACAAAAAGACACTAACTTAACAGCCTTGATAGCCTCTGGAAAACGGCGGAAAACACAAATCGGGGAGCTTGGCCAGGTAAGACCATCTATGAAAAAAATATTTATATTTTTCTAATAATTATTTTTCTCGAATCGGATGGTTCCATTTTTTACTGAACATCGATTGGGACGTGTGTCCTGAGTCCTGACTTCCAGAAACCAAACGTGTATGCAAGTTTGGTTAGTGTTTTCGTACCACTGTCTAACTTACTGGCCTAATCAGTTGTCTTTTGTTTGGATGAAACTTTTAGCCCCACAATAACGACATGTGCCTGATTAGATATTACTATGTTTGTTTCACACTTTTAGTGATCAATTTTGAATTCACAGTTACGTTACATCATTGGCAGTTTTTTTTACACCAATTATCACACTACAGTCGGATGGAGTTTACACAAGTACTGCCATTGAATATAAAAACTATTCCCAGTACTACATTTGTCATCAAAACATTTTCATCCCAATTATAGAACCTGAGAATAAGAAAGGAACAATCACAATGGCATCGTTATGAAAATCATAGTCAAATTACCTTAGGGTTTTACCTTTAAAATATTCACACAAACTGCAATTATGATGCGACTTTGGTGTACCAATTAAAAACAAATCTACGATAATGTGACTGTATTGAAATTCCAACGGATAATAATCAGTATACCAATATGCTCCCAGCACTAAATTGTGTTCTTCATCCTGTTCTCAGTGAATCACAGCCGATACAGTGAAACTTCCGATGTTGACCCACACACACATGTATATAATATTTGAAACAAATATCTTTCAGGCAACTGAGCTACATTTTGGGCACCTGTCATTCAAGGTGCTAAAGCTTAGTATAGCAGGCTGAAATCGATCCTTGATCAGCCCTGTTAATTTGCAAAAATTTGTCTTGGCTAAAAACAGGGCTGAAGGTTATTGGTGAAATTTCGCCTCTGGTGTTCACTTCTGTCGGTACCAGGAAAATTGTCTGTCTATTGTTTCTGTACAAGCTGGATATAGTGTGTCTGACATTTGCAGAATGCAGTCCCCATGGGGTGTATTTCGTGAATCTGCACAGTGTGCTAGCATCACCAAATTCACCCTCTGAGGACCTCATTCTGCTTAGGCCTCATCTTCTGGAAAAGTATCTATAGTCTCAAACTAACATTGTTTTTAGTTACTTTCTCCCTCCTGTTCAGTTTCTCTATCCCCTAATTTGCAGAAGATAAATTGCATAATCGAGGTGACTAATGGGTGCACATCACCAACTTCATCTGGGCAACTTCATTCTGATTCTAGGTCTCCCATAGCAGTTGAGGCCTAAGCAGAATGAAGTTCCCAGAGGTTTGATGACGCTAGCCTGCTCTGTGGAACCTTTGGGGACCTCATTCTGCAAATGTCAGACACACTATTATTTCCATTCTTGTTTCTGTAAATTGAGATTGTTCCCTAATGTATGTTTTTTTTTGCAGAAATCGCTCGATGGCTCTAATCTGGCGAACGGTTTCAGTAGTACTCCAAATCGACCTTTTGTGAGTATCTTTTCAAATGTAGTTAAGTTTTTTATGTACATTATAAGATATTGTGTTGGATTGACGGTAACATTGATTGACGGCTTAGAGTATATGTTCAACTGAGTTGCGGTTGAACATAGACCTGAAGTCATCAATGTCACATCTTGTTACCGTTAATCTACCACAATAATGTATACGTTCTGCCGACAGTCCTGGTCATTCATAGCAATTTGACATTTATTCCAAAGAATGATCAGCAGAAAATAGCTGATTTGTAGTCTTGAAATAGCGATTTAGAAATATTATGTTGCCATAAAATGGTTTAAAATGACTGATTATCAAGATAATGCTTTTTATTATACACTCAACAGTGAATTATAGAAAAAAATGCGTTTAGATAAACATCGATATCACCCAGAAGGGGATACAGAAGAATATACTTTCACACTAGCTCGCACGTGCGACCGATTCACTTGCATGTACCAATGCGCTACCGGAATATTTCAAGCCGTTAATGTTTATTTCCGGGTACTCAGAATCATAAAGTTGCAAATGAAATGAACCTCAATGCAAATTCAAAGCATTTCAAACGTATTCGGGTCATTGACAGCGACAGCGATTCAATTTATTGAAAATTGTTTTCAATTTCGAGCCAGTGTTTCCTGGTGTACTGTTTCTGGTTTAATTTCTCATTCTATGTTTGTGTTGAAGAAGGACAAAGTGAAAGAACCCATCGTGATATTCTAAATTATATTATTGATATTATTACATTTATAATTAAAAGCTATTTTATGTTGAAATTCGACATATTTATGGGCGGAAATAAAGGGAAGAATACGAGAACTATATGTTTATATTCTGCGGATGGTGAAGTAGCATTGCGTGAACAGGCAGCGATCAGCTGATGGCTTCAAAAATAATGCATCGATTGAAGACCATTGTGAGATCATTTATCGTCGTAAATGGTGAATTTCTTTGGAAATGCGTATAATAAAAAGAACATCTAATGTTTTCTGAGTGGATACTAAAAAATATGTCATTTGTGACCGAGACAAATGTTTATTTTCGCTCGCGGCATGCCGCTTGCGAAAATATACATTTGTCTCGCTCACTCATGACATATTTTTCGGTATCCACTCAAAAACAGTAGATATCCTCTAATTATCTCAGTAGTCCTTGTGTGTTGTCAGTAGAAATTTTGCTGTTGGCAGATTTCCACAGTGCAACATTTAAGACAATGTCCAGCAAATTGTCTCAATTTTGCACAAAACATCAGCAAGCTCGGAAATTTGCCTAGGCTAAATAATAGCCGATGATATTTATTTTTGCCTGGACATTTGCCCCGGCTCAGTCCACACTAATTAAAGACATATTATGGACAAGTTAGTATTCAGGCGCCATGCCAACTGGGGGAATATAGCATTATACTAACATTGTCGAAAATCTCAAGCAAATCAACCGTATAATTCCATAGAAAACATTGTCTGAACTATGCTCAATTGTAAATATTTACCTCTTGAATCGAGACGCAACTATCTGCGATAAATTACGAAAAGGATTTCATCCTCGAGAGTCATTGCATTTAATTAATATATAAGAATGACGGTGTGTGTTGTCAACTTGGATACAATATTTGTAAAAATAACTACCTTGAGCAAGATTATTCTCCATTCTATATCTGATCACCCTACTGGAGTGTTTCATATCACTTTAAGCTGGAGATACACAATCTTTAACACTGCAGATCAACAATTATCACAACTTCATGGACCAGCCTAGAGGTTTCAAATTGGGAGAACTCACTTCTCCCTGTTTGTTTCGTAGGAAGAAGTGGACTGTTATCAGGGAGAAGTCACAATGGCTGAAGTTCAATTTACACCCCATCATCACCCTTCTATGATCCATTAAGTATTATGCAACATTTATAAGATCATCATAGTGAGTAAGAACACCATTATAGTCAGTAAATATTGATTAAATATTCTGTTGGGACATATGCATACTGGAATATGAGAGAGAAGTCACTTCCTGGGATAAAACTAGAGAGAAGTGACACATTTTAAGGAGAAGATCTCTCAAGTCTCTCTCTAGGTTGGTCCCTGCACAACGTAGCTGTCTACAGTCATGAATTGAATAATTATACCATCTTACCTTCTCTTTCAGTCGATGAAACCAAGAAAAAAGTGTGTAAACCTGAGGGACTTACTGTTTCTGTTAGAACAGGAACGATCTACAAACAAATCAAACGTTCTATATCGGACGTTCCTAAAATAGCATTTATTGTGACATAGTGTTCATAGTTCATCAACAGAGAATATACTACAACCTATTTTCATTGTTCATCGATATCAGCTCGAAAAACAGAAAATACAATGCCCTATCGTTACATTGGTCATTGATATCAGCTTGAAGGATGAGAGGATAGTCTTCACTCTATTGTTTGATTGGTCAGCGCTATCAGCTCCAAGAACCATAGAATGTTCATCGATATAATCTCCAAGAATCAGAGAATCATCTTGTTTCATTCACGCCTCAAAGATATGGTGCTGGACTTTGCAGAATGAGGTCCGAAGAGGTTGAATTTAGTGGGCTAGCATCACCAAATTCACCCTCTTAGGACCTCATTTTGCAAATGTCTGGAATCATTGTTCATTGCTATCTGCTCCACAAACCATACAATGTTCATCAATATATGCTTCAAGAATCAGAGAATATAGCCTGTCCTATTGTATCATAGTTCATTGAATTCACCTCAAAGGAACGGTGAAGATACGATACATCAAACTATCGTTTCATTGTCCCGAGAATATATTTTGATACAAAGTCCAAGAAACAGAATATGCTATACCCTATTTGTTTATTGATATTAGCTTCCAGAAACAGTGAATGTTAGTTGATACATGCTCCAAGAAACATAGTCTAAGTTTCCATCGACGTGTAAATCGGCTAGTGAAATCGGTAAGGATACTTTTGCGAAAACCCTGTGCCAATGCCTTCTCTTATATATGCGAGTCTCATATATGTAAGAGAATACATTGGCCTAACAATATTTTCCTTTATCTTGTAAGCCAGTGCATTCTCTTATATATGCGAGGCTCCCTATGTGAGACTCGGATATATAAGAGAATGCACTGGCACAAGATCTTTAATGCTGCACCAGCGCTGCTCCTGTCATGAACCCCCATGAAAGGGTTATGAATCTTGTACAACCTCTCCCTTTAGCATGGTGAAAGGTCATTGAATTTCATGCTCCTTTTATGAAGTAACGGATATGTGGAATCGGTTGAATTCAAGTCTGCAAATAGTGTCTGTCATTTGCAGAATGAGGTCCCCAGAGGGTGAATTTAGTGATGCTACCCCGCATAACGGGCTAGCATCACCAAATAAGCAGAATGAGGTCCCAAGAGGGTGAATTTGGTGATGCTAGCCCGCTATGCGGGGTAGCATAACTAAATTCACCCTCTGGGGACCTCATTCTGCAAATGACAGACATGCTATCGCATTACTGAGTCGGGAGAATTTAGGGGGGATTCCATTACCACACGCAAGCATTAGCTCTGTGTCACTATAAATAACTTCTGCATTGATTGCATGTAGAATGATGCCAAAGCGAACAAAATATATTTATGAATGACAGATATATACTGTATATCTGCCGGCTTCAAAATGGTGTTAACTGCTGAAATGTTTGAAAATACATACTTCTATTCTCCTTGGTAGGTATTATTGGTCAATTTTGGACTCTTCACAGATGCATTTAGAGTTTAATTACTTGTTGTAATCTCTAATTTGGCATGAAATTTTCAATATGACAGGCAATGTTTATTGCGCTATTTTTAGCTGTGTGGCAAATATACCAGAGTTAACATTTGATGCCCAGATCGCATTATACACAACATATTTCATATTATATAACATTTGGAAGAGGAACCAAAAATATTATATTCAACCAAGGACAGCTGTGGTCTAGGAGTGTCCACGTAGTGATGATGATTCTCAGATTCACTCCAAGACTTTCCCCGTTATATACCCCAGAATGCATCATAATTCACAACTAAGAGAGTTATTCCCCTTCCGTTGAGAATAATAAACTGGCAGTACAGACCAGATCAAAATTACACACGTTGGTACCAAATGACATAAACAACATGTTTACAGTCTATTCAACAGGGATAAGTTAACAATACAATGTTTCTGAGATTCCTCTTTCAAATGGTATATAATATGGAATATGTGGTATATATAGAGGATCTCACATGAGTTTCTATTTTATACGGAATTTATCAACCGAGTTCACTAAATTCGATTTGAGCCGAGGTTTACCGAGGCTCAAATAGAATTTAGTGGACGAGGTTGATAAATTACGTATAAAATAGAACGAGTTTGAGATACTTTTTATCACATGGTCATATAATCGCTTAAATTTTATCGAAAACAACAATAATTAACAGACAGAGAACTTTTTCCCAAAGAGCAGCGTGACGTCATTGCACGCGACGATATTACACGTGTCTATTACGCTCGAATATTACATAGGAAAATATTGCTAATCATGTGATAAAATGTGATCTGTGGATTAAAAAATTAAATGGGCCTTTAATTGTTGAAATTCATTTGAAAATGACATCGCCGTATGATCATAACTGAAGTGGAATTTTCTTGAACAAACTATTTTAATTATGACTCTCACATTTATTATTTTACCTGAGGAAACTGATTCGTTATATTTATTGTTTGTGAGAATCAAATTAGGTTTGCATCTCTTTGCTTCATATTTTCGATGTATTTTCATCAACTCTACAATTAATATTTCTGATTTAATATTTCACGAACAACTTTATTTTTTGGTAGCTGCATTTGAAAACTTGCAAAACCCCAAAAAAAGTATGTTGGGAGCAAACGAACCAAATGTCAAGGAGCAACATTTACCCTTTTAATACTAAATGGATTCTCCTATTCAGTTGTAAAAGTATACACTGGAATGGTCTATTAATCATTTGGAGGGGAAATCGGGTAATAAAAGTAGACGACAGATAATAAAAGTGCAGAAGCAGTCCTATATATTTGGAGGGAAAGTAGTTTTAGTTAGGTTGCCTGCGCAACATGATGCAGTGTAAAGTAGTGCTAAGATGAGCCCATTGGATGAGACAACGGATCATGTCAATGCAACATACTGACCAACGCAACGGATGCAACAGAATCATTTGAATGCTTCATTATTCAAGTTTCCTGGGCAACAACACGATGCAGTGTAAACTGTTATTTGATCCACTAACTTAAATGTCCCTCTGTATTGATTCTTCAAAGCCCCTACATTCTAGGTTATATATAAATATCAAACATAACACATGAGGCTGATATCAACAAATAAAAACTCATTTGTAGTTTTCTTCGATGTATACCAGGCTTACCAGCTAGTGAAATCGGTTGGGATACTGATGCTTTACGTCAAAGGCCTTGGGGTATGCTCAGATTATAAGTTCAACAAACATAGGCCATTTGTTGAACATATTATCTTTGCATCATGCACTTACACCCATCTAAATGAATAATAAACCATTCCAATCTAAACTTTATAATTTAGTAATGAACGGGGTAATGTTGAGCCATTAGATGTTGGACCATGGAAACTTAATCCAAACTTAGACCAAATAAATAAAAATTCTCTGTTCTCAGGCACCTCCGATCCCTCAGGCACCTCCCTCATCACCCAGACACCTCCGATCCCTCAGGCACCTCCCTCATCACCCAGACACCTCCGATCCCTCAGGCACCTCCCTCATCACCCAGACACCTCCGATCCCTCAGGCACCTCCCTCATCACCCAGACACCTCCGATCCCTCATGCACCTCCCTCATCACCCAGGCACATCCAATCCCTCATGCACCTCCCTCATCACCCAGACACCTCCGATCCCTCAGGCAGCTCCGATCCCTCATCACTGAAATGTTTTCTTAGAAAGCCTCATCAAAAATATTTTTTTCAAAAGTTTGTTAGAAATATTGGATTTAAACAACAAAACTATTTTTTTTTTTCTGGAGTTTCCAGATTTTGGGAAAAAATAGCCTCCCTTCCTCATCTCAAAATTGAGCTAATTGCCTAAGAACACAGATATTATTTTAGTGGCCTTATTGATCTCTAAATAAGTGCAGAATTTTCTCAATTTTAATTGAATAAACCCACCGTTTTTCATTATTTTGTGAGTCATTTCATATATGGTCGCTGTTATATTTTCCATCATTATATTATGAATTTATTTATGGTTATGTTTTCTGGGAAGTTAAGTTATTTTTCTGACCAGTATCATATTTTCATTTATTTAATGACCACTGCATTTAGTTTCCGTTATACCAGAGTTTGCCCAAGTTTCTATCTTTTGCAATCGGTGACATTGGTTGCATCAGATGCTGGCAAAGATCAATTTCCATTTGATGACATTACTCAGTCTTATTTGAAAAGCAGACAAAAATCCTATAAGATGTATGTCTGTAGATCTCTCCATTACGTTTCATGTCTACACTGAAGAGCCCAAGCCTTGAAATAGTGTGCCTGTCATTTGCAGAATGAGGTCCCTAGAGGGTGAATTTAGTGATGCTACCCCGCATAGCGGGCTAGCATCACCAAATTCACCCTCTGGGGACCTCATTCTGCTTACACCTCAGCAGAATGAGGTTCCCAGAGGGTGAATTTGGTGATGCTAGCCCGCTATGCGTGGTAGCATCACTAAATTCACCCTCTGGGGACCTCATTCTGCAAATGACAGACACCCTATTTCAAGGCTTGTCTACACTGAAGAGCCATTCCCAACATGATGTAATAAAACGTTTCCAAATATGGAGTGATTTCTGGGGCAGTATATGTTTGTGAGTATCTAGTAGTAGTTATATAAACAACAAGATGCAAAAGAATAATCAGTCATTAATATTGTTGACTGATAACATCTCGAAAATGATGTCTCCCAGATTGCAATGAATATAATGAATTATGGATATATCGCCTGTATTCAGTTTTACAACATAAGTTGTGTTTGACAATGCGTGGGAAAATTGTCAACATATCATTGACCTCTGAACTCGCTATTTAAATATAACCAATCTGTCATTGTGATTGATTTTTATAGAGATTAGAATCTGCCTTGAAATGATCGTTTAAGTCATTAACTAATGAAATTGCACATGCTCTGCGCCACAACCAATGAAATGGAGGGAATCCCATTAACCCTTTACCCAACAGAACGGCCCTGTGCCAATGCATTCTCTTATATATGCGAGTCGACCATAGGTCGCCTCGCATATATAAGAGAATGCATTGGCTTAACATATTAAAAATTATAAAATTGTTAAAGAATGTAAGAAAAAATGGTAAAAAGTGTTAAAAAAAGATTTTTTTTAGGCCAATGCATTCTCTTATATATGCGAGGCGACCTATGGTCGACTCGCATATATAAGAGAATGCATTGGCACAGGGCATAACTGTAACCATCACAATGTGGTCAATGAACCGGTTCCAATGATATCCATATTTGTATGGTTTTATTGAGACAGACCCAAGATATTTTAGGCTGTTGAAGCTTTATTTGGCCGGTTTTGGCCGGTTTGTTGGGTAAAGGGTTAATACAGAAGCTAATTTTAACCCTTTCAGTGCCAAGTCCGATTTTTGTATCTGAAATTTGAAAAATGATGAATGAAATATGGGTTGATACAAAAATTGGACTTGGCACTGAAAGGGTTAAACCACAGATCTAGTGACGTAGATCTGATAGGTTTTCGTTGGCTTTTCAAAGAGATTGGACATTACTATGATTTACTGAAACAGACTTCTCCAGGAGGAGTGCTGACATTTTTCTCACCCCAAAATTTTGTTGGGAGACTATAGAATACACTGGTGTCCATCCCTCCTTTCATCCCAGATAATTTCCAGATGATAACTTTATATATAACTTTCAAATATATCTAACTGTTTTCAAATTTGATATATGGATGGCTCACATGAAAATACAGGTCAAGTTTGAATATGGGTGAAGTCCGCTAACGGATTTGTGGTCCTTGTCGACTTAGAATTTGCCAATTATTTTTGTTTCCGGATGACAACTTAAGTTATTGTTATCCGACTGTTTTTCAAATTTGGTTTATGGATTACGTATATGAAAATAAAGGTCAAGTTCATAGTTGGGTTTGGTCCACTCATCCATTGATGGAGTCAGGACCCTATCACTAAAATTTCCTGAAATATTTTGGTTTCTGGATAATAACTTCGTAGACTTAGAATTTACTGATTATCCTGGTGTCTAATAAAATAATACTATGTGTGTTAACAACGTTGAAAATTTTATTCAATGATTGTTCCCAGAATAAAATTTTTGTTTCTAAAAAAACAACTGGTCAAATAAAGCCACCTTATTCGGGGAACGTGTAGCCTAGTGGCCTTTTATTATAGCAACACATATTCCTGCTTGATTAATATGCTCTAAAATTTGGTATCCTTGATACTGATCATCTCCCATGAAATAAATGTGTATGGTATGTATTAGAAGGGAATACTAGTACAGAGCAGTTTTTTATTAGAAAGTTAAGCATACTTTGATGTTGAATGATATATTTATTGAAGATTAATTATGAAAATACCTCATCCGGTCCTCAAAAAGTGCTTAATATCCCCAGAATCTCATACGAACCCTGATTTGTCATAAGCCATGGTTTTTGTGAGAACCAAGTTTGTGGAAAATCTGGTCTCCCTCTCTCTCTAATTTTTTGTATTCTGTTGTCTTTCCCAGCCTGGGGAATTAATTTAAATCATGTCGAAATATTTAGTTTTGTACTCGGAACAAATTATTCTTCAATTAACTTACAATTGAGAGGATGGAAAATGGACCATTCCACAGCTATCAATCAAATAATTATTAGCAGATATTTTCTACCAATTAGCGACTGAGTCAGTCGCTTGCTGCATTGAAAATATTTTTTTCACACTAATTTTGATATCCATGCATACTTTCACTGCTAAAGGCTCACTTAATTTTTCAAATGCCAAGTTTACACACAACATATTTCATAGTATATACCGTTTGGAAGAGGAACCAAAAATATATATATTCCACCAGAATACGGAACAGCTGTGGTCTAGGAGTGTCCACTAAGTGATAGAGATTATTATGTTGACCCCAAGACTTCCCCCGTTATTTATCACAAAATGCATCATAATTCACAACTAAGATGTAGAGTTATTCCCCTTCCATTGAGAATAATAAACTTGCAGTACAGACCAGATCAAAATTAAGCACAGAACACATTGGTACCTTGACAAAAACAATATATTCACAGTTTATTCGACCAGATAAGTTGATAATACAATGTTTTGGAGCTTCCTATTTCAAATGGTATATAATATGGAATATGTTGTATATAATGTGATTTGGTGATTAGAAAGTTAAGTGGGCCTTTAAATTGCCTATTTTCAAACACCTTTTTTTTTGTCAAATCATAATGTACTGAAATATGGATTAGTGCAATGAAGTTTGAAATTTATCCATGATTATATCAGTGTTTTTCATTTTGCATGACACATGAAGGTATGTTCTCCGGTGCTGTATAACTAATTAAACTTTTTTCTGCAAATGCCTATCTCCTAGCAACTATAAGCTCCTCCCACTAATGCATAGTTCAGAAATGGATGCATATTTTGATTGATTGATTCTGTAGAATATAGTATGGAGATTGCTTCAGGCTTCTTTTGTCAACAGTTATTGATACTGTGACAAAGTTATGGGAAGGGGGGTGGGGGGTCATGTTATACTGAAATCAGTTTGTGCTTCCGTGGACTCAACTTTATCCGAGCTTGTATTTCCTTTATTTTTCAGTCAATTTTTTGGAAACTTAGCACAGATATTTAATACCATGGAAATCTGTGCACCAGTCATTTTTTGACTCAGAAATATTTAGCAACATACAAGCTTGAACTCTTTTGTTTCCTGGTCAGTTTCTATGAAACTTGACAGAGATATTACATATACGTAATTTGACGATCCAAAGAGAATTTTAATATGGATATTTTTGTAGCCCATGTGAACTGGACTTCTAGTTTGGTTTCTCTTGTCTACTTGTCTGAGAATTGGCCGGCAGTAAGCAGGCATTCTGACTTTCTTTTGCACTTAGGATTTGTTTTGTAATAACAGAAGCACATTGTAAGTTTCCATCCTCATTATTAACCCTTCCATGACTGGAGCTTCCTGTGCCAATGCATTCTCTTCTATATGCAAGGCTCCCATAAGGAGCCTCGCATATATAAGAACATACATTGGCCTAACAATATTTACCTTGACAGCCAGTGCATTCTCTTAAATATGAGAGGCCCCCTATGGGAGACTTTTATACATAAGAGAATGCACTGGCACAGGATCTTTAATGCTGCTCCAGTCATGAAAGGGTTAAGCAGAACTGTAGACATATTCAGGATTTATAGTCTCCTCCGATAGAGTACTAGCATAGAACATTTCCTAATTATAGGAAAACAAAAGCTTTCACTGGCCATCAAAAATGAATATGTTCTCTGGCAATTATATGTGGAAAATTTTACTTGGGAGGGCTGGGGAGGGAGGTTTTTTCCCCAAGAATTCTTGAAACTTATGGAAGTTTTAGCATATTTTCATTTGAATGAACAGTTTTCCTGGCAGTCGATGAAATTTTGTTTTAGATTTCTGTTCAAGATGACCCTCGTCACTTCTAACTGGATAAATGTGATCTGGACTATCGCACTCATATGCAATGGTGTGAAATATTTGAAAAATGAGACACTCTTTGGGGTGGGGATGTTCTCAGAACATATTATATTTTATTTATTTGTGCCTAATCATCATGCACAACATTTGTGTAGTTACTACAGACCTGATATAAATGGCCTGAACTAAATACTGATCATTACAAGTCGCCTTAACCCTTTACCCAACAGAAGGGCCCTGTGCCAATGCATTCTCTTATATATGCGAGTCGACCATAGGTCGCCTCGCATATATAAGAGAATGCATTGGCTTAACACATTAAAAATTTTTTTTTTAGGCCAATGCATTCTCTTATATATGCGAGGAGACCTATGGTCGACTCGCATATATAAGAGAATGCATTGGCACAGGGCATAACTGTAACTATCACAATGTGGTCAAGGAGCCGGTTCCAATGATATCCATATGTGTATGGTTCTATTGAGACAGACCGAAGATATTTTAGGCTGTTGAAGCTTTATTTGGCCGGTTTTAGCTGTTTTGTTGGGTAAAGGGTTAAAACTGGTTCTGTTATAGGTTACTGTAATCGTCCTTCTCTGATGTAGTATATTCCCCTCATGTAGATACCGCAGATCTAATATATTATCGGCGCTTTATGGCGCTATTATATCGCATGACCACCATGGTTAAGTGGTGCTGCTAATTTGCTGTTGGGTCCTGCTGAATTCATGATGCTGGTGGGACAAAATGATGTTGTTAAAAAAAAGTACCGTTAGTTTTTTCTGAAGTTGTCTTTTTCATAGCGTTTGGCTCATCCGAGTGATTTGAGAAAAAGGTCACTCCGAGTGATTTGAGAAAAAGTCTGACTATGAATCATTTATGAACATATTTTTTTTAAAATGTTTTGGTCATGGCTGCTCTGATGCTTACAAAATGACATGAATAGCCACCTTGATTATGGTTGGTTTAACTCTTTCAGTGCCAGGGGCCGATCTCATCGGCCCTAATTTACAGTCTGTAAAATCGGCCCTAAAAAATAAATAAAAAATGTCTGTTAAAGAATATAAGAAAAAATTATAAAATTGTAAAAAAATTGTAAAAAATAATAAAAAATGATGAAAAATTGTTTGGCCAATGCATTCTCTTATATATGCGAGGCGACCTATGGTCGACTCGCATATATAAGAGAGTGCATTGGCACAGGGTATATGGGTTGATACAAAAATCGGACTTGGCACTCAAAGGGTTAAAACAACGAAAAGTGACATTATTAAATAAAGTGATGTGAAACACTCCGATAGGGTGATCTCATAGAAATTGAGAATAATCTTGCTCAAAGAGTTATTTCTTTACGAATATTAATCCAAATTGACAACACCGTCATTCTTATATATTAGTTAAATGCAATGACTCTTGATGGCGAAATCATTTGTGTTAGTTTATCGCCTATAGCCGCATCCCGAATCCAGATGTAAATATTTACAATTAAGTGAAGTTCAGATGCTGTTTTATATGGAGTGGTATGGTTGATTGCAATGCTACATTCCCCAGGTTAGCATAGCGCCTGAGTACTAACTTGTCAACTTCATGCCCCCGAACAAGTCCATAATATGTCTTTAAAATATTTTACAATATGTTTTATATATGTTTTATACATGTATTTTTCTCAAATCTCCCGAAACTGAAAATGAGGTACTTTTTGTTAACAGCATCAATTTGCCCTGCCAACGTCATAGAAATACAGCAGTTCCCTCCAGCATCATAGAATATTAGCAGGACCACTTAACCAAGAGTGTTACGACTGTCTGTATAACTTTGTTACGCTATCATGTCATTTTCACCTATTTTTTGTATAAATTTGTTAGATTCTATCACAGGTGATAACTATTGTATATACAATGTATGAATTTCTAAAAATATAATGAAATCATTGTGATAAAAAGTCTTGCTATTCCCAACATGTCAGGTCACATTCCCCAACATGTCTGGCCACAATTGAAAATAGCTTCTTTTCCTACCTTATATTTCAACAGGGTTTATATGCAAAATGAAAAGTGCTTAAATTTGGACCCAATCATTTAAAAGTGCTTAACCCTTTCATGACGGGAGCTTGCTGGTGCAGCATTAAATATCCTGTGCCAATGCGTTCTCTTATATATGCGAATCTCCCATAGGGAGCCTCGCATGTGTAAGAGAATGCACTAGCTGTCAAGGTAGGCCAATGTAATCTCTTATATATGCGAGGCTTCCTATAGGAAATTTGCATATTTATGAGAATGCTTTGGCACAGGGTTTTCGCCAAATTTCAGGAATCTCCAGTCATGGAATGGTTAGATTGAAAAACCTGAGCTATTAATCTAGATATCATAACAATGATATATATATATATGTCATTCTAGGTAACACAAAACGTGTTTTCCTTACATTTTGAGTATTCTGTCATATCCTGTCTGGAAATGGAAAAAAATATAATTCTGTGAGAGGCCAATAAAATATTTCGAGTATCCGGCTGTATCTGGTGGAATTCTGAGTATTTTTTACGAAGTGTCTGCTTCTTTCTTTTCAATAAATGGTGGTATCTCCCACATACAGAAGCTCTATTACAATTACCAACAGGACATTCATTGCCATTTTATTTAGGTCTATATATTTATAAAATAAACACAAAATAGAAACTCATAAAAACTATGTAATCATCATAAAAATTATTTTTGGAACATGAACATATTTGGGCATACCTCCCGCAAAAATCTCCCGGATTGACATTTTCAAAACTTAACCCTTTACCCAACAAACCGGCCAAAACAAGCTTCAACAGCCTAAAATATCTTCGGTCTGTCTCAATAGAACCATACAAATATGGATATCATTGGAACCGGTTCCTTGACCACATTGTGATAGTTACAGTTATGCCCTGTGCCAATGCATTCTCTTTCTCTTATATATGCGAGTCGACCATAGGTCGCCTCGCATATATAAGAGAATGCATTGGCCTAAAAAAAATCTTTTTTTTACCACTTTTTCTTACAATCTTTAACAATTTTATAATTTTTAATGTGTTAAGCCAATGCATTCTCTTATATATGCGAGGCGACCTATGGTCGACTCGCATATATAAGAGAATGCATTGGCACAGGGCCCTTCTGTTGGGTAAAGGGTTAACAGGTCTGGTGCCAGGTTATTTGAGTAGTCAGGTTATTTGAGCGTAGTTAGGGTCAGGGAAACAAAGCATATTTTTATTGCAGCCTCATTGGGGTCGTGATAACTTTTTTTAGGAGACACATCTGTCCACGCTATTGGCCTATATTATAAAAGGTGATAATCATTGTGCTAAAAAGTTGTGTAAATCGCAACCTTTATCAACCAAAGTGCACCAGTCATGATTTCCGTTCTGACTATCACCGGCTGGGTACTAGCCTGTGGTTTTCTATATTTAGCACAAGGTTTTCCACCACAATGGTGACCGGGATTCCCCCCTCCAAGTCAAATTTCCTTCGTGCTCTGAGAAGAACTCCCTCACTAAAAACTTATTGACAGAATGGAGAATTAGAGCGGTAGTCTTGTTGACGAGTTTCGGATGCTACTGAGTAAAATGGCAGAAACTTGTACTCGTGTTTCACTTGACTGATGTTTGTCATCCAGGTTGTTGTTCATGTGCGTTTAGACAAAATAATTGGAGAACCATATCACATAAATAGTTCTACTGCGACTTTCCAAACATAAAGTACAAACTTTGTTCATGTGCTTGATAAGGGCAACATGTGGCTCTGTTCCCTTCATATATATATTAACCCTTTACCCAACAGAACGGCCCTGTGCCAATGCATTCTCTTATATATGCGAGTCGACCATAGGTCGCCTCGCATATATAAGAGAATGCATTGGCTTAACACATTAAAAATTATAAACTTGTTAAAGAATGTAAGAAAAAATGGTAAAAAGTGTTAAAAAAAGATTTTTTTTAGGCCAATGCATTCTCTTATATATGCGAGGCGACCTATGGTCGACTCGCATATATAAGAGAATGCATTGGCACAGGGCATAACTGTAACTATCACAATGTGGTCAAGGAGCCGGTTCCAATGATATCCATATTTGTATGGTTCTATTGAGACAGACCGAAGATATTTTAGGCTGTTGAAGCTTTATTTGGCCGGTTTTGGCCGGTTTGTTGGGTAAAGGGTTAACCCTTCCATGACTGGAGCTTCCTGAAATTTTGTGAAAAACCTGTGCCAATGCATTCTCTTATATATGCAAGTCTCCTATAGGCAGCCTCACATATATGAGAATACATTGGCCCAATAATATTTACCTTGACCTTGTAAGCCAGTGCATTCTCTTGTTCAGTTTCTATATCCCCTAATTTGCAGAAGATAAAATGCATAATCAAGATGACTAAAGGGTGAACATCAACAACTTCAATCTGATCCTAGGTCTCTCATAGCAGTTGAGTCCTAAGCAGAATGATGTTACCAGAGGGTGAATTTGATAATTGTACAGTAATGCCCTACATAATCGACTCCTTAACCACAGCAGAATTATGGGTAATTTTTCAGGATTTAGTCGGAAATATTGCTTGTTGCCATGCGTCGCAACAAGCCATACATCCGACCAAATCCTGGTTAAGGAGTCGATTATTTTGGGCATTACTGTAGCCCGTCGTGCTATTTCTAGGCTTGATTCCTTATAATCTTCTGAAATTTGTTTTGAGACCGTAAATTCAATAAAGTTGAGCTAACTGGGGATTATCCAGATCTTTTTAAAATTAGACTCGAACAAGGTTCGCATTACAGAGTCTAAAGGAAATAGCAGGTAATTCCTCCGAGAATCATTACGACAGTGTCGGCCATTCATGAAGGCTTTTTGTCATAATTCCTTTTCAGCAACAGGTTTATTCGCCACATAGCTAAAAATAGCCTATATATTTTCTGTCAGTTTGACATTTCACACAGTGTTTACAAAATCAGTGAATATGATACCTAATTAAACACTAAAAGCATCTATGTAGAGTCCAGAATGTATCAATAATACCCAGCAAGGAGAATTTCAACAGTTAACATCCGGTTTTGTTATTTGCAAAGAAAACCCAAATGCGATATCTGTCAATGGTAACACTATTTGTGTGCGGTGACGTCATACTGCAGGGATTGCATACAAAAGCTATTTATAGCGGAGGTAATGTGAACGATAATGATATCTTTTAGACTGTAACGCACAGCTTGTTCGAGAGCCTGATTTCAATTAGAACTAGGAATGCTTATGTCTTATGAAAAACAAGACAGTCAATGACTGTGGGTCGCCCACCAGACTGTTAAGACTGAGAAGACTGGGACTCTGAAGACTACAAGAGTCAGTATGTGACAATATCACTTAAGACAAGTAGTTCTAAACATGGACATAGCTGGAGGTTCTCAGATGAGCAGGGCTCTTCAACTTGAAATTTCTAATTGCACACCACTGACAAATCTCCAACCTCTTACCTTTTAAAGAAGACAACCATACCACAGTACTAAGTTCACAAAAATCCTTTTGAACATCCCTCTTAGGTTGAATTTTACAACTGATACCAGTACTTCAAGCTCTCAAACGTTTGAAAATTACCAACCGCATAAAGTTAAAATTTGTGGCCAATTTGGTCCAACAGTTTAACCTGAAGTAGGAACATATGGACTGTTGGTTTAAAAACATACATGTTGGAAAATCAAACCAAACTATGAGAACAATTCTAACCTATTTTTTATGTGAACATCTAATCTACAACTAATGTTATACCAGGCATGAAATTTTCAACTGTTTAAATTTTGATCAAAGTAGGGGCTCAAAACTCCACCTCCTCTACACTCCTTCCCCATTGCCTCAAACATTGCCCCCACCCAGGCTGCCTAGAAATCAATATTAATATACCAATACCAAGCAGGATAGAGGAGAGTTAAATCTCTTAACTCTGCCCCTATTGGAACAAATGTGAATCCCCATCTATGAGATCCATTCATCTAGTAATATCAATATACCCCCAATATCCAATAGGGTATGATTTCACCTGGATAAGTGGTGGTTAAGAAAATAATATTGGAACAGCCAGGTCTGTATTTAATGTGTCTGACCTTTGCAGAATGAGGTCCCCAAAAGGTGAATTTAATGACACTATTCCCCAAGGTGGAATAGCATCAACGAATTCACCCTCTGGGGACCTTATTTCCTAAAAATGACCCCTTTGAACAAATCTGAACCCGGTCACCCAAGGCCCATCCATACCAAATATAGGCTAATATATAGTCTCAATGGTTCTTGAGAAGAAATTATTTTAAGATTTACTATGGAGGGAAAGAGTTATGGCCCTAGCTTCGCACCTATTTGATCTGATAAACTTATTTGAACAAATCTGATTGTGAGTCACCTAGGGAACATGCACACTGAAATATATAAACATATTTGGTCTTTAATATGGAGAAGAAAACAACTGTTGATAGACGGATGGATAGACATCCCAACAGACACAGACGGATGGAAGGACCACCCGACAGACAGAAGACAAATTCAATCCAATATATCCCCCAATGTTTCTTGAAAAATCAGGGTATGATTTCATCTGGATAAGCGGTGGTTAAGAAAATAATATGCCAGCCAAGTCTGAATATAGAGTGTCTGACATTTGCAGAATGAGGTCCCCAAAAAATGAATTTAATGACAATATTCTGCAAGGTGGGCTAGCATCACCAGATTCATCCTCAGTCTGATTAGGCCTCAACAGCCATGGGAAACCTAGGAACAGATTGAAGTTCTACAGTTGAAGTTTGTAATGCACACCCATTGAGCACCTCAATTATGCATTTTATCTTCTGCAAATTAGGGGGACATAGAAACTGAACAGAAGGGAAAAAGTCAAAAAGTAACTAAAACAAAATTTCAATTTGATACTTAAGATACTTCCCAGAAGATGATGCCTAAGCAGAATTAGGTCCCTGGATGGTGTTTTGGTGATGCTAGCCTGCTGTACAGGGTAGCAACACTATATTCACCCTCTGGGGACCTCATGCTGCAAATGTCAAACACACTAAATTCAGGCAGTTTGTGTTAAATTGCTAGCAGTGTTGTTTACACAAGCTGCCAGATGCTGCTTCTGGATAGAACAGGTATTAAAGTTGGAAGTTGGAGATGAATTCGGTTGGAATGGATGTTGGTTGGGTGCAGGGTGGAGGGGGGGGGGGTGGGTCTGGGCCATGTGGGAGGGGGGATGGGTAATGGAATATTTCTGTAATTTCATTAAAGATTAAAGTTTCATAACTCTGCAGATGTTATAATGGTGTCACTTTTTTCAAATTTTATAACATGTTTAAAAAATAATTTTTTTGTTTGTTAAATTGAGCAAGGTGAAAATTCCAAAAATCTGAATTTAACCAAAATAAAATTGTCTTGAGTTATGTCACATTCGACCCAGTGACCTCATTTGAACAAATCTGAATCACAGTCCCCCAAGGACCCTTTGTCACAAATATGAACCCACTTGGCCCAATGAAATTTGAGAAGAAGTTGTTGTAAGAATTACTATGGTGGAAAAGAGTTATGGTCCTAGCTTCGCAACTATTTGACCGGGTGACCTCATTTGAACAAATCTGAATGTGATTCACCTAGGGAACATCCACACCAAATATGAACCCATTCCGTCTTACGGTTCTGGAGGAGAAGATGATTCTTGACGGACGACGGACGAGGAGTGATGACTATAGCTTCACCGACCACCGGAGACTTCGTCTCAGGTGAGCTAAAAACTGACCAGGTAAATATGATTACAAATCCGATATCCCAAGGTTGGGCTAATAATAAACACGCTGATTGTAAATTATTAAATTTAAAAAAATCGAACACCCATCATATGGATCACAGTCATGCGATTTTCCATTAAAATCATATAGCAGTTATATGTCCCATTATCAGTGTGCATATTGTTATAACTCTGTTAGGAGATACATCTGTCCACGCATTGTTGGCCTATTTTATCATTGTGATAAAAAATCTTGTAAATTCCGACATGATATGCTTATATCCTATCACAAATCCAATCTCCCACAGTGGGGACTAATTAACATGCTGATTATAAATGAATCCAATCTCCCACAGTGGGGACTAATTAACATGCTGATTATAAATGGATCCAATCTCCCACAGTGGGGACTAATTAACACGCTGATTATAAATGAATCCAATCTCCCACAGTAGGGACTAATTAACACGCTGATTACAAATGGATCCAATCTCCCACAGTAGGGACTAATTAACACGCTGATTATAAATGAATCCAATCTCCCACAGTGGGGACTAATTAACATGCTGATTATAAATGGATCCAATCTCCCACAGTGGGGACTAATTAACATGCTGATTATAAATGAATCCAATCTCCCACAGTGGGGACTAATTAACACGCTGATTATAAATGAATCCAATCTCCCACAGTAGGGACTAATTAACACGCTGATTATAAATGAATATTCAATTTTAAAGGCATATAAAAACAAGCACCCATCATATGGATCACAGTCATGCGATTTCTTTGAACATTTTCCATTAAAGGGACCCAAGGCACTCGCAGTGAGTAAATGTGCCAATTTTTTAAAAGTTTATAAAAACATCACTAAGTGAACTGAACGTTCAGATTACCTCGATTCAATAGTAAGTGGAAAGATTTCAGTTTTGGGTAGTAACCGGTAGTTGGACAGTACATGCTTACGGCAAGATCACAGGTAAAAAAATAATATCAAACAGTTTGATTTTAGATGAGAAATCGTGGTGTATCCTTGGTTACCTCCACTTGCGATGGAATTGCAGTTACATGTATGTGTATGTAAAAATCTTAGGGTAGTCAATCACGTGGTTGACCATGGCTTACGAACAACCCACAATATCCTCATTAGCGAAGCATCGCATCATGTGAACAAACTATCCACCATTTTGTCGGGCCCCGATTCCTCCAGTTGAATCATGGTCAGCTGAATGTTCACAATATTTCGCTTGTTGAAACCATTGCTATGTAAACAAAACTGTTAACCCTCCAACAAACCGGCCAAAACTGGCCAAATAAAGCTTCAACAGCCTAAAATATCTTCGGTCTGTCTCAATAGAACCATACAAATATGGATATCATTGGAACCGGCTCCTTGACCACATTGTGATGGTTACAGTTATGCCCTGTGCCAATGCATTCTCTTATATATGCGAGTCGACCATAGGTCGCCTCGCATATATAAGAGAATGCATTGGCCTAAAAAATCTTTTTTTAACACTTTTTACCATTTTTTCTTACATTCTTTAACAATTTTATAATTTTTAATGTGTTAAGCCAATGCATTCTCTTATATATGCGAGGCGACCTATGGTCGACTCGCATATATAAGAGAATGCATTGGCACAGGGCCCTTCTGTTGGGTAAAGGGTTAAAGTGGTTCGAAACAAACATCACTAAATGTATAGTAAGTTCAAAACTTCAAATATTTTAATTTGAATATGATTTTCAGAATATTTTTCGATGCTCTGACCCGTTATGTTATTTCACATGAACCCACTTTGAAGGCCTTGAGTCCTTTTAACTCATATACCACCAAGCCTGAGTTTAGTGTGCCTGTCATTTGCAGAATGAGGTCCCCAGAGGGTGAATTTAGTGATGCTATCCTGCACAGTGGGCTAGCATCACCAAATTCACCATCTGGGGACCTCATTCTGCATGGCCTCATCTGCTAATATGGGAGACATAGACTCAGATTGAAGTACCAAATCCTGAATATTGTGATGTAGACCCATCGGGAACCTCGATTATGCAATGTGCATCTGCCAATTTGGGGATATAGAGAATCTATGTGAAGAAGTTTCTATAGAAATTTAAGAAAGAAACTTTCCCAAGAAGATGAGGATAAAGCAGAATGAGGTCCCCCGAGTGTGAATTTAGCGATGCTAGCATGCTATGCAGGATAGCGTCACTAATTTCACCCTCTGGGGACCTCATTCACACACTAAACTCAGGCTTGTATACCACCTCTCCAATTTGATTTGTGACATTAAATGTTCATCATATAAATTGCACTCCAAATTCACCCATAAATCAGCATTTGGTAGCCAAAATATTGTTAATTTGGTAGATGATAGATGAGTCATACAGTAACACAAATTGTGGATCCAGCAGACAACAAGTCATTCTGTAAACCTAAATTGTCGATGTGGCCGACAGATGAGTCATTTACATGTAACTATAACACCGGGTTTTAATTCCATCAGATGGTCATGTTATTCAGTGAACCGATACAGCCGACAGTCATGACAGGTTTTGACTTCAGCAGATGGACAAGCCATTCAGTAACGACCTGATTTCACTTCACTAGATCATTATATATGTGTGTCATGATGGCTTCTGTCGATGGCTGGCCATTCAGTAACGACCTGATTTTCACTGCACCAGATCATTATATATGTGTGTCGTGATGGCTTCTGTCGATGGCTGGCCATTCAGTAACGACCTGATTTTCACTGCACCAGATCATTATATACGTGTGTCATGATGGCTTCTGTCGATGGCTGGCCATTCATTAACGACCTGATTTCACTGCACTAGATAATTATATATGTGTGTCATGATGGCTTCTGTCGATGGCTGGCACCAATGGCTTCTGATAGGTTAGAGTAACCATCTCTCCTAGAATGGAGTAAATAAAGAAGTATATTAACTTTGTATCCTTATGGAAAGCCAAATGCACACTTTTAATTTATTTGGTCTTAAAAATAAATCATGAAAGAACCAGGTATTGTAAATAATAGATATTAATAGCCAGTCAGCCACAAATACCTCTAACTTGTAACGTATGTTACCATGGTAATACCAGATGATTTGCATTAAAGTCAAAACTTTGAATGAAATGAATATGACGACAGCAATGAATAACACCTAAATGATTACAACTCAGAATTCATTGATTTGTACACCAAATACAATAAACATAAGATTCGTCCATACTGATGTATGGACCTAAAATGTCACACTGTGTGTTATACATCCATACTCCATACTGAGTATGGACGTAAAATGTCACACTGTATGTAATACATCCATATTGAGTTTGGAAGTAAAATGTCATGCTGTGTGTTATACGTCCATACTGAGCATGGACGTAAAACATCACACTGTGCGTAATATGTCTGTACTGAGTAGGGAACACACTAGCTGACAGTCGGCCATTATTCGTAACTGAACTCAGAGATTGGTGCATCAGAACCATTGTATCTTGAAGCTTGAAATAGTTTATGATGTTCCAGGATTGTGAATGATAATAGCTGAGTCAGTTGTAGGGTTTTCATGATATTCCCATTATATATTTCCATTGGAAAATGGTCATAACTACAACGGCCAAGCACACAACGTCTTTAGAAGTGAAGAGGTTAAATCAATTTATTTGTCTTATATTAACAGGGGTGTGTCAGAACAAAATTTCAGACAAGTATTATACTTTTTTACCTTTGGCCATTTTTGGGACCCACCCACCACTTGACCCAAATTTGTTTCCGTATTAGCAAGGTTTTTCCAACCACCCCATTAGAAACACAAAATATTTTTTTTTCCGAAGAATACTAGAATTTTAGTAAATTTTCTTCTTACTATCATCTATCTAAATTACAGGTTTGTGTTTGTGATTAGCTTTATAATTTGACATGGCAGTGATTGCTTATGAAACGGGGTATTTAGTAATTTTACAACAAGAAACAATCTATACTGACCGTCTGCATGCAGTTTTAATGTTAAAATTACATTATATCAAAGTTTTAAGGCCAAAAATATTTTAGAGGATGGAGGAATATTTTTGTTTAAGCTGTGGAAAAAATAGCTTTTGGTCCCTCATATGCGCTCAGAAAAACGTATTTGACACCCCCTGATATTAGTGGAAATCATTTTGTAAGCATACATCAGCAAAACAACCACATTTGTGAATTGAAGAAAAAATTAAAGTAATGCTCTAAATAATCGACTCCTTAACCACAGCAGAATTATGAGTAATTTTTTCAGGATTTAGTCGGAAATATGGCTTGGTGAGAGCTTTCCGATGAATGGCAACAAGCCATATTTCCGACTAAATCCTGAAAAATTACCCATAATTCTTCTGTGGTTAAGGAGTCGATTATTTAGAGAATTACTGTGGATAGTGTTGAATTTAAAAGGGAAATCATTCATGAGTCAAAATTATAGAGAACCAAGGCCTTCAAAGTGGGTAAATGTGCAAAAAATATAAAAGCAGTCAATAAAAGTGTAAAAATATCACCATTGAAAATAACATGGAGAAATAGATAAACTTTGTTCTTATATTCATTATTGATAACTCTCCAATAAAAAAAATTTGCATGTTGAAACCACTGTTATGTAAACACAACTGTAAGTGATTTGTCAACAAACATTGTAAGTTTAAATATTTTAATTTGAATATGATTTTCAGAATATTTTTCAATGCTTTCACCTTTTCCAATGTTTACCGTCTCAAGATTTGATTAAACTTTGGATTTCTTATTGGACTATTTGGACTTTTATCGGTAATCCACTGTAACAGTACTGTTTACATAACATGGTTTTGATATGTGAAATCTCGTTACTGGGGAGTTATTAATAATGAAAATAAGAACAAAGTCTATATATTTTTACATGTACATGTACTTGTGATGATATTTGTTTTACAGACTTCTAAACAAATTATGTTATTTTACATTTTACACTTTGAAGGCCTTGAGTCCCTTTAAGTGACAGGTTTCTGAGCAGAAACAGTATTTAATATTTCTTGAAATAAACAAGAGATGGGCCTGTCCCAGGTGGGACGAAGGTATACCCCCTGTATTCAACCAATATCAGTCCGACCGAACTCCAAATCGCAGGTGCACAGGTTCATATGATGATTGACCCCTGTAGCAAATTTGATTCAAATTGAACTAGAACATTCTGAGAAAACGTCCAGACAAAAAAATATCAAATCTGGAGAATACTAAGCAGGTGCACAGGTACCCATGACAAATGACCCCTGTAACAAATTGGATTCTAATTGAATGAGAAAATTTTGAGAAAATGTCCAGACAAAATTTGTGGAAGTGTATATCTGAATATTCAAAGTCAGAAAAGTTTAATAACTCAGACAATATCGCAGGTGCACAGGTTCCATGACGATTGACCCCTGTAGCAAATTTGACAAAATTGTGTCCATGGATGGACAGACAATCTGATTCCAGTATACCCACTTAATAATGTAAGGGTCTTGTTGAAATTTGAGAAAATAAAAACAACCGTCTTTGCACCACCTTAAATGGTCACCATATTCTGGCCACTAACCTGAGGAGTTCATCCAACTCCTGTTTAATTTTTGTAACAACCGGAGGACCTTTGTAGGTCAGCACGGTATACAGCTCTATAAGTGAGGCTCCCGCCAGAATCTTTTCGTATGCATCCTGCCCAGAACTGACTCCTCCCACTCCGACCAATGGAATGGTTCCTATAGTAACAAGAAATCAATAGTGAACGTTATAAATAACTTTATATCCTGATTAGTGTCCAGCGAATCGGGGATTTTGTTATTATTATTATTATTTTTTTTAATATTTTTTATTGAGTCCAAAATTGACACATATCTCAGTACATGGTGTATAGATACAATACATCTTATTATATGTTCAATCAGACTTCAAGGAGAATAAAGTATGTATGTTCATCTCAACGGCATCAGGCCTGGTACTGGTATGCACATTGTTTCAAATGCATTTAAAATTAGTGTTTAATTAATTTAATTTTTTTCATATTATCAACTACAATGGAATAATTTTCAAGAATAAAACTGTTTTCTTGCCAGGAATGGCCACCCCCTTTTTAAATATAGTAGATAAATAAAAGATTCAGATGTAATATAATTAGAACAAAATGAGTTGACACCAACATTACGCCGATTCGAAAATATCCGAATCAGCGGACTGATTCGGTGTTGATCTCAAATCTTATCACCGATATTGACATCTGATTGAATCTCGAATATTCGCAGGTCTCTTATCCCAATCTAATATTATCAATAGTATCCTGACCGGAACTGACTCCAACTGAATCGTTCCTAAGGTAACATGAAATCAAGAGGCAACATTATAAATAAATCAATATCTCAATATGGTATTTCAATATCCTACCAACTCCCTAACCACTAAAATCCTGATTATCAGAGTGGTGAAAACTGCAAACCAGTGAAAAAAATAAGGAACACAAGGCATAGATCTCACACATGTGTGGCATATATATTTCTAGTAACTAACATAACAAAATGCTATAGTCTGTAAGTTGAGAAACCAAGTTGATAAGATTGAAGCAATGTGTCTCACCATTTGTCAGTCTGTACATATCCCTGACAGTGGCTGTGGACAGGTTTTTGAGTGGTTCACCGCTTAGTCCTCCGACCTCGTTCTTATTGGAGCTGGATAAAGAGTCGGGTCGTGTTACTGTTGTATTGGTCACTATCAAACCATCAACACCGCTCTAAAATACAAGAAAGAGGTACATTTTGCAGGGATTAATTCTCCACGTGAATCACTGAATCGATTCGCCAAAGGATTCGCATGACAAACTCTGAAAAAAATCAAAATTTGTTCACGCAATTGGCAACATCTCGTGGAAATATTAGTGGTAATTCTGCTGAAATGGTGACAGATGTCGGTTGATTGAAGTCCTGTTAATAGCGAAAAACATTTTCATTGCCAGAAACGGAAATCCATGCATTACTCCCTTCCGTACTCACCCCAGCTTGGAGCTGTGGCACTCGTAATCTGACTTTGGCACATCATGCTGATGTTTTTAGATAATTTTTCCCTTCTGTTCAGTTTCTATACCCCATAATTTGCAGAAGATAAAATGCATAATCGAGGTGATTAATGGGTGAACATCACCAACGCCAACTGGGAAACTTCAATCTAATCCTAGGTCTCCCATAGCAGTTGAGTCACAGCAGAATGAGATTCACAGAGGGTGAATTTGGTGATGCTAGCCTGCCACAAGTGATAGTGTCACTAAATTCACCCTCTGGGGACCTCATTCTGCAAATGACAGACACACTATTTCAAGGCTTGCTATAACTCAAAATCCAACTTTCCCTGTTTATTATATTGTAGTGAATCTACATACCTTTAAGTTATGATCTGTAAACGAACAGTAAATGGACAGACATACTCTGACCTCTGCCTGTAACCTAACTTCATAGGCGGCTAACTTCTGAATTGAAGATAAACATGATATGACTTCCTGATAATCTATCGTAACTTTGTCAGTTGATGAAGAACTTACATTTTTGCGCATCACAACATCAGCGATATCTTCTTTGTCTGCATCCGTGAGATCGGGAGCAATCTTTATGAGCAGCGGAGGTTCTCGCTGTAAATCTAATTTTCTCTTCTCAGCCACTACCTTTCAAAATTGAGCAAGAAAAACAGTTTTATTTTAACCCTTTCTTGACAGGAGGACAGGGTCCCAAACAAAAATCAGCAATCTGCATGACATGGAACAGAAAAGAACGCAGAAATAAGGTAGAAATATAGAGTGTTTATCTCACTTCTGGCTAAAAATTGAAAACAGCTGGAAAATGGCTGTGACTTTGGCAAGTGTTTTTCACAGCATATGAAGCCGGCATATCAATATTTCGTGTATTTATCGACCTAATGTATCCAAGTTACATAGACAAAATTTGGATGTTCGAATGAGCCATGTCCATTTAAGGTGGTTTTTATTTTCTCAAATTTCAACAAGAGCTCAATATAATTTATTTCAAAATATATTCTTTCTGCTCAGAAACATGTCACTTAACTCTTTAATGAGGTTCATGACAGGAGCTGTGCATTAAAGATCCTTATGGGAGACTCCCATATATAAGAGAATGCATTGGCACAGGGTTTTTTCGCAAAATTTCAGGAAGCTCCAGTCATGGAAGGGTTATCCTAAAACTTAAATGGTCATATGACATATATCTCAAAACATTCCTACGTGGAAGATTTAAGAAGAAATTCATCAATATACCGCTGAAAATACATGTTTTGGTATTAGTTTTGTTTGTGATTAATATATCTGCTCAAATGGACAGACAGAAGGACGGACGGACAGACGGAGGACCGGACGCATGTAATCCAGTATAGTCACCATTTTCTTTGGTCATGGGGGTAAAATATAAAATATTCCATTAAGGTAAATAAGACTGCCAGTGTATTCTGCGTTACCTTGTCAATAAGTTCTGTCAGTTGGTTGTGAGCCTGTAGATTTCGCAGACCCGGAGTATTAGGACTAGATACATTTATAACCAGGTAGTCTGCAGCTTTGGCAAACTTTTTCACACCGGCAACATAATCGTCAGCAGCCGATGGGGACAGTTTGTTCTTTCCCAAGTTAATTCCAACTAAACCTACACCTGTCGGAAAAAAGAATTGTTTTATATTAAAGGTACTCAATCCAATCAGACGGTCCCCATATCATCAAGATACAACAACAACATACATTTCTTCAAAATAGGCTTTAGTTATCAAAATCAGTTAATTGCAACAAAATAATGCTACCGACTGTCAACTATGGTATAAAATTTCCCAAAACTTGTTATTTGTCAACATTTTGTTCAATGAAATATGGCCGTATTATCACTTGAGTATCATGAAATTTGGCTGTATTGCCACTTGATTTTAGATTTATCCATCTTCATCCACAATGTTGTCCGAGACCGTCCATTTGACGACATTTTTCTGGGCCATAAATAATTGCACATCTCGAGAAGTAACAAACTTCAAAAATCGATATCTGATCACTCTGAGCATTTTTTACCCCCGAAGCCAAAGAAATCATAATTTAGGAGAGTTAACTCGGATAATGCATCTTTAAGTTAATTCCAACTAAACATGCACCTGTCAGAGTAAAGAATCATTGTTTATATTAAGTTAATTTCAGCTAAACCTGCACGGAGAAAAGATTAAGTTTGATTTTTATCACATAATTTAATATTATCCCCCAACATCTTGAGTATTAACCCTTTCATGTCTGGAGCTTCCTGAAAACCCAGTGCCAATGCATTCTCTTATATATGTGAGTCTCCCATAAGGAGCCTTGCATATATAAGAGAATACACTGGCCTAACAATGTTTACCTTGACTTTGTAAGCCAGTGTAATCTCTTATAGATGCGAGGCTCCCAATCGGAGACTCACATATATAAGATAATGCATTGGCACAGGATCTTTAATGCTGCACCAGCAGCTCCCGTCATGAAAGGGTTAAAGCCACATGGTGGTATGCGCTCCAAAATACACCTAATAATGTTTGCTTTTTAATTTTTCCCGGTATTGATATATGTCTATAAATATCTGAACTATTGAAGTCATACAAAATACAACTTTGAACACGATGATTTGGTCCCAATAAATCTGGAATTCCAGAACTGGAAACAGAATGTCCGCAAACAGACCTGATAATAAGGTGCCTGTCATTTGCAGAATGAGGTCCCCAGAGGGTGAGTTTAGTGATGCTATCCCGCATAGTGGGTTAGCATCACTAAACTCACCCTCTGGGGACCTCATTCTGCTTAGGCCTCATCTTCTCTGGAAAGATTCTTTATTATCAAATTTCTATAGAAACTTCTTCACATAGATTCTATTTCTTTTTTAGTTTAGTTTCTCTATATCACCAAATTGGCAGACGACACATTGCATCAGGGACCTCATTCTGCAAATGACAGGCACACTAAACTTAGGCTTATATATTGCGTTATCTTAACATGAAACTATTTTAAAACTTCATGCACTGCATTCTCTTCGTTCTAATAATCAAAATTATGTAGTATCGATGTCTCCAATCTAGAGGTCACCCTGAAGATCCATATGAAGTTTGGTGATGATTGTATGAGGGATGTGGCCTGTAGCATGTGCCAAAGGATTTAGTCATGCAAAGATTAAAATCCAAGATGGCTGCCGGCAGCCATGTTTACCATCCGAAATTTTTCAAATTCGATGGCTCCCATCTGGAGATGATCCAAAACATGCCTGCAAATTTTCAAAACAATTCTCCAATAAATGCGAGCTGCGGCCTGAGCCGATGGATTCAAATTTGAAATCCAAGATGGCTGCTGGTGGCCATGTTTTTAATGAATTTCGGAAAAAATTGATGGATCCCATCTAGGGGTTACCCCAAAGAAGATCCATATGAAGTTACGTGACAATCGGATGAGAGATGTGACTTGTAGGGTGTGCCACAGGATTTAATCATACAACCCAAAACATCCATATGATGTTTGGTGATAATTGGATGAGGGATGTGGTCTGTAGGGTGTGCCAAATTATTTATTCATGCAAAGAGTTAAATGTTTTTCATCGAAAATCGTTTAAATTTGATAGCTCTCATCTAGAGGTGATCCTAATCATGCCTGTAAATTTACAATACATTTCTTCAATATATGCGGGCTGCAGGGTGTGCCTATGGATTCAAATTTTAAATCGAAGATGGCTGCTGGATGATAAACATGCACATAAAATATGAACATGATCTGACAAAAAATACTTGAGTTATCGCATCGGATAACATGTGTCTACAGACAGATGGGCAGGCAGATGGATGGACAGATGAACAAAACAGATTGTTGATCCAGACGTTGGCATTATGTGTACCATACATGGTATGGGTACACATAAAAAACAGTCCAAATTAATCACAAATGTCAGCATATTTTGTTTTATGGAGGGGGCTGTCATGGGTGAATGAACATATTAGAGAAAATATCCAGGGGGATATTCAGTTAAGTTACTGTGACCAGGATTAATATACATTTTATATGGTCTGATCAACAGCATGTTATTGAACAGGTTCAATACAATAGCAATTATTAGCCACCACTGTAACAATAGGATTATTTGGAGTAATGGGGTACAATAAGATTATTTCACAGAGACGATATTAATACTTGGCATGGTAAGCTGTCTATAAGGAATCAATAAGGCCAAACATAGTTCATTATCTGTTTCTCAGTCAAGCCTTAGTTTAGTGTGCCTGTCATTTGCAGAATGATGTCCCCAGAGGGTGAATTTAGTGAAGCTATCCCGCATAGCAGGCTAGCATCACTAAATTCACCCTCTGGTGACCTCATTCTTAGGCCTCATCTTCTCTGGAAAGTTTCTTTATTATCAAATTTCTATAGAAACTTCTTCACATAGATTCTATTTCTTTTTTAGTTTAGTTTCTCTATATCCCCAAATTGTCAGACGACACATTGCATAATCGAGGTTCCCAATGGGTGTACATCACAATATTCACCATTTGGGAACCTCAATCTGAGTCTATGTCTCCCATAGCAGATGAAGCCATGCAGTATGAGGTCCCTAGAGGGTGGATTTAGTGATGCTAGCCCGCTATACAGGATAGTATCACTAAATTCACCCTCTGGGGACCTCATTCTGCAAATGACAGGCACACTAAACTCAGTCTTGTTCTGAGTGGGTGGATAAGCAGGTTTATATATTTATTTTTTACTCGAAAAATTACCCAACAGGCAGGTTTGGTCTGGATATAGTGTGTCTGTCATTTGCAGAATAAGGACCCCAAAGGGTGAAATTAGTGATGCTATCCCGCACAGTGGGCTTGCATCACCAAATTCACCCTCTGGGGACCTCACCCTGCTTGGGCCTCAACTGCTATGGAAGAACTAGGATCAGATTGAAGTTCCATAGTTGTAGCTGGTGATGTTCACCCATTAGTTTTTCAATAACAAAATGATATTCTTTGGTATTTATTGGTCCAGTTTACATGTCATATTACAGTAATGCTCTAATTAATCGACTTCTTAACCACAGCAGAATTATGGGTAACTTTTCAGGATTTAGTCGGAAATATGGCTTGTTGCCATTCATCTGAAAGCTCTCAACGAGAGCTTTCCGATGAATGGCAACAAGCCATATTTCCGACTAAATCCTGAAAAGTTACCCATAAACGAGAGCTTTCCGATGAATGGCAACAAGCCATATTTCCGACTAAATCCTGAAAAGTTACCCATAATTCTGCTGTGGTTAAGAAGTCGATTAATTAGAGCATTACTGTATGTTTTCAACTTTTTTTCAACAGAATAAAGCAGAAAAACAATGTTAAATTACATTTATTATGTTGTTGTTGCAACTGAAGGTCTGGAACCCTGAATGCATCTTTAAATTTGTTTGGCCTAAATCAATAAGTTCAATAAGCCTGCAGACAATGCAAGATCATTTGGGCGTCGTCTGCTATGACGACTAGTATACCTGTCGACAGACCATCTAGAGAATGGGTCTTGGCTGCAGTGAAATCATTCTCTAACCTTCCTCTCGACAAGGCTATCGAAAAATATAAAAATAGAATCTCCGGCAGGAACGTGACATTTACTGCTGACACAAAGCGAGATATTTATTCTGTAAAAATTGACAAAAATTTGGATGTGACGCTTAATATCAAGCCAACAGGAGACGGAACAGGACGAAATTCATATCCATTTTGTGTTAGGCTTCCGAATTCGACGATGTTTCAGTTTACAACAACAAATTTTCTGGAATCTGTGACCTCGTCAGATTTTAAAGGACATAGTATACTGTGTGATATGAAGGACAAGAGAACTCCCAAATGGTTCAAAGGTGGTGATAACAGCCTGTTGAATAATGAATACATGAAGGAACGATTCTCGGATTTCCCAGCTTCCATTAGTAATACAAACCAATCAGAATCGCTGAATTCCTACAAATCATGTGACCATGGTTATCACAATCAATTGGATAATTCTGAGTTTCAGAGAAATTCCCACGTCAGCAGTAATAAGGAAAGTCTTCCAATAAAACGAAAAGATGAAGAAGAAATGAGAGGGAGGAATATTGACTTTCGTTCTCGTTACATCGACTCTTTCGATGGAAAACCAGACAGAAACGTCATCCCACATTCAAATCTACCAATAAATGTCCGGAACATTTTACCACGTTGACAAGAATTTGTAGCAGGTCGGCGAGACAAGTTACAAATGGAACACTGCATTTAAATTAAAAGTGAAAATAACAGGGCCAGAAACATTTGGCATTAATGTAATCTCTATTATTAACCATCCCTTAACTAACACTATTTCTGATTGGGCAAAAGCCGCCACGTGGTAATCCGGGAAAAAGTCATATTGGACTCCCGAATGTCATATTGGACTCCCAAGTGTGCAATATGACTTTTTTATTGGAACTCTGTGACGTCACGAATTAACTCAATTGTGAAATGAATCGGCGAAATTGTGATGCGCGCAACACTGGTGGATTTAGCAGACGTTTCACTTCTGCATTGAGTTTTTTTCATTTCCGTGTTTACTGTTCCAAATCATGCTTTCTGATGATCAAATACAGGCTTTTGTAGAGAATTAAGTGCCGGCAAATACAAAAAATAACCACTAAAGTTTTATTCCCAAAATTTGGACAAACATACAGATGGATGATAAAAATGTCATTATACACTGTTGTGTACAGTGTGAGTTTTTCTTGTACTCGTCCAGGTTGTGGTGAAATGTCATATTGAACTGCGTGTCTCGTCCAATATGACTTTTCACCACAACCTGGATGAGTACAAAAAAAACACATACTGTACACAACATTGTATAATAACTTTATAATCTGTCACTTCAGACATTCGGATAGCTGTTATCTGGAATATATAATAATAATAATAGAGAACATTTATATAGCGCTTTTCCCAAAAGGCCCAAAGCGCTCGGCCACAACACAAGTTCACGCACAAATATGCAATATACAAGTGGGTCACGTAATAAACATATGCAGAACTAAGAGGCATCACTCTCAGGGACGACGTTTCCATAGTAGAATTTGAAAAGTTCCGATTTAAGTAATGATTTAAAAGTGTCCATGGTATCGGCTTTCTTTGTGTCGGCCTGTAGCCCATTCCAGACGGACGGAGCATGATATTCAAATGATCGTCTTCCGTAGTTTTCCGAGTCACGTCTAGGAACAGCCATCAGATTTAGATCTTCTGATCGCAATTCGCGCGGCGGAGAGTACATATTGAGAATAGAGTCAATATAAACCGGCAAAGGCTTTGTGATGTCATTTGAGAATTTGTTATAACAAAAAGTGGCACATTTATAATCAATTCGAGCTTCAATTGGAAGATAGTGTAGTTTCGCGAGAAGAGGTGTGACGTGGTCAAATTTATATTTATATATACAGTGGATGAGCTAGATATTTAGGAGTAATTGTACTTACAAGTGAAAGGGGTTAGGTTTATTATTTTGATTATGATTAAGATTATTTTACGAACATCTATTAAATGGTTGAGGTGTGTTTTAAAAATTGGGGCACAATCCATATCTATATTCATTGTAAATTTCAGTTATAAATATGAGTTTTTAACGATTACTGATTTTTTAAAGTGCATTGTAAATTTCCACAACTCATGTACTAGTGTATCCCTTCAGAGACAAACATTTATATATGTTTTAAACAAATTTAAAATAAAAAGCGCTTTGGGTTAGAGACTTGATTGTTGACGTCGGTACCTGGCCCTGAATTGATTTAAAATTTAATATTAACTGTGAATATTTTACAACAATATCTGTGAAATTTGGGCTGTAATACGAAATGATGATTGAAACACCATATTGAAACCACACATGCATGAAACCTGAGAATTTGCATCCGGCTCAGTCTGGCTGAAAATTTATCTTGTAAGAAAACTTAGTTCCCTTTGCATGCTATATATTATGAAGGTGTTTCTGTCAAAAATTAAATATTGCATTAAAAGTAGTCCGAAATTCACTAATATTTTTCGTTCTGCCTGAAATATAAATTATGACTTTGAAGGAAAGGAATCGAAGCATACAGAAGAGTAGTCCAAGTCTTCTCGTACTATAACCAGCTAAGATATTGGTATGGCATCTCGCCATACCAATATCTTAGCTGGTTTTAGTACGAGAAGACTTGGACTAACAGAAGAGATGGGAGGGAGCAATATTGACTTTCTTTCTCATTACATCGACTCCTTCTAGGGAATACCAGCCAGAAACGACATCCCACATTCAAATCTATCAATAAATATCTAGAACATTTTACCACATTGACTGTAATTTGGAACACGTCCGTGAGACAAGTTAGAAATGAAATACTGCATTTAAATCCAAAGTGAAAATAGATTTACAGCTTCAAATTAACTGTGAACTTTCGTAATAGAGGAGCGGCCAAATGCCAAAAGTGGTCGGTTACCCCTACCCTCGGTAGAACAAGTTGAAACCAACTTTTTCTGGAAGGTAAATCTATATCATTTATGAAAATGTTTCTTGGCCTTGCCGGAATTTGTGGCAGCTATGTATGGTAAGACTATTTGTGAAGGTACCCTACCGAAAAATTAGCCTGTTTTCAGTGGTTGACCAGCTATACATAATTGGTTCAAAGTTAATCACATCACCAAAAACAGAATGTTCTATTTGTTATTATGGGGTACACGGTGATACTAGATCGGAACATTCTTATTTTTTCTGGTTTGTTTGAGATTTCACGACGTCATGGTAGAGAATGTAACGTTCTGCATAAAAAAATCATGACGATTCAGAGAAACTGTCACCCGTCAACTCTGTAAAAAACTAGCACGCTCGATCTAGCTTATCAAATCATATATGTTTGGAAAGATTGGAGTATTTTCTATCGGGATGTATTAACTTTATTTTCCTCTCCCTACAAATATTGCAATAATAGGCAAAAACTTAACCCTCCCCCAATGTCATAAAATGCTAAGTATAGCCATCGCTTTTATTTAGTGTACAACACACATAAGAAGTGTAAAATGTGAATTTCCATTCATATTCACTATTAGAAGAGTATAAAAATCCAAGATGGCGTAGACGCTGGACAAAGCGAGAACCCCCGACGAACGCGAGTGCCCGCGAAGACGCCGCGCTGCGTCCAATATGGCATTCAGTTTTTATTTTAAGACTTAGTGAAGCGACATACGAAAAATCAAGAAAAAGAATGTCCCCAGTGGTAAAATCTATATTATTGTAATGACTACATAGAATAACATTTCATGTAATACATTAATTTGACCATTAATACATCTTTTCAATTGGTAAAATAATAAGTAAAAATTTATCCCTGCATCTAATGTCATAAAATTTGAAATAAAGTTATCGCATGGGATTGGAATCACTAATGATAGCATGATGCGCAGTAGTTTGTTTTATTTAATGTAGAACACACATACGAAGTGACAGGTATGAATTTCCATCCATATTCACTATTAGAAGAGAATGAAACCACAAGATGGCATCCAATATGGCGTCCAATTTTAATTGCAACACTTAGCGAACAGACATACGAAGGGGACGTCCCCTGTAGCATATTGTATATCATTGAAGTGACTACATAGACGATATTTCATATGGAACAGTAGTGTCACCATTAGTCCATTTTATCAGTTGGAGAATTAGTAAACAAAAACTTAACCACCACACAGTCACAAACGTCCACATAATGGCGGCACTTGTGACTATAGTCCAGAATGCAAATAATTAAGCAAATCGTTCGGAATTATAAAATGTAAAATTTGCATCCACATTTGGTCTTAGGAGACAACCAAAATCCAAGATGGCACCCAACATGATGGCTAATTCTAATGTCAACACGTTGTGAACAGTGAATACGAAAGCCAGTCAAAATGTATCATACGGCAGTTTGCAGCGATATATTGTTTAGATTGTGTGTTTATATTAAACGTCGATATGTCATGTTTGAGTAATGGTAACACAAATTTTTTTTCAGATAAAGGTTTGACATGACTGTCTAAAATTAACTTCCTTAAGCTGTCGATCAGCTCAGTAAGGGCGGGTAAACTGTGTCTTTCGTGTTGCCATTGGTTGGGTAGTATCCTACACCAGGTTCCAAATGACACCCTTAGCTATGACGCAGGTGTGACACCAGGATTAACACTGGATAGAAATTTGCATTTGTTGAATGTTTAGGTTGTTTTTTTTAGCAATTATCAGAACTTTATATCAAATATTTGGAGAAAGACAAACCAACCAAAATAAAAAACACTCAGCGAAATTCCGAGAATGACTTAAATAGTTTAATTTGCTGAATCGTGTATCGATCTCCAATGCGCATTTTGACTATTGCTTGACACATTTGATGTCATTTTGAGACGTTCAGTCAGTAAAGCATTAACAATATGTAGACAACTGGTAATAATAGAGGATGGTCATTAACTGTTACAAATAATCATGCATTTGATGTGGTACAAAGTGATGTTGTAATGGTCAGTACTAATATATGAATTTCATTAATATATTGTGATAGTCTAGAATGTGCAGTACTCCTTAACATGTCCTTTTGAATCTTGATTTATAGATATTCAAATTGTGTTTATGGTTTGGTCTATGGCGCCTAGGCTATTTCACGACATATATAGTACTGTGCTCCAGTCAGCCACAGAGATATTGTTGATGAATTTTTTTATGTTTTTCTTTGAATAGTCTCTTTGGTAAACAAAAACATCTTTGTTTATTACCTTTTTGGCTCCATTATCCACAAGAAGGTAAATGGGCAAGTGTTCATTTATGTCTTCCACAAAAATACCTGAGTAAAATGATGAAGAGAGATGACAGTTGAAGAATATGAGGGTTGCACTGAATTTTGTTATTCTGGTGGGTTTAGTTATTGTTGGTAGAAACATAAATGACTTCAATAGGTTTAAGAAGTTCTTTCCACTGGTATTATCATTATTTATGTTTATGTTAAAATCAAGAAAGGTGTCAACATCAGAATTTGGGCATCGATATATACAAACTATTAGTTGGTTCTTGTTTTTATGATTAGGGTTTTCAATAAATAAGCTTTTAAAGCTTTCCGTGAATATAGATAGGTCTGTTCGAACTTGATCTTTAAGGTTATCATTAACATAAAATGAGGTGCCGGGGGGGGGGGGGGGGGGGGGGGTGAATTTAGTGATGCTGTTCCCATGGTACTAAATATTTGTGCTCAAAAGTTTCCCCAACAACTTTACTGATAAATGATGAAACAGCTCGGACAAAGTTGCATCCACGGACAGTGGGGTGGGGGTATAAAAAGACTATAACCTAGATGATTTGTATGGTGAGGGGTTAAGGAAAGGGTCACTCGACCCTTTCGACAATCCCGAAACCACTCTCCTAAAAAGATTTGTATGATGAAAATGACATAGGAGTGAACAGCTGGATGAAGCAATTACCTTTTGTTCCTATGGAACCATTTTGATCTGTGTTTGTCCAGAAGTTGAGATTCAGCATATTTCGAGATTCACTCATTCGAGTCGAACCTGAATATTTTAAAAACTGAGATGAAGGCCTTGAATTGTCTGTTATTGTTATATGCACCCTCAATGCAGGGACGTGGCTAGAGGGTCTCCGTTTGGGGGGTGTCCACCTTCCATTTGCACACCCCCCCCCCCCCCCCCCCCCCCTTGCACCTCAGTGCTCAGGCCTAATATCCTATAAGACAAATACACATGGCTACGGGCAAGAAACCAGGACACACCGGGCCCACCATGGTTGTTCGGCCCGGTGTGAGAAATTTTTGAAAACTATACAAGAAAATCGCAAATCTAGATTGGCCTCAACTAAAGCTTTCCTAGTGTTGGAAATTTCAAACCTCACACTCCCCCTCAGGTTGGAAAATTCTCCAACTGATGACCATTTCAGTCCACAAGTTTGACCAAATGTACCAAATATTGTTTTGTTAAACTAATTAGCATTTTGTTTTGGTCACGGGGGAGGGACAATGACACACCGGGCCGACCGGGTGTGTGAACATTTTTTAATCTGAACAAGAAAGTCGACTAGACTCAAGTCTTCCTCGAGTTGGAAATTTAGGTTGGAAATTTTTCCAACTGATGACAATTCCAATGACAATGTTGAACAAATGTATGACAATATTGTTTTCTTAAATTAACTAGCAGTTTTTGACTGGCCACGGGGGAGGGACCAGGACACAAGCTTTCCAAGTGTTGGAAATTTCCAACCTGTCACCCCCCCCTTAAGGTTGGAAAATTTCCAACGGATGACCATTTCAGTCCAAAAATTTGACAAATAGGAAAATATGCAAATATTGGTCCAAAAACAATTAATTCCCCCCAATAAATTGTTTGAAAATCAAACTACAAGAACATTTTCAACCTATTGTTGGTGTGAAATTTCCAACTAATGTTTTGGCAAGTATGAAATTTCCAACTGTTGAAAATTTTGACAAAAGTTGGGGGGGGGGGGGGGGGGGTGAGACACCCCCCAAACCCCCCTGTCGCCACGTCTCTGCCTCAATGATGTCTTATACACCTAATTTCCAAAATTGGATAATGCTATACACTCCTCGATATTGGCCATGGCAATAAGCAAGGCGTGGTAAATGCCGTGGCAACATGTGGAATCTAACATGCTACAGAAATGCAGTGTTCACACTGGCGGTGACCAAATTAGAGCAGTCTTTGAAAGACTCTACTGGACTACAGATCTATACAAAGCAGTGTTCTAACTGACGCTGGCCAAATTAGAGCAGTCTTTGAAAAACTCTACTGGACTACAGATATATACAATACAATGAACATTAGCAGTGGCCAAATTAGAGCAGTCTTTGAAATACTCTACTGGACTACAGATCTATACAATACAATGAACATTGGCAGTGGCCAAATTAGAGCAGTCTTTGAAAGACTCTACTGGACTACAGATCTATACAATAAAATGAACACTAGCGGTGGCCAAATTAGAGCAGTCTTTGAAAGACTTTACCAGTCTACAGATCTACATGTATACAATACAATGAACATTGGTAGTGGCCAAATTAGAGCAGGGTTTGAAAGACTCTACCGGTCTACAGATCTATACAATACAGTATGAAGTTTGGTGATGATCAGATGGGAGATGTGATCTGTAGGGTGTGCTAATGGAAATTGCTGATGGATGGATGGATGGACAGACTAAGAGTGCGGTAACTTTTTTATCATGCTCACCAGACTTGTTGTAATAGTGTGGTCGTTGGGGAGTTGAACCCGGAAGAAATTGGATACAAGCTGATTTTTGTGTTATTCGACGCGGAAAAACACCAGGAACAACATATCCAAAATCCGCAAAAATCCGCTCATGGGAAAATTCAGGATCCAAGATGGCGTCCATAATGTCTGTTGTTATCACAAAATATTGAATTTCTGCGGTGCTCCAATTAATGCCAAATTCGTAATAAATTGAAATATATACAAACAATGCTTTGTCGTAAACCATATCTGTAGAATGAATTTCCCAAAATGGCGCCAAAATGGACAAAATCGAATGAAATTTACATGTTGTGCAAAATTGAAGAGCTAGTCCTATACGAGTGAACAAACTCTCGATTTATGCGAGGAAGAATGATTGCAGAGTATAAAATAAACTTTTGATTAGAGATGTACGAATTATCTCTAATGTATCTCACAAGAGAGCAAGCAAAACCAGGGTCTTATGAAACGGTTAAATCTTGACTTTTGTACGCCCAGAAACGGAAACATAACGCAGTTTTTTCTGTACTGCTTATCTTGAATCGTGTGATATATGTGTAATTAAACAGCTAAATGGGATTTAGTAGAGATGTATTGACTATGCGACCTTTTTCTAGAAGCAGAAAAATGTGTACTCCGAGCAGTCTCACGAATGTGACCGATCATCATTTATTTTGATATCTACAGCATGAAACCTTTAAAATTTAACTGATATAAAACGATATGAAAGATATTTATATAGTACAGGGTAAAATGCATATATTCTATTGTCCGTGTCTCAAAATAGTAGTCATAGTTGCCTCAGATCAAGTGATAGAACACGAATATTTCGCTTTTATCACAAGAATGCATGGTGTATACCATGAACTAAATTTATTAAAACACGAAGGAGTAACATTAGACTATCGTCAATAAATTCTAAACTTGACCAAAATTGCCTACATACTCTGTGACAAAGACTGTGTTTATACCTGGAAATTATATTTGGTTGAATTCACCAAGGCCACATCTACGCGAAACTTACTATGTTTTCTTCAACCGCATCACCACGTTTACTCCTTCTCCCGAATGTTACACATAGCTGCTGCACACAGAACCACAATGAATACTATTGTGTGAATGTTCAACGTTGAAATAACATCTTAAACGGTGATCACTCGATATTTAGCATGATTATGTGGGTGGTAATGATAAGATATTTTCAAACAAAAATATACTGAAAACTAATAGTGTGCATTGCGTATCTGCATATTCCAGTTGTAAAGTTGTGATTGATGTAATTTGAACAAAATTGTCTACTAAGAACACGGTTTGTTAGCAGCATGAAAATTAGTCTTACATACAATGTGTGTTGTACCGTCTCTTTGATCTGGTGAGACGCGGTGCTAATCTATTGAAGATATGGGTGTTTCTTTACAGTATAATAAGCATTGCTACAAATATGTATTGTTTAATATCATCGGGAGTGCTGACAATTCCGGAAATATAACTAACATTTAGACCGCTAGAGTGTGCACTTAAATTTCGGCGTTACATTCAATAATTAATCATCATGCCGAATGAAACTACCATGAACTGTGAGGCGAAACATTAGTTCGTGTGTTGCATGTCCGATATTATTATTTTTGGCCCGACAATTGGATTTTGGATAAGCAGAACACCCAAACTTTAAAGACGCAAATCATTGGGGTTTGACTTGCGATGCAGTGGCCGATAAATCCTTGAGATGGATCTGTTTAATGATGTGTGTACCTTTAAAGATATTCAACAACCGACTTGTATATTATCAAAACATATTTTCACTCCTATGTGGTTATCCAATATGTTGCTTTCTTTGTTGTATTGCTTGCAGTTGTGGCCATTTTGACAGCCATTTCATGGCCACGATTGTATGATTTTCTCTGTGTGTCACTCTATTCGCTCCCGTACTATAATTTAACACAAAAACTGTTATAACGGCATAATTCCGATGCCACAATATATCGTATAATGACTTGTTTCGAGAACTGATTTAGTATAGACAACCATGTTGGACGCCATCTTGGATAACAAAGTTTCCCCACAGCGGATTTTTGATATGTTGTTCCTGAGGCTTTTCCGCGTCGAATGACACCAAAATCAGCTTGTATCCAATTTATTCCGGGTTGATACCCAAATTCTGCTTCAACGACCACACTATAAGCTATGTTATCTATGGTATCAAATCATGTAACATCAGAGTGAAGCGCAATGGGTGCAGAACGCACTCAGTCAATACCTCATCACCAAAAGTGTGGTAACAAATACAGTTTGATAATAATTATGAGTCTTTAGATTTGTCAAGGACAGTAATGCCCTAAATAATTGACTCCTTAACTGCAGCAGAATTATGGGTTATTTTTCAGGATTTAGTCGGAAATATGGCTTGTTACCATTCATCGAAATCCTGAAAAATTACCCATAATTCTGCTGCAGTTAAGGAGTCGATTATTTAGGGCATTTACTGTAAATCGCATGCAGGTTTTGGTCTGCAGGTTTTGGTCTGCAATTCATACATGCCTGAAAATATGGTGCCAGACAATTGCAGAATGAGGTCTCCAGAGGGTGAATTTAGTGATGCTACCATGCACAGCGAGCTAGCGAAATAAAAATTCACCCTCTGGGGACCTCATTCTGCATGGCCTCATCTGCTGTGGGACACCTAGACTCAGATTTAAGTTCCCAGATGGTGATGTGCACCCATTGGGGACCTTGATTATACATGACGTTATCTACCAATTTGGAGATATAGAGAAACTAAACTAAATAAAAGGTCAGCAGACCACAGTGTCCCCCGACAACATGGCAAGTCGATGCCGCTTTGTTAAAGAAATTTTAAAAAAATGTTGAAATTTTCTAAGTCGAAAAGGGTTAATAACTCCATAAAAAAAATATTAGCTATATAGATGTTGCAAATCACCAACATGTTAGGAACAATATCCCAAAGTTTCAAATCTCTACATTTAAAACTGTAGGAGGAGTTGATTACACCATGAAGGTACCCAATCTCATCCAAAGGCAAAAATGTTCCAAATTTTCTAAGTCGAAAACCCCCCAAAAATATGGAAAAAATGATATTTTTTATTAGCTATATAGATGTTGCAAATCACCAACATGTTAGGAACAATATCCCAGAGTTTCAAATCTCTACATTTAAAACTGTAGGAGGAGTTGATTACACCATGAAGGTACCCAATCTCATCCAAAAGGCAAAAATGTTCCAAATTTTCTAAGTCGAAAACCCCCCAAAAATATGGAAAAAATGATATTTTTTATTAGCTATATAGATGTTGCAAATCACCAACATGTTAGGAACAATATCCCAGAGTTTCAAATCTCTACATTTAAAACTGTAGGAGGAGTTGATTACACCATGAAGGTACCCAATCTCATCCAAAAGGCAAAAATGTTCCAAATTTTCTAAGTCGAAAACCTCCCAAAAATATGGAAAAAATGATATTTTTGATTAGCTATATAGATGTTGCAAATCACCAACATGTTAGGAACAATATCCCAGAGTTTCAAATCTCTACGTTTAAAACTGTAGGAGTTGATTACACCATGAAGGTACCCGATCTCGGACGCACGGACGCATGGACACACGGACGGACGGACAGACGCACAGACGGACGGACGGACGAGGGTCATTTCTATAGTCCTCCGACGGAAACGTCAGGGGACAAAAAGAAACTAACAAGAGCTACGCTGGGCGTGCAATATACGCCCTCTCTTGGGTCGGCGGAAACTGGTAAAAAAGGGGCATAACTCTGCCAAAAATGGTCGGACAGAACCCAAGTTCGAACTTGACCTGTGTTTTGGTGGGAGAAAGTAATATACCAAATTTGGATTCATTCCGATAAACTATACTAAAGTTATCATCCAGACAACAAATTTCAAGGATTTTCTAAGTCAAAAAACGATAAATAAGGGGTATAACTCCGGTGAAAATTGGCGGGCGGAACCCAAATTCGAACTTGAACTTACTTTTCGGCTAATAAACCCACATACCAAATTTTACTAATTTTGGTTCACTCTAACTAAAGTTATCATCCGGACAACAGGTTAACGGACGGACAGACCAATACTATAATACGGCCTTTTTTTCAAAAGGGCGTATAAAAAACTAAGCGGAAAAGGCCTAAGCAGAATGAGGTCCCCACAAGGTGAATTTGGTGATGCTAGTCTGCTGTGCAGGGTAGTGTCACTAAATTCACCCTCAGGGGACCTCATTCTGTAAATATCAGGCAACATATTTTGAGGCCTGTCCATAATATGCCATAGATATGCAAATTCCGCGCTGGACCAAAATTTACTTTTGCCAAATAATTTGCCAAATGAAAATATTTGTTGCCACATTATTTATGAATTTGCCAAATGCTATCCTCTGATAGCATATTTTTCTACAACATTGAGTCTTATTTTGTGGTTTATCATACAACAATAAACCAATCACCGAACAATAGAATAGTAGAAGGGTCACTTCATCAGAAGGGCACATTACAAGAGTATTAGCTATGTAACCACCACCACCACACTTAATACGCGTAATCCCTCACCTATGAATACTAATGCTATCAGATTAACTGCATCTTAATAAAGGTGTTAACTTTTCCTAGACCTTATAAAACACCACTAATATAATTATATTGTGATAGTTTCCTGAAATGAATGGTATTGATTGACCAATATTTTTCAAATTTCTTGAGGAATTAAAAAGTAACTTGCCAAAAGTTTTGCCGATTGAAAATATTTTTTGCCAAATGTGAATTATTTTTGCCATTGGCAAATTTGGCAAGTGACAGCGCGAACCCTGTAGATATGTATTAGGAGCAGGGTGTGGTGTCTGTAATACTGTAAATCTTTGTATAACTGGAAGTGAACCTAATATCCCTTCACCTCTTGCTAGTATTCACATTGGTCACGTCGTAGGCCAGCATGATAAAATGCTGTATGTAGGCCTACCATATAATCAAATGTGGTTAGGGTAATCACCAGATATAATATAAATTAGGTTAGGGTAATCGCCCGATAAAATATAAATGTGGTTATGGTAATCACCAGATATAAGATAAATATGGTTAGGGTAATCACCAGATATAATATAAATTTGGTTAGTGTAATCACCAGATATAATATAAATATGGTTAGGGTAATCACCAGATATAATATAAATGTGGTTAGGGTAATCACCAGATATAATACAAGAGGTGGCATCAGAGATGCTGTGTCTCGTTTTCGGTGGTTTACCACCGGTGGCTACCGCCAATTGGTGTGCATCAGTATCGGTAGACTAATTAATAGGTAAAATCGAAAAATGACTAATTAAGGGCCATAACTCCATCAAATTTTATCGGGCCTGGCTGGTTTTCGAACTTGTCAGAAATATTCTTGGCAAGTATGTCTATTCCAAATTTTAAACAAATCGGAGGACGTTTGTTGACGTTATCGCGCTAACGAGCTAAAAATTCACGAAAAATGACTAATTAAAGGCCATAACTCTATCAAATTTTATTGGGCCATGCTGGTTTTCGAACTCGTCCAGGATATTATTGGAAGACACTTATATACCAAATTTTAGTTGAATCGGATGACGTTTGTTGAAGTTATCGCGCTAACGAGCTCAAAATTCGTACAAAATGACTAATTAAGGACCATAAATCTATCAAAGTTTATCGGACCGGGCCGGTTTTCTAACTCGTCCGAGGTATTCTTGGGAGACACCTATATATCAAAATTTCAATCAAATCGGATAACGTTTGTTGAAGTTATCGCGCTAACGAGCTGAAAATTCGTGAAAAATGACTAATTAAGGGCCATAACTCTATCAAATTTTATCAGACCAGGCCGGTTTTCGAACTCATCCGAGATATTCTTGGGAGACACCTATATACCAAATTTCAATAAAATCCGATAACGTTTGTTGAAGTTATCGCGCTAACGAGCTGAAAATTCGTGAAAAATGACTAATTAAGGGCCATAACTCTATCAAATTTTATCGGACGAGGCCAGTTTTCGAACTCATCCGAGATATTCTTGGGAGACACCTATATACCAAATTACCAGATATAATATAAATTAGGTTAGGGTAATCACCAGATATAATATAAATGTGGTTAGGGTAATCACCAGATATAATATAAATTAGGTTAGGGTAATCACCAGATATAATATAAATTAGGTTAGGGTAATCACCAGATATAATATAAATATGGTTAGGGTAATCACCAGATATAATATAAATATGGTTAGGGTAATCGCCTGATATAATATAAATGTGGTTAGGGTAATCACCAGATATAATATAAATGTGGTTAGGGTAATCACCAGATATAATATAAATGTGGTTAAGTAACACTAACCTGTGTTTGTATCGTCCTCTCGATGTTTGAGTCTATCATACACAATGTCCTGACCCTGACTGTTAAACCCATACCTAGAAATTGACAGGAAATAGAGTTCATTCTATAGAATCACAGCCCCGTTAATTAGCTTCGGCTAATGCCAAGGCAAAAAGAAATTTCGTCACTATTATTTTAGCCAAGGCAAATTCCAGAACTTGCCAATGTTTTGTGCAAAATTTAAACAAATTTTTGTGACATTGTTTTAGCGTTCAGCCCTCGAAATTAGGAAAAATGTCCAACAGCAAATTTAATGCTGTGGCATTATAGATTCCACATGTTGCCACGCTGTTTCCCACGGCATTGCTTATTGCTGTGGGCAATTTAGAGGACTGTAGCGTTACACAGTGGAAGTCTGCAGACATCAATAATTCACTGTTGAATACCAAGGACTACTGAGATAACAAGGACTACTGTGATAACAAGGACTTCTCAGATAACAAGGACTACTGATATAACAAGGACTACTGAGATAACAAGGAATACTGAGATAACAAGTGCTACTGAGATAACAAGGACTACTGTGATAACAAGGACTTCTCAGATAACAAGGACTACTGAGATAACAAGGACTACTGAGATAACAAGGAATACTGCTATGGGAGACCTAGGATCAGATTGAAGCTCCCAAGTTGAAGTTGGCGATGTTCACCCGTTAATTACCTCGATTATGCATTTTATCTTCTGCAAATTAGGGGATATAGAAACTGAACAGAAGGGGAAAAGTAACAAAAACTTATGTTAATTTAAGGCTATAGACACTTCCAAGAAGATGAGGCCTAAGAAGAATGAGGTCCCCCATAGGGTGAATTTGGTGATGATAGCCCACTGTGCGGGGTAGCATCACTAAATTCACCCTCTGAGGACCTCAATTGCAAATGTCAGACATACTATTTCAATGCTTGAGTGTAATGTGTCTCAGAGCAAGAAATAGGTAAAGCGCTATATAAAACTGTCATTATTATGTTATCATCCCAAAAAAAGGGTATTTGCAGGCAAGAAACTGATGTGTCAACAGAAAATAAAACATCAGAACATTGTGAGCCCTGGGAGAAGATGTCACTGGTAAATGGCAAAATTACCCAATCACAAGTTGAGTCAACAGACTCATGCGACCACAGTGGAAATAAGCATTCATTATTTTAGTATGAGATTTCCTGTGGTAACCCAGGCTTTGGTGTCAATTAATCCCCTTATTGATGGGAGTAGCTGTGGTGCAGCATTAAAGATCCTGGGTCAGTGCATTCTCTTATATATACAAGTCTCCCATAGGGAGCCTCACACATAGAAGAGAATGCACTGGCTTACAAGGTCAAGGTAAATATTGTTAGGCCAATGTATTCTCTTATATATATGAGGCTCTCTCTGGGAGACTCGCATATATAATAGTCCAGTGCATTTATGAGAAAAAAATACCACACCTGGAACTAATTGCAACAGAATTTTTTTTTGCTGGAATAAGTACATAAACCCTCCATAAACAACATACTAAAAATCGGCAAAAATCGGAAAAAGGGAAATAAATTTGGGGAAATTTGGTAAAATCATCAATTTATGGATTTTCATGGATGCATATAAAAACAATCAAATTCACAAATCCTACAAATGGTATGTGTATTGTGTCGACCTCAATTTCCTGAACCCAGTACTGAAAACCAGTCCCAGATTCATTACGTATTTTTCGAGTTGTGTGCCTTCAAAAACGCGAGTTTATCTGATTTCGGCCCATTTTCTGGGCCTCAATTTCGAAGAATGAGCCAAAATGCCTTATTTATGATTAATTATTAAATAAACTAGAGCAAACTGAAGGGATTTTTCAGTGTTATAGTAATTTCCTCACTAGATTAAACACAAAATATGATTAATATGTGTATCTATAATTAAGAAGAAGATTATATTCTCAAACAAAATTAGAGCTGAAACGGTTAGACGGTTAACCGGTTAGCATCCGGTTAGCGACGTAACCGGTTAGAAAAAAATGAACCGGACGAAACCGCATCCCGTTATCAGTTGAATGTGAACGTGAATAATCCTCAAAATATTAGGTTAAATGATGCAAAACTAATACTAAATCCTGTGTCACCGGTAGTAGAGTGCAACGCAAGCATTAATTGGTACACGCGATAGTATCAGATACTTAGTAGCAATTCTCGAACTGTCTGCAAGTGTCGGCGACCTTCAATCAATTCCGGCCCTTTGAAGTTTTCTCTGATCTTCCGACAAGAGCACGTGTGCAGTCACTGTGTATCAAGGCGGGATAGTTCAATGCAATGACGTCACTGAATCAGTGAATCTGTCATCTGATAGACACCCCTCAGGTATTATTTCGTGTTGAATTTTGAGAAGGGAAGACGCTTCAAGACGGCTATTATCTAAATGGAATCGCGTAAATCAGAAGTGTGGGCGAATTTCCGATTGGTAGAAGACAATGCAAACAAAAAAATGTTTGCGGAATACAAAATTTGTCGTGATGATAGTGATTCCGACGAATAGTATTAGGCCTATAGAATAGGACTGCATTACCTAACTGACCTTCATTTTAGTGCTATAGCTTATTAGCTACATGTATGAGTTATTACGTTTCAGTTTTTATTAAATCATTGGAGGATATACCAATGATGGTAATTATATATTACAGATCTTTAATGTATAGTGTTGTTACTCGTTTTACCAATACCCAATTACCCATACTATTGTTACTCGTTTTACAGATGCCCAAACATGCTGATCACCGGCAAATGGCGGCAATTGCAAATAAGCATCCCCTGCCATTCACAATTTTCACTTGCTCATTCCCCATCACGAGATTCAGCAAAAGAACAGTGAATGCGTGTTTTTGAATATCGTTAAATGCCGCGAATAAGGTCTTTAGTTCAGCTGCTATTTCTCACCTAGGTCTGTCCCTGGAGCATGGCAAATGTCGACATAATTAGTCAGAGAGTTCTAAGTCCACTATAAATTAGCGGTTAACCGGTTGAAATCCGGTTAACCCCGATGGTTAACCGGTTAGAAGAATGGGTCAACCGTTTCAGCTCTAAACAAAATGTGTGTTCCATTGTATGGACTTGGTCAATTTTGCCTCTGACACTGAATGTGTGTGATGAAATGCAATATTTGAGGTCATGTAACTCAATAATTTAATACCCATATGCCATGCTTTTCTTATAACCTTTTAAGTATGTTGGATTGAACAAATTGTAAAGGTATTAACAGGACATTATTTAAGAAAATCAACTTATGGCCCTTTGAATACTTAGTTTTAGCTTGTTTCCAAAGATGCCAGTTTGAGGCATTTTTGACCAATCTAAAAGGTTTTGGGCCATAAAAACAAAAATCAATGGGTGTTTTAATGTGTAAAATTATTTGAACTTTCCTCCCACAACACTTTAGTGATAAAAAATTAGCCTTACATTGGTTATGCCATAGTATTTCACTTGATTTCTTTCATTTTTCAGGAAACTGACTCCAAATTTTAACGTTGGTATAGGGGTGGGAAAAATCACAAAATGCAATCTTATCACCAAATTACAGCCATTTCAGACACAATGTTGTTTTCTTCCAGTTTGTGTACATTCCTGTTGCATTTTAAAACTGCTTAATACGTTATCGGACGTTGATTTATAATTTTATGGTTATGTTGTATAAAAATAATCTCAAAATAGCCAATTTGACATTTCACTGCCAAATTATGACAAAAAATATTATGGCTCTGTCAATAAACATAAACAAAGGAAATATGAAATTATGTATGAAAGAACAATGTAAGCAGAAACTGTTAATATAAAGTTTTCTGCTTCAAGATGCATAATTTTGAAGATTTTTTTTATATGCTTTCCCCTACCCCATTTTTCTGCCGTTCAAATTTGGAGTATGTTTCCACAATGATGAGTGAAATCCAGTGACATTCATTGGTATAACCATTGAAATGCTATTTTCTCAACAAAAAATGATTTAAGAGGACATATCACATAATTTTACACAATAAACGTTCGTTAATTTTTCTGAATATGCCTAAAATCCTTTTAAAATTGACAAAAACGTCACACAATAGCATTTTCGGAAAAGATGCTAGACTAAGAGTTCATATGACCATAATTTTATTTTCTTCACCAATGTATTTGGAAATTCCTTCACAATTTGTTCAATCTAGTATTCTCAAAATGTTATGAGAAAAGCAGAGCATATGGATATTAATTTATTGAGTTACATGACCTCAAATATGGCATTTCATCACACGAGTTCTGTGTCAAGGCAAATACAATGGAACACACATTTTGTTTGAGAATATTTTATTCTCGTTATTCATAGATGCACATATTAATCATATTTTGTGTTTTATCTAGTGAGGAAATTACTAAAACAGTGAAAAAGTAATTAATTTTGCTCTAGTTTTTAAAATAATTAACCATATAATACGGCATTTGGCTCATTCTGCGAAATTAAGGCTCCGAAATCAGGTAAACTCGCGTTTTTGAAGGCACACAACTCGAAAAATACTTAAGGAATCTGGGAATGGTTTCCAGTTCTGGATTCAGGAAAATGTGGTCGACAAAATAGGCATGATATTTGTAGGACTTGTAAATTTGAATTTTTTATATAAATTCATGAAAACCCATAAATTGATGATTTGACCAAATTTTCTCATTTATTTTTCACGAAATTCACTAATTTCCCTTTTTCCGATTTTTGCCGATTTTTAGTATGTCGTTTATGGAGGGTATATGTACCAATTCCAGCAAAAAAAAATTCTGTTGCAATTAGTTCTGGGTAAAACCATAAATGCACTGGACTATACGAGAATGCATTGGCAAAGGGTATTTGCTAAATTTCAGGAAGCTCCAGTCATGGAAGGGTTGAAGGCCCACTTAATTTTCTATCTCTTAGTTGTGAATTATGATGCATTCTGGGGGAAATAACGGCGGAAGTCTTGGGGTGAATCTGAGACTCTCTATCACTTGATGGACACTCCTAGACCACAGATGTTCCATATTCTGGTGGAATATATATATCTTTTGGTTCTTCTTCTAAATGATATATAATATTGAATATGTTGTGTATAATGTGATCTGGGCATTCGTAAATTAAGTGGGACTTTAAACTCACATACCTAGTTTCTTGAAGTGAAACATTCAAAAGCAGTAAGATGAATAATACCTATTAATAGCACCTTTGTCCTCCAGCAGCCGGAATACTCTCGGTTTTGGATTTCCTTCCTGCGGCTTTGGTAAAACGCTGCCGATTTCAACGAAACCAAATCCCATTTGCAGTAATCCGTCAACAGCTTCCCCGTCCTTATCAAACCCAGCTGCCAATCCGACTGGATTCCTGAATGTCCTGCCCCAAACTGTAATGCGCTAAAATATCAAAAGTATTGTATAGTACATGTAAGGTAGCAATCATGGTTGGCGCTGGACCGAAATTTTCTCTTGCCAAAAGGTTTGCCAAATGAGATTTTTTTTTGCCAAATTTCCAAATGATTTGCCAAATTTAATTGAGGGTATATAATTGTGGAAATTGAACAAAGTTCTAATCTTTTTATTGTTATATAATAGTTGTCAACAAAGCCGAAACCACCAATTAATTCCTCGCTCGCTATTCACATTCGACTGATTAACCTATTGTCTTATAATCGCTGGTTGATTAACAGTTTGATGGCAGTTTGATATGTACATAAAGTTATTACTGTTTAGTGAAAACTAAAGACTGACCGCTGGGTTAATATATTTGTTGATCGGGTTTCATTGTTTCTAAGTCGGCACGTGTAACGGATAATCCACCTTCGATGATGTCTTATGACTAGATAGTTCATATCACATAATTTTTAAAAACCCACTTGCCAAAAATTTTGCCAAATTAATTTTGTTTTTGCCAAATGAAAATATTTTTTGCCATTGGCAAATTTGGCAAGTGGCAGCGCGAACCCTGGTAGCAATACACAATTTCCAGCAATTTTGGCCAAGTTTGGAAGGGGTGCTGTACTTCAAATCTATGCTGACCAATTATCTTTGGCATAGGTCCCATCAAGCATGTCATATTTTAGGTGTAATCAAATGTCTGTACTAGATTCTTCGGTAAAATTTGTCACCGGGTTATGCCCCTTGGTTTGCACACACGAAACACTTAATTTTAACCATTTGTTGACTCAAATTGACCATTTTCAACACAAAAACAGACCATGACAGAGCGAATGTAAGTAAATAACAAACTTCCACCTAATAGAGCTATGTTAGAGCTGAGAATTACTTGAAATAGACACTGCATGAAAACTGGAATTTATTCATTGCATAAATTCCGGATAAATCTGGATAAATCAGAAATTTATTCACTGAATAAATGTGCATAAATCCGGAAATTTATGCACATTTATTCACAATTTATTCATGAATAAAGGCCGACATTTATACACAATTTATTCACTGAATAAACCCACGTTTATTCAACAGAATAAACTCGGAATTTATTCGTACGTTTATGCACATTTATTATCGACCTGTTTATGCATAAATGCGAAATTTATTCACTGAATAAAGCTGCATAAACATATATAGCTACATTTATTCTGGTTATATACTCCAGTTTATGCACATTTATACCCCGTATAAATTATTTGGATTTGAACATATATATCCATATATATTTGTGTAATCTACTTTATGGTGACATTTGGCTTGTAACCAGCATATAAGGCGACATGGATGTGTATATCTAACTATACATATACACATGTGTCGCCCTGATTCTGGTATCTCCATGTGTAGTAATTTGCCAACCAGTCACAAATATAATATGAACTACTTGGACATGGCACTTTGTGTCATAGTTGTATCTTGCCGTCGTCAATTTTCGTAGTCTCTGCAATAAAGAATAAAAATTAAATAATTAAGTGATCGCATGGGAAATAAGTATAAACGATAAAATATTAAAACTAAAATAAGAATTTTGTTCTGCTAAAGAGTGATATCGCCCTTCAAGGAACACAATTTTACGGGATTAAAAATTCAAAATTCAAAATCACTCTCACAAAACCACATTTTCACGCGATAGAATAACCTTATTCCGACGTCTCTGTATAATCAAATATTAATTTTGACATGTGTCGATCACGCTGCGAATTGATGAAAGAATGAATCGGCAACATAAATTGTGAAATGCCTTAATTTCATAGCCACATATGTGTTAACTTACCCTTGGTAAAACGAGTTCCCATCTCATTCACACACGTCTTCGCATCAGCTTTGTTAGCAGACAAAGAAACCTATAAGCTAGCTAGGTATCCGGCCGTTAGCTCGTGTTAATGATACATGCCTCACATATCCACATGGTAGTAATTATATTATGGGCCAAGATTTAAACCCGCCGTTGGTTACAGTAATGAGCGAAATTAATGCGGCATTTATGCGAGATTTAAAAATATAAATGCGAGATTTATATTTTTGTATAAAGGCGAATTTAATATGCATAAATCCATGCATAAATTTAGGGTCCTAAATTTATGCGACATTTATATTTTATAAATCTCGCTTTTCATGCAGTGAGAAAAAAAAGTTAATGTAGCAATTTCAAAAAAATGTCTTGCAAGCGCAGATTACATAATTCAGGGGAGAGAAATCTGGCTATTTTCCTGTAACCAAACACAAAACAGAGTTGGCCTTCACTGAATATGAAAATATCATGTTACGTCTCAAAATTTTAAACATTTTATGTGAACTTTTCCAGTTTTGTAAAATAATTAAACCCTGAATGTATCTTTAAGGCTCAGAAATTAAAAAAAACATGGTATATTCGAATGCAGTGGATCCTTACCATTATTATTGGGAACCAGTTTACAATTGGCCACATTCCCAATCTTTACATATTTACACTCATACATGAAAGATGCTGGTTGGTTGAAATTATGTCATGACATCGCGTGTAAGCATTGACTTGCTTCCATACAGTATGGCAGCAACTATATTAATGAAAATGTGCGCTAAATGCTCTTCCAATCTGCCAGTTGAATTATAAATATGAAAGTGTCAATGACACTGTAGCTCAACTTGGAAAGGGAATAATTTAATATATTACAGTCAATGGAGCCATTAGGAATGTGGAAAGTTGAATATCTAATACAATTGTTTATAGACATGAAGAGAAAAGTCAAATCCAAGATGGCTGCTGGCGGCCTTGTTTTCGGCCGAATGACCCCAAAATGAGTCGTTCCCATCTACATGTCATCGTTAACATCCATGACAAATTTTATGACGATCAGACTAAAGGTACGACCTGTAGCCCATGCTAAAGAATTTAGTCATACAAAGAGTAAAATCCAAGATGGCTGCTGGCGGCCATGTTTTTTGGTCAAATGATCCCAAAATGACTCGTTCCCATCTACATGTCATTATTAACATTCATGACAAATTTTATGATGATCAGACTAAAGGTATGACATGTAGCCCGTGCTAAAGAATTTAGTCATACAAAGAGTAAAATCCAAGATGGCTGCTGACGGCCATGTTTTCGGCCGATTGACCCCAAAATGAGTCGTTTCCCATCTACATGTCATCGTTAACATCCATGACAAATTTTATGATGATAAGACTAAAGGTACGACCTGTAGCCCATGCTAAAGAATTTAGTCATACAAAGAGTAAAATCCAAGATGGCTGCTGGCGGCCATGTTTTTGGGCCGAATGACCCCAAAATTACTCGTTCCCATCTACATGTCAATATTATCATCCATGACAAATTTCATGATCATCAGACGAACAGTACGACCTGTGGCCCGTGCTAATGGATTAAATTTTTAAATCCAAGATGGCCGCTGGCTGCCATGTTTTTTGTCCGAATGACCCCAAAATGACTCGTTCCCATCTACATTCCAATTTCAACAACCATGACAAATTTTATGATGATCAGACTAAAGGTACGACCTGTAGCCCATGCTAAAGGATTTAGTCATACAATGAGTAAAATCCAAGATGGCTGCTGGCAGCCATGTTTTTGGGCCGAATGACCTCAAAATGACTCGTTCCCATCTACATGTCATTATTAACATTCATGACAAATTTCATGATGATCAGACTAAAGGTACAACCTGTAGCCCGTGCTAAAGGATTTAGTCATACAAAGAGTAAAATCCAAGATGGCTGCTGGCGACCAGGTTTTTTGGCCGAATGACCCCAAAATTACTCGTTCCCATCTACATGTCATTGTTAACATCCATGACACATTTTATGATGATCAGACTAAAGGTACGACCTGCAGCCCGTGCTAAAGAATTTAGTCATACAAAGAGTAAAATCGAAGATGGCTGCTGGCGGCCATGTTTTTTGGCCGAATGACCCCAAAATTACTCGTTCCCATCTACATGTCAATATTATCATCCATGACAAATTTCATGATGATCAGAAGAACAGTACGACCTGTGGCCCGTGCTAATGGATTAAATTTTTTTTGTCCGAATGACCCCAAAATGACTCGTTCCCATCTACATTCCAATTTCAACAACCATGACAAATTTTATGATGATCAGACTAAAGGTACGACCTGTAGCCCATGCTAAAGGATTTAGTCATACAAAGAGTAAAATCCAAGATGGCTGCTGGCGGCCATGTTTTTTGGCCGAATGACCCCAAAATGACTAGTTCCCATCTACATGTCATTGTTAACATCCATGACACATTTTATGATGATCAGACTAAAGGTACGACCTGCAGCCCATGCTAAAGAATTTAGTCATACAAAGAGTAAAATCCAAGATGGCTGCTGGCGGCCATGTTTTTTGGCCGAATGACCCCAAAATTACTCGTTCCCATCTACATGTCAATATTATCATCCATGACAAATTTCATGGTGATCAGACGAACAGTACGACCTGTGGCCCGTGCTAATGGATTAAATTTTGAAATCCAAGATGGCTGCTGGCGGCCATGTTTTTTGTCCGAATGACCCCAAAATGACTCGTTCCCATCTACATTCCAATTTCAACAGCCATGACAAATTTTATGATGATCAGACTAAAGGTACGACCTGTAGCCCGTGCTAAAGGATTTAGTCATACAAAGAGTAAAATACAAGATGGCTGCTGGCGGCCATGTTTTTTGGCCGAATTACCCCAAAATGACTCGTTCCCATCTACATGTCATTATTAACATTCTTGACAAAATTTATGATGATCAGACTAAAAGTACGACCTGTAGCCCGTGCTAAAGAATTTAGTCATACAAAGAGTAAAATCCAAGATGGCTGCTGGCGGCCATGTTTTTGGGCCGAATGACCCCAAAATTACTCGTTCCCATCTACATGTCAATATTAACATCCATGACAAATTTCATGAAGATCAGACAAACAGTACGGCCTGTAGCCCGTGCTAATGGATTGAATTTTGAAATCCAATATGGCCACTGGCGGCCATGTTTTTTTTCCGAATGACCCCAAAATTAATTATTCTGGTCTAAATGTTGATGTCAACAGCTATGACAAATTTCATAATGATCCGACGAAAGGTACGACCTGTAGCCTGCATTGTTGACGCCTTACGTACACACGTACACACGTACACACGGACGACGGACGACAAAGCCATGGCAATAGCTCAAACTTTACAAAGTAAAGTTGAGCTAATAAGGAAAGGATATTGAATCGCTTTCGCGTTCCACTCAAAATGTCACACCAACTTGCAACGATACTCCATGGAAAGCAAGCAAATGAACATCCATTTCTAAATTAGTACTTGAGTTTGGTCTCACTGTCTGCTAAAATTGACTGGTACTCACCAGACTCTCTGGGTCTTTGTATTTATTCCTAGGAATCAGTTTATACTTGGCTGCTTTCACAGCTAACCTATGTGCGGTCTCAGCATCGAACATTCTAAATGCTGGCATCACCCACTGTTCATAAAATTTGCCACCTCCTCTGTATACCTCATAACCGGAGAACATCAGAGTACCTCCAACACTAATTATCAACAAATCTTTCAGCTTTATCTGCAAGGAACAACAACATGAACAAAATAAAACAGATAATATAGGTCATAAAATGAGAACATCAGAGTCAACAAATCTTTCAGCTTTTGCTACAAGGAATATAAAAAAGAGAACAAAGTAATATAAATAAAATATCTCATAACCAGAGAACGTCAAAGTCCTGCCAATACAGATTATCACCAAATCTTTCAGCTTCTTCAAGAAACACCAAAAAGAAACATGGTATTATTCTGAGACAGGTGTGTAAGTGTCAGACCTAAAAGTCCTTAGAGACATTGCCGCAGCCGAGGCTGGAACTCATGAAACCTAGCAACAGTTTCTGTTATGAAGCTTAGCAGCCTGCCGGCAAGTCTCGAACTCACAAAACTTAGCCAGCATTATAAAGCTTAGCAGTCTGCCGACGAGCCACGAACTCATGAAACCTAACCATGCAAAAAGAAACACAGGATCCTCTAACGTGCCAAAAGGCACCCAGGATCTCCCAAAATTTTCAAAAAGTCACCCAGTATCTCAAAGTCTCATAAAACAATCAATTTTAATTTAGTCGCATGTTATTCAAGCCTTGAAATAGTGAGCCTGTCATTTGCAGAATGAGGTCCCCAGAGGGTGAATTTAGTGATGCTACCCCGCATAGCGGACTAGCATCACCAAATTCACCCTCTAGGGACCTCATTCTGCTTACACCTCATCAGAATGAGGTCCCCAGAGGGTGAATTTGGTGATGCTAGCCCGCTATGTGGGGTAGCATCACTAAATTCACCCTCTGGGGACCTCATTCTGCAAATGACAGGCTCACTATTTCAAGGCTTGATGTTATTACAATAATTATTTGTTTGTGATAATCAAATGAGATATCAACAGAATTTTAATGTGTATTCCACATGCGTTGAGTTTGACTGTTGCAGCGGAGGAGACTTTGAAGTGCTGGGTGACTTTTTGCACATTTGGAAGATCCTGGGTGCCTTTTTGATGTTTGAGATATCCTAGGTGTTTTTTGCATGATACCATGCGACAATAACCATTTCATTGACATTTATATGTCATCCAATACTGATTGAAAACAATGCAGTTAACACTTAAATGAAAAGCTGATCTTGCCTCTGTCACATTAAGCATTAAAACATTTACTTACAAAACCTTTAGAAGTGCCCTTTGAAGCCATAATTTAGTTTAATTATAGCAGCTTCATTGAAATCTTCCTCCTGACTCAGCAAATATCTGAAATAGCAAATACAAAAAAATCTATGATAACAGTCCTTGAAATATTGGCCACGGCAATAAGCAATGCCATGGGAAACACAGTGGCAACATGTGGAATCTATAATAAATGGGACAGTGATAAAGACTGTGGCACAAAAAGTGTCATGAAATTTGCGTTCTGACAATCGTGGACAAGATTTCGAGAGTTGATGCACTAGAGTATAAGCCATAGACACATTGCTACAATCTGCATTTGTAACTTATAGTCCTCTGAAAGGAGAGAGCCACATAAATACAGAAATATTCAAATTAAACTAAGCCAATTTTTTTGTTTGGATATCACTTAGAAGTGAAAAGTAATGAAGTCAATTTGTACAATAAACTAATATTTAAAAACAGTAAATGTCTTCGGCTGTTGACAGTAAACTCAGTTGCTTGTTTACCAGTGACGAAGATGGTGTGGTGTGCAGACAGGGGCCCACATGAAATGAGCTAAATCCATAATCCGTTCATCTACCTATTCACAGACTTCAAAATTAGCTTACATAGACAATATCTTGTTTTTCTTAGACATGATATCATCAATAAAATGAAGCCAATATAAGGTTTCATTTAATGGTGCAAACTTCTCTGGGGTCGTGTGGCCAGTCTTCTCTTGTATTCCCAAAATGAACTGATCAGGTAAATAGCGCATCGATAGTTGTTTGATAGATCTCCGCAAATAGAATTAATGAATAATACTATTACTACATGTATTTATTATTATTATTTATTATTATTATTATTATTATTATATACATTTAAAAATGCATTATACAATAAAGTTTCAATGCGCTTTACAACAAAGCGCGACAAAAATAACATTGAAATGTAAAATTTAAAAAGCATAGTAATAAGGTAAAGGAAGTTAAGATGATGACTAAGAACTAGATTTAAACTTAACGATTAACTTGCGGGAAACATTGTCTGAAAAGTAAAGTTTTGAGATCGGTTTTGAAATCCTTCAATGTAGAACATCGTCGAACAGTTTGTGGCAGACCGTTCCATACCTGCGTAGCCAGTTCCTGAAAACATTTTTTACCGTAATTCACGTTTGGTTTCGCTATTGTCCTAATGTCTAAACCGCTTGTCGTTGAACGCGTAACTCTGCCGGATTTTAGGACAAACATATCAGATATGTACTCAGGCGTTGTCTTTCTCAATGATTTGTATATAGTCACCGCACATTTGAACTTAAGTCTGAATTCGAATGTCATAATGTGCTCCTGTATTAGCGTCTGTGTGATATGGTCGAATTTGGCGACATTTTTTATCAATCGGGCGCAGCTATTTATCACAAGATCAATACGCCGAATATTCTCTTGCGTGATGTTCGTCAAAACAGTGTTTAAATTATCGATCCGAGACAATACAAGTGAGATAACTGCATGCTTCATGACATCATCACTTAAGTATCCTCGAATGCGTCGGAGGCAGCGAAGGTGGTAATAACAAACTCGGATCAAGTTCGAAACCATTTTGTCCATGGACATCGTTGAGTCAAAATGGGCTCCAAGATTGCGTAGATCTATGCATGATGTTATCACACTTTGGCCCAGGTGTATATCGAAACGGCACTCGTCGTTGTTGTTGACAAATTGCGAAAGGGCACTCAGTGAATATTTTGACCCAATAACGAGAAATTCTGACTTGTCGTCGTTAAGTTTGAGTTTGTTTTCCAACATCCAGTTTTTGATATCGACATAGCAGTCGTTCGAGATGTTTTTTAGCTTGATGATACGAATTTAAATCCTTTCTAGAAAATTCTAAATACACCTGAGTGTCGTCGGCGTAGAGATGATATTTGACTGCATATTTTTCTAGAATACGTCCCAAAGGCAGAGTATAAATCAAAAACAGCAGAGGCCCTAATATGGATCCCTGAGGGACACCAACATCCAGGCATACTTGCTCTGAGAGAGTCTCGCCAATAAGTACCTGTTGTTTCCTGTTAGTAAGGTATGATTTAAACCATTCGAGTGCGATGTTGCTCACTCGAATATCACTACGAAGCCGTCCTAATAAAATGGTATGATCGCAAGTGTCAAATGCCGCACTTAAGTCAAGCATCAGAAGAAGCACACAGTTGCCACGATCCAAGGACAGGTCAATATCATTTTTCACTTTCGTCAGCGCAGTCTCACACGAGTGATGTTTCCGGTATGCGGACTGAAACTTGTCGAAAAGAGAATAACGATTGACATGGTCTAATAGCTGTCGACTAACTACTTTCTCTAAAACTTTCGATATAAATGACAAGTTGGATACAGGCCTATAGTTTTTAAGAACATCTCGATCCAAAGAAGCCTTTTTAAGAATCGGTGTAACAACTGCATTTTTCATGATACCAGGAACAATACCATCCATCAAAGAATTGTTTATCACCTTAGTAAAAATTGTAACGGCTTGAATTCTCACGGATTCACATTTGAGAAATTTAGTTGGAACAGGATCTAATAGGCATGATTTGCTTTTCATGCTTAACATGAACTTTTCGACATCACTCTCATGAACAAGGTGGAATTCTGAAAACTCAATAACTGAACATCTCGTGTCTCGCATCCGAATGGTCGCTGGAGGAACACATGCATTAGCATATCGCACTCAAGCATCCGTTGCCTGTAAATCCGTGTCTCGCATCTGAATGGGCGCCGGTGGAGTGGGTTGAATCTGGTCTCGCATGCGAATGGTCGGCCACGATGTATCGCAGTCCGTATCTCGCACTTGAATGGTCGTTAGCGAAACAGCTACATCAGCACCTCGCATTTGTATGGTCGCTCTCATAGAAGGTACGACGGTATCCTGAGCGCTAATATTCAAATTAAAATATTTCCTTATAGTATCTATCTTATCACGAAAGAAATAAACAAAGTCGTTAGAAAGTTCCAAATGTGACGAATGCTTGGGTAGCTGGACTTCCTCTCTTTTTGAGAGACTTTTCAATCCATCATACATTTGCTTCTGGTTTGCATTTATAAAGAATGATTTAAAGTGCGACTTTTTTGCACACTTAACCATGGTTACAACAGTTTGAGAACATACAATTAATTCATTCCTGTTTTCCTCAAATCTGTGTCTGGAGTATTTCACTGATAGTTTACGACGTCGTTTCTTCTCCAATTTAATTTCATCAGTAAACCATGGATTCTGATGTCGACCCAGTTGTACCGATTTCAATGGAATTTGCTTGTCAAGCTCTGCAGTCACACACGCGTTATAAGATTCAACATCCATTATCGAGGCAAGGTTAGATTCCAGACCATCTGCAAACACTTCAATATTCAGCTGTTTGAATTTCCGACGCATCACACGTTGTTTTTCAGGTGGTTGGTGGTTCACAGTCATAGGCACTTTGCATGTGACAGCGTGGTGATCCGATTTACCAGTGAACAGCGCTCGGTCATATACTTCAACGTCTTTTATGCACAGTTGATCGCTACACACAACATGGTCCAATGTATGGCCAACGTGTGGAGTCTCTGTGGTACATCTAGTGCAACCCGACACGCATTGAATCAGCTCATTTGCTTTAAGAATGTGTAGATAAGCACAAGCATCTGCGTCAAAGGGGTCGTCCACATGGATATTAATATCACCAATGATAATGAAAGGTGTGGGCATGCTACGATATAAACTAAGCATGTTTTCGAACTCTTTTTTGAACAGAGAGAATTTTGTACCACCTGGTGTTTCTGGTGGTCTATAAACTACGATCACCATCAGTTGTTCAGTTCCTGCCTTAGTAGGGAATTTACACAGGACAGGGAGATGTTCGAAGTTTTCATAGATCTCGTGTGTATCACGTTGAATTTGTATAGCGGTGGAATATATCAGACCTATGCCGCCCCCACGGATGTCACCACTTCGCGAAGTAAATACAGCGTTGTAATTATCAGGACAAACAGACACAGTTGTCGGACCCTCCTCTCCGTCGAGAAGCCATGTTTCGCACACAGCAAGCAAATCACACCCAGTTGACTCGATAAATTCACAAACATCGGCGGTCTTATGGACGATGGACCTGGTGTTTAACGTTGTGAGTTGACATTCATCAAACGTAACTACAGGTTCTGTGGATTGTCTTGCACTGTTCTGTTAATTCATTTGAAGAATGTCTCAACTAGCCCATATACCCCGCTGGACAAAACAAGTGTCCATTGGCACCACATGTCTTTGCCGTTCGGCGGCGGTGTCAGAGTTTGTAACTGGCTGAAAACTGTAGTTAGCCGGTGGAGCCGCGGTGTAGTTGAGTTTCGGCCGCGGTGGCAACGCTAACTGCACCGCGGTTAAGTTAAGTGGACACTTGTTTTGTCCAGCAGGGTACTATTTATTCTTGCACTGTTCTGTTAATTCATTTGAAGAATGTCTCAACTACCCATATACTATTTATTCTTGCACTGTCTGTTAATTCAATTGAAGAATGTCTCAACTAGCCCATATACAATTTATTCTTGCACTGTCTGTTAATTCATTTGAAGAATGTCTCAACTAGCCCATATACAATTTATTCTTGCACTGTCTGTTAATTCAATTGAAGAATGTCTCAACTAGCCTATATACAATTTATCCTTGCACTGTCTGTTAATTCAATTGAAGAATGTCTCAACTAGCCCATATACAATTTATTCTTGCACTGTCTGTTAATTCATTTGAAGAATGTCTCAACTAGCCCATATACTATTTATTCTTGCACTGTTCTGTTATTTCAATTAAAGAATGTCTCAACTAGCCCATATACTATTTATTTTTGCACTGTCTGTTAATTCAATTAAAGAATGTCTCAACTAGCCTATATACGATTTATTCTTGCACTGTCTGTTAATTCAATTGAAGAATGTCTCAACTAGCCCATATACTATTTATTCTTGCACTGTCTGTTAATTCAATTAAAGAATGTCTCAACTAGCCTATATACGATTTATTCTTGCACTGTCTGTTAATTCATTTGAAGAATGTCTCAACTAGCCTATATACAATTTATTCTTGCACTATCTGTTAATTCAATTGAAGAATGTCTCAACTAGCCTATATACTATTTATTCTTGCAATGTCTGTTATTTAAATTGAAGAATGTCTCAACTATACACCATTTCATTCTCATTTGCAAATTTTCGTGGATGTTCATGAATTATGCCTGCTGATGGACCTCAACTATTAATAATTGGCGGATCGGATATCAGTGCAGTGACCTACGGGTTTAAAACTAATAAATAACATAATTTAATTAATTACTTTTAGTGTTCATTTGATATCTTATTTTATTCTATTTGTGGGAACATCCGGATATGCTGGTACATGTACCTCCGTGATTGATTATTGCCATTTTGATTTACACAGTGACGTCTATGGATAGAATTAATGAATAATACAATATCTCCCTATCTATCTATCTATTTACTCTCACACGGAGAGGGATATCAAATTTATCCAGTAAATTTTGCCGAACCCATGACTTCTTCACCACGGTAGTGATCTTTAGCATGCGCACATTGTTGTATGCACACCAGTCTCGCGTATCTGTATCTGTATATGGTTTCAGTGCATGATCCTGTCGGATGTATTAGCACACGGGATGAGACTATGACGTGGTGTTAGTTGTTGTTTCGTCCTCTGATGGAAGTAGAGAGCGCATAGAATCCTCTTCAAGATGGTTCCAATCAAGAATTGTCAGAGGAAAATAGGAATTTCGATATTCTGTGTGATCGGCCTTGATTATTTCGAATGGTTTAGAGTTGTGACAGGGGTCATTGTCGTAGTGTTTTCTACATAAATGCACACGTTTTGATATTTTTTGTAAGTTAATTTTCTTCCGTTCTGCGTTCATCGACCAAACAACCATGCAGTTCTTTCTGTCCCTGTTTAATACTAAGAAAAATATGCGACCGATGACCAATTTTATTGCAGTTTTGATAATTGTGATAAAAGAATTCCTTTATTTAGAACTTCAGAAGAAAAATAGTTATGAATTGAAGCAGACGGCAGTTATTTACGGTAACGTTTCAGTCTCGCGGCGACTGAGACTGGTGTGGATTTATCTATAAAACGTTACGACAACGACCCCATGGCATTAGGGCCAGTGTGATAGTGACAAATATCGCGCACCCCAGTTCACAGTTCACGATCAGGGACTGGATCAGCATAGCGTATGCTCTGGGACCACATCAGGATCAACATCAGAGTAGTAGCAACGACGCGACAACAGCCGAGATGCTCCTGCGCCGGATAAATACAGATACAGTAATGAGAGAGACTGAGAGTAGTCACAAGCAGCCGGCGCCGTAGTCATAGTAAGCCATGACACAAAGATCAAATGGATCTACCGGCGCCCGGTACGTATAAAAGCCGAACACAACCGAACACAACCGAACATAACCGAACACAAGTCCAAATAATGGGAAATGTAACGAATAAAGTTGATAGGCATGTGTATTCATGTTCACACTATTACTATACGAAGTTTGGTGGAGTTTGGGCCAATAATAAGTGTTTTATTCGATATTTTGTAAAACGCGTTCTGTGTTCGGCATAGAAAAGCCGAACACAAATTTAACTTCTGTCGTGGATTAGTCTAACGGTTGTCTAGCTACAGTAGGTGATAATTAATATCTGACATATGGTCACTAAGCCGAAAGGCTTTAATTGTTGTTGGTGGCGATCTCTCACCTATTGTAGTTCAGTGTTTTGACAGTTAGTTGCAATCAGTGTTTGGTGGCGCCTACTATTATAGAAACAACATGCTTTTGATAGGCCCCGTCATGAAAGACAACGATTGTAAAAACAACAGTTGAGTGACAAGAAAGTGAGTTCATGGTGTCATATCCGAGAAGTTCTATATAAGAATGTGGTATGATATTATTTGGCATTCTGATTACAGATCTGAAAATTATACAATGTCTGATTCCAAATTGATTTACCCATGTGGTGTTTGTTCCCAGGAATGTCACGAGATACGTAGCATCGGCTGCGATCTGTGTGACCGATGGTTTCAACTAGAGTGTCAGCAATTGAAAATCAGTGACTTTAATTTTTTACTAAGTCATCACTTAGCTACTTTTGCACACTGTATGTACATTCGTGATTCTTTTGACTGGGATGCCGCTCATCTGCGTCTGATGGCGGGGGCAAACAATGGATCTGTTCTCAATGCGCAAAGAGAGAACAGATTTTATTGCGTCTTGAAAATCGGAATGTCATTGTGCCTTCCGTCCAGACGTATCATCCAATGAGTTCTCTCTCTGTTGATTCGTTTAATTCCTGCATATCAGACTTTTAAAAAGATACAATACGAAACGCTCTTTATTCGTATTCAGATAATTTATTTCAATTCAATAACCAATTCAATCGGTATTCGATGCATGTGTTTCTACGATAAGTTAAATACTGGCTTGATATCGGCTTCCACCATGCAGCATGATATATACACAAAAGTTAGGCACGCATCAGAGCCATTTCCATCCACTGACTTCAAGGAGAACAATCTCTGCCCAAAATCCGTTTCGCCGAGGGCAGAGTTTGCCTACCTCTAATGTCGGGTGTTCTTGAATGTCAATGGGTGGAATTATCTCTGATGCGTACCTAAATTTTGTGGTAATCACAAGATGTGCTTCATATTTTGTGATCACATTTTTATGTTTTCGCTACGTGTGTTTATACAACTCATACATGGTATATAAAGCCTGCCAAATCCCATCTGGCAGATATTAATTATCACCTATCAGCGGATAAACTAATCCATGAGACAGAAGTTTGTGTTCGGCTTTTCTATATGCCGAACACAAACGCGTTATACAAAACATCTAACAGAACACTCATTATTGAACCAAACTCCACCAAACTTCGTATAGTAATAGTTTGAACGTGAATACATATGCCTATCAACTTTACAAGGTGGTCGTATATATAACGCCACATCTATGTGTTAATTAATTAACGGTGACTGAGTGTCGAACTATAAGCTTGTGTTCGGCTTTTCTATGCCGAACACTAAACGCGTCCCCTCTCTGTCATTGTGGCAAAATAGAAACAGCACATCACTTCTTATTGGAATGTCCTGAATACAATGGACAAAGGACTGAACTTATATGCGCCATACCGAATGTTATTTTATCAGAACATACTCTTTTGTGCGATCACAGGAACTCAGTCATCGTGATAATATTAAAATATTTGACGCGGTCCAAAGATATATTTTGAAAACAAAGCGATTTTCATAAGGATATGATAGGTACACACACTTCGTGAAAAGCATGGAATTACTGCTAAGCGCGAAACTTACCCGCCCCAGATCGTCTGACATCTCACGGCGACGGGCGTAGCAATGACACAAACAATAGTATATGTACAGCATTGTAACCAATCAGCTGCAACTGAATTACATCATCACTTTACCCAGACAGTCTCATTTTCTCTCTCTCTCTCTCCCTTTCCGTCTTCTTTCACTCTTTCTCTCTCTCTCTCTCTGTATATGTATATATATATATATGTATGTGTATGTGTGTATATATATATGTATGTGTATATGTATGTGTATATATATATGTATATGTGTGTATGTGTATATATGTATATATATATATATATGTGTATATCTTCCTGTCTATCATAACATCATCATTACTATTATTATTATTATTATTATTATATTTCCATTCCTTCCCATCTGACCCCCCTCTACACTTAATGAATAGTGGGCGCGAAAGAAAAAAAAGGGAGCAAACTTAACAAAAGCCATTGGGCTTGTTGTTTAATCCCTTTTCCAATCCAACAATCATTTATCCTATTCTGTTTTATTGTCAACACTTTGTCAAATGTATATATGTTATTATGATTGGAATAAAATATGTTTACACTAAACGCGTTTTACAAAATATCGAATAAAACACTTATTATTGGCCCAAACTCCACCAAACTTCGTATAGTAATAGTGTGAACATGAATACATATGCCTATGTACTTTATTTGTGAAATTTCCCATTATTTGGACTTGTGTTCGGTTATGTTCGGCTTTTATGAGCTCCCTGGACAGCTGGACGCCGGTGTCCATGTTAATTGTTATGACAGGAATTAGGGCGTTTAATGTAATGTCATCAAGTTATAAGGCGAGAATGACATACATACACATTAATTTAACCAATCTCTGTGACTCGGTACCAGAATTAATGTAGAAAAAGTGACAATTTTATCAAATTTTGTAAGAGTGAAATTCACACTGGACAGCTGATTTCGTTTATCAATTCCCAATTGAAACTTCCTGGATTTAATCAATCAGGAAAAAGGAATGAGTAGCCGAGTCTGCGTATTTATCACCGGCTCACGTTGTGAAATCTTTTGCTAATTTATCTTGGAAAATGACTGCTTTTGAGGGTAAAATAACTTACATGCTTGTCAATATATGAAAACTGTTTATTTAATGTATTCATTTCCAGCATATTTCTGCATTGACAAGCGATATTTTTTTTCGCAGGGTCGTCGCAAAGTGGGGACAGGGGTGGGGTAGTTCCAGGGAAACTCGAAAGATTTACACTCTTTTGAGTTTCAGATTGGGTGTGTACATTTTCTATCTGAGGCTCATACCTTTTCTATTTACAGGCGATAAAGGACTCCTGGGGCCAGATTCTGCTTGGTTCTCTTCTTATGGTGACAATAAAGACAAGATTCCACCAAAAGTTCCGAAATCCGTACCTTGTTGTGCTAAATAAAAGACATTTATCATTTGTCAATTTTGCGCAAACACATTTTATTTCCTGGTTACGTTCGTTTGACTTTCTGTTCCAGCATGTCAACTTATTGTCATGCGCAGTCACATCGTTCAAATTGCACCGGATATCGGAGATACTATATACCGAGATCAACCAATAACAAACGCTAACTACCGAGAACAAGTCTAAATTTGATAATTAAGTCATAATAATGTTTAATTATAGTGAATGTATCAGTCTTGAGTGGATATTATACCATATTTTTACATTTAAAATGACATATTATGGGTATACCGATAACTTGAAACATCATTTAAATTCTTTATTCTCATCACCCATATAATGCATACACAAATATAATATAATGCATACATAAATAAACATATTTAATGATTTGTCAGGAAACCTGAATTATAATGAATAGCCAGGTTTATTAGATATATATAATATATATATATGTTAAATATGTTATATATGTTTTACATATGACATATATATATATATTATATATATATTATATTATACATATTATATATATATATATATATATATCTATTATATATGTTGGAAGATCTGTTTGTGTGTGTGTCTGTCTGTGTGATCGCGATGGACTCGAAAACGGCCGAGCCGATTTCGATGAAACTTGGTATGTGTGGTTATTTTCGGCCGGGGGGTGGCAGATCCGAGGTCAACTTTTCACATGCCGAGGTCAAATCTGTTTTTACGCCGTTTTGCGCTAATATATTTCAGTTCGGTGCTCACAAATCGATTCGATATAGCGCGAATAATAAATTGCCAGTCATATAATTTGCACGGTTAGAATCTGTGGTGCTTCATCTTTCCAATGATGTATCACACGCCTGTGTACGTTTAAAGTTTCTACCTTAATTATCGAGAAGAACGCAGGACCATGCTTCGCTCATCGAAAAACATTCCGTAAATATATTACGCCGTCAACAGATCGTGACATGATCGCGTTTAACTCTTAACCGGCCGATGTCGCGTTAACTCATCACCGGCCGAGGTATCCGCAAATGACATTGGTCAATATATATATATCTCGGAAACGGGTGGAGCTATCGACTTGAAATTTGGTATGTGAATGTATCTTGCTCCGGATATAGGGCTGGACGATATTAACGAAAATAAAAACCGCGATTTTTGGAAATTAAAACCGCGGTTAACGATATAATCGCGGTTTTTTAAAACATCAGATACTAGTAACTTAAACAGTTTCTCACTGTTCGCTAGAATCACATCATTGTCCTTAATTTTGACAAGTTGACGTCAATAATAACATACACAACCTTTCAACCAGTGACAACCTCATGCTCGATCGATATTCGGAATGAAAAGTAAATTCACCGGTTAAATTCCGCTATTCGGACAATTTCTTTCCGGTGACTTGACAAATTCTGGTATATACCGATAATTAATAAAACCATTATCTAGTCTATGCCAAAACTAAAAGTGTTCTATACTATATAGTATCCTTTTCTAACTCGGTATATTCAACTATGTTGAGCAAATACATATGTTGTTCCCGATGACACTTGCGTCGCTTGACAAATGGAATATGGTTCACCATCAAGACAAATTTTAGCGAAGTCCACACACACACGTAGTGCATAACTTTTGGAATTCGGCCAAGCAAGGACACCAATATTTTGGGCGGGTTTGAAGCCCTAATTCTATAATATTGGTTTTAACCAATCGCCGTGAGTGGTTTCTTCTAGACAAGAAGGGGGCGGTATCTTCGCTCATTTACTATTTTGATTGACGGTGCATGTGCATCATTGTACTGAAGGAAGAGGCGTGGCAAAACTGACATTCATATTGATCTATCACCCGATCAGTCTTCAATCATTTGGTGAATTCTCTTGTAATAAAAAGTACGCAGGGAAGTCGGAGGGTTTGTGTAATATTGTGAGCGAAAGGGGGACGTATTCGGGGTTTTCATATCCCCCTAATTTCGTTAGTCGTCCTAAACGTTGTTTACTATGATTATTGAATCTTGAAAAAGTCAGGACACGGGGATTTAGTTGGAATTTAAAACTTAAATAACTCGATTTAGGCTTGAGTTAAATTATTTGTTTGTATACGCTTATGATGGTCTGGCACCCTCTATTGCCGACGATATTACGATTATTTTAGTTTAGACGATATTACTGACGATATTGAAATATTAACCGGGTATTGACGATTAATCGGGAAACCGCCCAGCACTACCCGGATACGAATTTTATCGGGTCGCCGAGCCCGTTCGACGCCAGCTTCGCGCGTGCGCAGACCAGATCTCGGAAACGGGTGGAGCTATCGACTTGAAATTTGGTTTTTGAATAGCCCGGACGAAGTCGGGTCACCTTCTAGTCTATACTATATATTTTGAGACTTCGTATATATATATGTATGTATGTACTTCATAGAATCCAAAACGCGTGTAAAGATTGAGCTCAAACTTCCTATGTAAGTGTCAAATCCCACCGACACGACCGTGGTCGCGGTTTAGAGAAGCTCAGAGCACCCGTTCTCCAATCTCAAATCACCGCAAAGGCACGGCGGGGGTTAATCAGGTGATTATTTAATGAGCGTTTGTTTTTGACGCATCTCTATAAAGAGCGTCTGTTTCCCATTCAACGTTATTCGCATCTGCAGAGTTATACGGGAACGCAAACGTTATCGCTCAAAATGTATTCCCTGCGAGCATGGATGGCGCGCTTTGTTTTTACAGTATATACCTTCGGTATATACCGAAATCATCCCACATAATCACGAATATAGCATCAGATTTCTCCCCAGATATACCGTTATAAAGCTACTGGAATCTGCCAATCTACGGGAAATTCCAGGGAATGCCGATTGAGCTCAAACTTGCTACCTACGGGAAGTGTCATATATATGAATGTGTCCTTTATAGACTCTAACCGATTGAGCTCAAACTTGCTAAATAAGAAAATAGCCCCCAAGCCGTAAATATCAACAACAACGATATTGCTACAGGTCTACGGGGAGCAACGTTATTAGCATCTGCAGAATTATGCAGAGAGAAAGTGCTTTCCTATTTTTAGAACGCAACACATGTTTACGTCGCGTTGGTGATTGAGGTTCACAACGGGGTTAATTGACTGTCCGCTCTTTGCGACGATGAGGTTCACGGCGGGGACTATTGACCAACACTCACAATTTCGTCTTTTGCATCAGATACCAACACCTCGACCGATCGGGACGAAACTTGGTACGTGAGTGTAGTTTGACCAGGTGGTCGTCGCTGTCGTATTGGCGAGCCCGTGCGACGCCCGTGCAGCGCATGCGCAGACGAGATATCGGGAACGGGTAGAGCTATCGACTTGAAATTTGGTATGTGAATGTATCTTGCCCCGGATACGAATTTTATCGGGTCGCCGAGCCCGTGCGACGCTAGATTCGCGCATGCGCAGACCAGATCTCGGAAACGGGTGGAGCTATCGACTTGAAATTTGGTTTTTGAGTAGCCCGGTCCTGTACGGGGTTACATTGAAAAACTAAAATTAATGGATCGACCAAAGCCATGGGACGAATGCGGCCAGTGGCGGGCTAACCTGCTAGTCTATTATATATTTTGGAAGGTCTGTGTGTTCGCGATGAACTCGAAAACGGCCCACCCGATTTCGATGAAACTTGGTATGTGGGGGTATTTTCGGCCGGGGACGAACATAGGCATATTAATTTGTCCGTGCGGGTCATTTCAAGGTCAAACGCCCGAATATCACGGGATTTCGATGAAACTTGGTATGTGGGGGTACTTTCTTATGGCGAGTCTCATAAGCATATTCATTTGCCCGTGCGACGTGACCTTGACCTTGAAATCGGGTAACTTCAAGGTCAAATCGCCAATTTTGATGGGATTTCGCGAAATTTGATACGTGGGGTTAGTTTTGTCCACTGATTGTTTTGGACGGGTCCAATCGTGACCTCGACCAGACCTTGACCTTCAAAATTATCAATTCAAGGTCAAATCGGATAAAACCGGATGGATTTCGACGGGCACGTTTGTCGGGTACTTTTGTCCGGGTAGTGTTTTTGGACTGGTCAAATTGTGACCCCACTTGACCTTCAAAATGGACAATTCAAGGTCAAAGCCCGGACGAAGTCGGGTCACCTTCTAGTCTATACTATATATTTTGAGACTTCGTATATATGTGTGTGTGTGTGTACTTCATAGAATCCAAAACGCGTGTACAGATTGAGATAAAATTTTGTATGTAAGTGTAAAATCCCACCGACACCGCCGTAGTCGTGTTTTCGAGAAGCTCTGAGCACCCTTTATCCACTCCCAAATCACCGCAAAGGCACGGCGGGGGTTAAGGCAATAACGCTCTTTATCTATACCTTATACGGAGGTTTTAACAATTAACGCTCTTTATTGCAATGGACGTGGCTAAACGATACCCCATGCGTCTGATGCGGATTCCAATGGACGTGGCTAAACGACTGACCCCATGCGTCCGAAATACGGATGCGGACCAAATGCAACTGAAAAGGCAGAATTTATCTAAGAGCTCGAAATATTATGCAGAGGGATTTCACGACGGGATTAATTGACTGTCCGCTCTGAAGTTTAGGACGGGGAGGACGGGTACCATGAATTAACTCATTGAAAAACAAAGAATGCGTTATCTCGGAAACGGGTGGAGCTATCGACTTGAAATTTGGCATCTGAATGTATCTTGCCCCGGGTACAAATTTTATCGGGTCGCCGAGCCCGTGCGACGCCAGCTTCGCGCATGCGCAGACCAGATCTCGGAAACTGGTGGAGCTACCGGGTACAATTTTTTCTTATTGAAACGCGTGGAGCTAAAAATTTAAAATATATATAAAAAAATGTCATGTTTCGGACAAGCCGCCGGTGGCGGGCTAACCTGCTAGTCTATTATATATTTTGGAAGATCTGTCTGTCTGTCTGTGTGTGTGTTCGCGATGGACTCGAAAACGACCGAGCCGATTTCGATGAAACTTGGTATGTGGGGGTATTTTCGGCCGGGGGGTGGCATAGGCATATTGATTTTCAGATCCGAGGTAAACTTTTCACGTGCCGAGGTCAAATCTGTTTTTACGCTGTGTTACGGGACTTTCATTTGAGTTCGGTGCTTACAAATCGATTCGAAACAGCGCGAATAATTAAATGCCAGTCATAATAATGACACTGTGAGAATCTTTCGTGTTTCCTCTTTCCAACGATATATAATGCGTATGTATCCGTTTTAGTTATCTGCCTCAATTATCAAGAAGAAGTGGTACTATCTTCGATCAGGATAAAAACAATGCGTAACTTCTATGACGTCATTAGAGTTCATAACGTTAGATCACGTTAACGCTTAACCGGCCGATGCATTTGACTGTTTCAGACGTCTTGGCGATATCTCGGGCACCGATGGTAATTTATCTTTACGTTGAAACTTGATAATTAATGAGCGTGTGTATATGAGGCGCGTTTATATACTTGAGTGGAAATCAAATCGGGTTAAAAGGTCAAATCGGGTTAAACCGGATGGATTTCGACGGGTACTTTTGTCGGGTACTTTTGTTCGGGCAGTGTTTTGGACGGGTCAAATCGTGACCCCACTTGACCTTGGCCTTCAAAATAGACAATTCAAGGTCAAACCACGGACGAAGTCGGGTCAACTTCTAGTAAGATATATATATCTACTATATATTTTGGGACTTCTGCCTGTATGTGTGTGTGTTAGCTATGGCCTGGAAAACTGCCCGACAGATTTTGACGAAATTTGATACCTAAGGGTATTTATTTCCGGGGATTGTTTTGTACGAGTCAAACGTAATCACGACCTAACCTTGACCTTCAAAAGGGTCAATTCAAGGTCAAATCTGGTAAAATCAGAAGGATTTCGACGGGTACTTTTGTCGGGTACTTCCGGGCAGTGTTTTGGACGGGTCAAATCAAACAGCCCGGACGAAGTCGGGTCCACCTGCTAGTTATATATATATATATATATATATATACAATATATATATATAATATATATTATATAATATATATTATATAACATGTATATTATATTATATATATATTATAATATAATATATATATATATATATAATATATATACCATATATAACAAATATGATATAATCTATATTATATAATATATATATTCTATATATATCTAATAAACCTGGCTATTCATAATAATTCAGGTTTCCGGGCAAATCATTAAACATGTTTATTTATGTATGCATTATATTATATTTGTGTATGCATTGTGATGAGAATAAAGAATTGAATTGATGTTTCAAGTTATCGGTATACCCATAATATATGTCATTTTAAATGTCAAACAAGGTATAATATCCACTTAAGACTGATACATTCACTATAATTAAACATTATTATGACTTAATTATCAAATTTAGACTTGTTCTCGGTAGTTAGCGTTTGTTATTGGTTGGTCTCGGTATATAGTATCTCCGATACGATGGCACTGCGCATGACAACAATTTGACATGCTGGAACAGAAAGTCAAACGAACATAACCAGGAAATAAATTGTGTTTGCGCAAAATAGACAAATGATAAATGTCTTTTATTTAGCACAGCAAGGTGTGGATTTCGGAACTTTTGGTGGAATCTTGTCTTTATTGTCACCATAAGAAGAGAACCAATCAGAATCTGGCACCAGGAGTCTTTTATTGCCTGTAAATAGAAAAGGTATGAGCCTCAGATAGAAAATGATAGTGGGTCATCAGAGTCTCAATACAGATGTATATCATGTATTGTGACTCAACAGGGTCTAGGGTGGGGTGGGTATAACATGTGGCCCCATTAATGTAATTAGACAATATGTATGTACTTTTCAAGAAATACATGATATATATGCTAAAAATGGTGTGTTGATGTGTGTAATGAATGTATTATTGAAATGATTTGGACCACCATATCGAATTTAACTAAAATAACATAAAGTGCCAGTGAAATAGTAGAGCTTAATTGGTATTAGTTGGTAATTAGTAACTAGTACATTGCAAAATCTCAGATTGGTAGACAGGAGGTGATGGTTAACAATGATACTATCTGGTTTTGGTTGACAGATATCAGGCGACTTAACACATTGGCTGCCACTATGAGTTAACTCATAGTAAATGGTTTCATCATGGGGACTGCTACTACGAGTTAACTCGTAGTGTGTCCATACCACATAAATCAAAACAGTAACCACAAGCAATGTAGGTTTACACACCAATACTTAGCCAATGATCCCATTAATCGATTGTATATGTATAAGGCCAAAAAAAAAAACATGTCTGTTTCCGATAACATGGGGAAAATTTTCCAGGTAGGCAGGCAGGGTTTTTTTTTTTTTTTTAACCGGCCATTTGAAAGTGATAAAATAGTGTAGTACACCCTTTTAACATGTATTATAAAATTGGCATGCTTTTATACATGCTAACTGGTATTTAAATATATTATGCAGCTTGCTGGACTATTATGTCATCTATTAGGTGTTAAAGATATTTTCTAGCGCTAGTATGTGCTCCAGTGTGAAAATTCAATGCATTAGGCTACATGTTCATGGGTTTAGAGTTATTCCTCTTACATACATGTAGTCCATGCAGCTACCAGCCCACAATGCAACAGTAGCATCTGAAACCTTTATTTACAGATTACATGTGACCAGAACAATGTTACTGACTGTTCTTGGATATGCAGGAATAAACATGTTTTGTTCCAATCTTCCCCTGAATATCACTGGTGCAGATTGGGCCTGAGGTTACACATTTTATGCCATTCTATTCATCACTGCCGATGCAATTTTCCAGGTGTTGGTGTTGACAGAGATCGTTTTTGGAATAAATACTTGCCATTTCAATAAAACCTATTGTATTTTCATCCCCTCTTATTTCTCTTCATAGAAGATCATTATTTTTCAGTGACAACTTGTTCATATTACCAAATCACTAACTTGTATTGTGGTTTAAAGTCACCTATTTCCGACTTATTTTGTTTCAATCCCGGAAAGTTTTAAATAGCAGAATTGATTAAATGCCAACTTTCAGTGTAATTAACAGCAAGTTATCAAATAATCCTTACATGCAGTACATGTATGCACATCAGATGATCAGAAATGTGTGTTTAATACTTGCATACAGAGCGAGTTGTTTCTATCAGTGGTATCTGCTACTTGGTCGGAAAACATCAAAGAGAGTCTATCGTAAATAGTTACACAGAGTTTATTCATGTGACCCACTGATGCGTTTGGTTGGTGACACAGTGACCCAGTTGTTGTGTCATTCATAACAGACAGTTGTTTATTTAAAGTGGGTTAAAATCGGGTTTATGTGAATATTCAAGGATGCCAATGCATTTTAATCTTTGATGACGATTTAGTCTTGTCAATGGTGATGGTGATTTCGGCTTTTGACGACGCTAATTTCCAGAACTGATACTAGTAACGTAATACGGACTGTCATTTTCCCCGCCAAAAACGCACATGCTTTTCACTGTTTAATTTTGTCGCGAACAGATGGTCTTTCAGGCAAGTTTTGCCCCCAATTAGGCGAAGGAAGTTAAGGGAGCTACCAGTATAATTAATACATTGTACTTTTTAAAATACACAGCAGTGTACACAGCCCACAAAAGACGGGGGGGGGGGGGTGGATTTCCGTAGTGACTCGTCAGGGTAGAGTTTGATTTATGCCACGGTATTCACTGCGTAGCATGGCCGACCTAGTTGTCTTATTTATATAAAGAATGCGCGATCGCGCACATGGCCTACACATGCGTCAGGTGTGTATGCGATTGGTGGTTAGTTCTGCTTTTGGTATTGGGAAAACCATAACCATTAACTCAGACAGGCAGGTTACTATGGACTTCGTGAAAATTAAAAACAAAATTGAGGCCGGCAAGAAAATCTCAGCCAGGCCGGGTACCGGAAACAGAGGTGTTTTTTTTTGGCCTAATTAGAATGGCTTCAGATATGTACAATGCTTTCTGCATCCTGATCAAGGGATTGGGGTGTAATTAGAAATCTTGCTAGGACAATTCTTCTTCTTCTTCTTATTAGGTGTCAACCGCAATTTTGCGTAATGTCGCACCGCGATGCCGGGAGCCAAAAGTCTCCGGCATGAAGACGATAAAATGGTTAAAACTATATACATATCCATCCAAAAACTCTCTTTCTTCATTGTGGTGAAATAAGGGATCATCGCTTTGAATGTTTCTAAGTCGATGGTCCTGTACATGTTTGGTATTTTATTCCACACTTTTATGTTTCTCGGGAAGAATGAATATTTGTAGGAATCTATCCTGCAAATAGACATTTCCCGGACAATAGAAGGCTTTCGTTGCATAAATCAGTAATCAGTTAGCTCTAGATTTTTCTGATTTGAAGCTATACTGATAATACACCCCATTGTTCGAGGGATGGGTGCAAGCCACTGCAAGGTCTGCCAAATAGCTTAAGTTTGGCTATGTAACATAATAGAACAACACTTGCATGTTTGTTGAGTTTAATTAGAAATCAGCACCCCGCTTGAGTATGCTAACTTTTAAATTCTAACTAATCATATTATCAGCTGCGGTTCTGTGTTTATTACACATCTCATACTTCATTGGCTTTATAACTGGTTAAATTCTGACAGTACGAGAAGAATTGCCGCCTTGTACAAGCTTATTCCGGATTATTAATTTTAAACTGACAAGTTCGCATGTTGCAATAAAGACAAACATTTTAAAGAAAAAAATTTAGGACAGAATCGCTGTGTGCTAAATCGGAAAAAAAGTGGAATATTGGTATGACTGAAAGCAAATTATGTAGATATTCTTCTCGGTCTGAATGGTGATGTTTAACAAACTTTTCTACTAATGTAAAGCACGCGCTATGACACTAGTAAGTCTGCATCAACAGATCATCGGATCTCAGGAATATGACTATGCATCAATTATGCACCAATATAATGACACTTAACCCCATCTAACGTTACTACTAGTACATGTACCGGTAGTAATACTTGTACAATGTACATGTACATGTAGGTATAAAAAACAACTGGATGTCATTGAATTTGAATTCACTGACAGTTACTAGTACTAGTAAATATCAAAGGAGATATTAACAGATTGATTGTCAATGGTTGGCCTGTTCAATTATTGTGACATCTAATAATTTGTCCTCCCTGGACCTCTATTCCAGCCTGTACTAGTCTATTAATGAAATTAGCCCATTTGTCTGCACTGTACTGCTATTCCGGTCTGTTCTGCTATTCGGGACACAAGAGTAATTTGATATAACATACCTTAAATATGTTTTGTTTTTAATTTCAGAAATGGGCGTCTTGCCCGAGATTGCACAGGCTGTCGAAGAAATGGATTGGATGTGAGTTATTTACAAGTGTACACACTGCAACTAATATTCAGTGTAAATTAACCCTCTGCATGGTCTTTCCAAAACTCCAAAACACATACAGTAATGCCCTAATTAATCGACTCCATAACCACAGCAGAATTATGGGTAATTTTTCAGGATTTAGTCGGAAATATGGCTTGTTGCCATTCATCGGAAAGCTCTCACTGAAAAATTACCCATAATTCTGCTGTGGTTATGGAGTCGATTAATTAGGGCATTAGTGATGGGCGGTTTTGAAATTTTGACTCGGTTACGGTTTCGGTTTCGGTTTGGGCTAAAAGAGTTGACTCTCGGTTTTCGTTTCGGTTTTTTAAAGTAGATTGCGTATAATTATGTGTTGAGAAGAGAGCTCAATATGCCAAGATTCGGTAGGTATTAATCAAGTATGAAGACAATTGTACCGGGATGAAGGGGATCGTGCGACATTGCAGCTAATTTGGGGCTAATTCCCAATTTCCCCACCCACGTGTGACATCGCAGCTGAATCAGTAGTTATATACGATATATTAAGTTATTAACGAAATACAACGTACAGTGTATTGTAACTGTTTATCTTTAAGTATGGTGTGCATTTTGAACTACTTAATCAGTGGGGAGCTGTGCATTTGTACAAAGAGACACACAGTGCAGTAATTTCATATTAAACAGGAATATGTCAGGGATTTGGGAAGCATAAAACACACTGCATTATTAATATTTCGGTATCATAATTAGGTCAGCGAGGCCCCTTCGCCTTGGGTCCTCGGCTGCACCTGCCCTTAATTGGTCTCCACTCAGTCCCTATCAATACTCTCTGAGTAATAACTGGTTCTGCCAATCCATATATTCAGTTAAGTGCAGAGAACCACTGCAGAATTGGAATTAAGTATATAAAAACACAGAGCGATTACTGTTACCAACATGACATATTTAAATTACTCCCGCCGTGCACCCCCATCACCAACGCTACGTAATTTTGGTACCATGTGTTGCGTTCTAAAAATAGGTCGATTGCAGTGGATTCGTAGAAATGACGAAATAATGTGAAATATGAGTGCGACAGAGAAGATTGTTTGATCAAAAGCATTTGAATTACGTCACAAGACTCGCCTTGATGCTGGGGGTGTGACTAAACACCGCCCGGACCAGCCCGTACTGCCCCTGTGGAGTATAGGGGTGATTTTGTGGCAATATATGTGCAGGGGTGTCATGGAAAGCCACTCACGCAAGGGCAGGGGTCGCGACCACACAGAAGTGTTGCTATTAACCCTCAAAATGCCGGCATCGGCAAATATGTTCGCCGCGAATGAAGCTAACAGCCCGGACCGCTCCTGTTGCATCTAGGGGTGATTTTAGTGTCCATATCTGTGTGCGGGTGTCGTCGAAACGCACATACGCATGGAGGGTGGTCACGACCAAACAGAAGTACTGATATTAACCCCTAAACTTGCCAGATTCAGCCAAACTTACAAAATTTGGCCCCCAATAAGAAAACTCGCAGCCCGGACCCCCGTAATGCCCTCGTACTTCTAATAACTCCTTACATATATGTTGCGGAACTACCCTCGACTACACTCACGAAAAAACAAGGGCAAATCGCCAACGAAAGCCGCGCAATTAACCCCCAAAATGCCGCCGTTGCCGAATAAGTTTACTGATAATGAAGCTAACAGCCCGGACCAGCCCGGACCGCCCCTGTTGCGTCTCGGGGTGATTTTAGTGTCCATATCTGTGCGCGGGTGTCGTCGAAAGCACATACTTACAGAGGGTGGTCACGGCCAAACAGAAGTACCGATATTAACTCCTAAACTTGCCAGATTCAGCCAGAATTAAAAAAATTTGCCCCCAATAAGAAAACTTGCAGCCCGGAACCCCGTAATGCCCTCGTACTTCTAATAACTCCTTACATATATGTTGCAGAACTACCCTCGACTACACTCACGAAAAAACAAGGGCGAATCGCCAACAAAAGCTGGGCAATTAACCTCCAAAATGCTGCCATCGCAGAATATGTTTACCGATAACGAAGCTAACAGCCCGGACCGCCCCTGTTGTGTCTAGGGATGATTTTAGTGTCCATTCTGTGCACGGGTGTCTTAAAAACCCACATACGCACGGAGGGTGGTCACGGCCAAACAGAAGTACCGATATTAACCCCTAAACTTGCCAGATTCAGCCAGAATTAAAAAATTTTGCCCCCAATAAGAAAACTTGCAGCCCGGACCCCCGTAATGCCCTCGTACTTCTAATAACTCCTTACATATATGTTGCGGAACTACCTTCGACTACACTCACGAAAAAACAAGGGCGAATCGCCAACGAAAGCCGGGCAATTAACCCCCAAAATGCTGCCATCTCCAAATATGTTTTCCGATAACAAAACTAACAGCCCGGACCGCCCATGTTGCATCTAGGGGTGATTTTATTGTCAATATCTATGCGCGGGTGTCTTACAAACCCACATACACACGGAGTGTGGTCACGGCCAAACAGAAGTTCCGATATTAACTCCTAAACTTGCCAGATTCAGCCAGAATTACAAAATATTGCACTAGACGCCACAGGGGCGGTCCGGGCTGTTAGCTTCGTTATCGGTAAACATATTCGGTGATGGCGGCAATTTGGGGGTTAATTGCCCGGCCTTGGTTGGCGATTCGCCCTTGTTTCTTCGTGAATGTAGTCGAGGGTAGTTCCGCAACATATATGTCAGGAGTTCTTAGCTGTACGAGGGTCCGGGCTGTGAGTTTTTTTTATTGGGGGAACACGTTTGTAATTCTTGCTGAATCTGGCAAGTTTAGGGGTTAATATCGGTACTTCTGTTTGACCGTGACAACCCTCTGTGTGTATTTGGGTTTCATTGACACCCTCACACAGATATGGACACTAAAATCACCCCTAGATGCAACAGGAGCGGCCCGGGCTGTTAGCTTCATTCGCAGCGAACATATTCGCCGATGCCGGCATTTTGAGGGTTAATAGCAACACTTCTGTGTGATCGCGATCCCTGTCTGTGCGCAAGTGGGATTCCATGACACCCCTGCACTTATATTGCCCTTAAAATCACCCCTATACTCCATAGGGGTGGTCTGGGCTGGTCCGGGCGGTGTTTAGTCACACCGGATGCTGGCTAATATATATTTGTCCCCTGAATGGAATAAAATTTAAACATAAGTTCAAATTAAACAGTCACACATAGATGGGTTCATGTTTGCTGGGTGTGTTAAACTGTTAATCAGGCACGATCGAAGCGCATAATAGCACCAACCGGGCCTTTTTTGTCGGAGTGTTCACTAGGCCTAAGTGTTCACGCGACTGTCGAAAAAGAACCTAAACGGTCGCTTATGATAATGATAACAACACGGTGGCTGAGTCAAAATTGACACATTCCGAAACATTATTGTCCCCCGAAAAAATTATTTTCGGGGGACTATAGAAACGGGGTCCGTCTGTCCGTTCGTCCGTCTGTCCGTCACACGTCACGTTTTTTTTGGACAGAGTTATTAACCCTTTTCGACTTCAGAATATTGTTGCCCATATATTGAAGATGTGCAACATGCATATAGATGACGGAAAAATATTTTTTTGACAGAGTTATTAACCCTTTTCGACTTAGAAAATTTCAACATTTTTTATAATTTTCAGTATGAGGGTACCTTCATGGTGTAATCAATTCCTCCCACAGTTTTCATCCTAGAGATTTGAAACTTCAGAATATTGTTGCCCATATATTGAAGATGTGCAACACGTATATAGATGACGGAAAAATTATTTTTTGACAGAGTTATTAACCCTTTTCGACTTAGAAAATTTCAACATTTTTTATAATTTTCAGTATGAGGGTACCTTCATGGTGTAATCAACTCCTCCCACAGTTTTCATCCTAGAGATTTGAAACTTCAGAATATTGTTGCCCATATATTGAAGATGTGCAACATGTATATAGATGACGGAAAAATTATTTTTTGACAGAGTTATTAACCCTTTTTGACTTAGAAAATTTCAACATTTTTTATAATTTTCAGTATGAGGGTACCTTCATGGTGTAATCAACTCCTCCCACAGTTTTCATCCTAGAGATTTGAAACTTGAGAATATTGTTGCCCATATATTGAAGATGTGCAACATGTATATAGATGACGGAAAAATTATTTTTTGACAGAGTTATTAACCATTTTCGACTTATAAAATTTCAACATGTTTTATAATTTTCAGTATGAGGGTACCTTCATGGTGTAATCAACTCCTCCTACAGTTATTTGAAACTTCAGGGTATTGTTATCCACATATTTGAGATGTGCAACGTGTATATAGAGGACGGAAAAATTATTTTTTTATGGAGTTATTAACCCTTTCAATATTTAAAAAAATTTATTTAACAAAGCGGCATCAACTTGCCACTTTTTCGGGGGACACTGTGGTCAGCTGACCTTTTATTGAACATGGGGGCCTATAATTTGACAACAGTATCAACCAACAGTATCAACTATCAAGTCGATTCAAGTGAAAAATAAACATACAAAAAAAAAAACGTAATGTCGGTTAGGGCAGAATCACGTCCGTCGGTTTCGGTCGGTATTGTTTAAGACCGAAACCGAGTTGTTTTCTCGGTTAACCGCCCATCACTATAGGGCATTACTGTATCATGCCAGTGTGCTACAATATCTCACCTCTGAGCATCTCTCCCATACCCTCTCAATCCCCCAACCTTATGTAAATTGTGTTGCATTAAGAGACATGCAAAAATTACTGTTGTTTTAGAAATCGCGAATAATTGAGGCTTGTGATATTTTTCTCCCATAAACCCTGGGGATGATACGATCGTTAAATGTATTGTTTACATGCATCTTCTGATAGTGCACAAATCAAAATTCTATGGAACACTATGCTTTGTTTACTTACAGGCCTTAATTAATATTCCCCACAACTCACAGCATTTACCGATGTCCCCAAATTATAGAAATGTCCCCAAATTAGAAGGCGCATTTGACAAAATCACCCTTTTTATGACCTGTTTGTGTGTGTATATTGCTTAATTTGACCACAACAAATCAACTTTCTAATTTTTTTCAGGTTCACATATACATATAGTTAGATTAAATTAAATTTTAATTTGAAATACCCGTGACCAGTGTGTTGGTGGACTGCTTGGTGAACTTTCAAGCACCATACATCTATAAAATGACTTTGTTGATGTCAAATGATCCAATATTCCCAATATTCAATAAATTGTGATCTACAAGACTTGAAAATATAATGGTAACATAACTTGCTGAATGCTGATATAAGCCCAAGTTGCCAGGAAATGATATGGGGGCCATTGGTTCATTTCTTTCACCTTTCATATGCTTCAGAAACAACCAGACAGCCCCCATTTTAGGCTTACTTTTAAAAAAAATATCCCCGGGGGAAATCCCGTACCCCCAATAGTCACGAGGGGGTACCCCCTCGCAAACCCACCACCTCGATCCCCCAAAATGTCCCCAAATTAGCCTAATCTAAAGGCCTGACTTGTATATCTCGCTGCTTTGACATTTAACGGACATCTGATATATGCATGTTTGATATCATCATCCTTGGGGAAAGGCTACCCTCTATGTTCATATACGCAAATTTTCCATTTGACCTAATCTGAAGACATACAATCACTAAAACTGCCACCCATGATTCTGGGCATAACATCCATTATAGAAGAGCAACAGGGTGGGACTCGGTCCAAAAACAGCATCATGCCAACTGATATCCCAAGCTGTTTTGCCCGAGTAGACTTGGTCTACTCAACCTCCAGAAAAATACCATAATCATGTCTAATACCCACCCCAACCTCCAGACAAGTACCATAGTCATGTCTCATACCCACCCGAACCTCCAGACAAGTACCATAATCATGTCTCATACCCACCCCAACCTCCAGACACGTACCATAATCATGTCTCAATCCCACCCCTACCTCCAGACACGTACCATAATCATGTCTCATACCCACCCCTACCTCCAGACACGTACCATAATCATGTCTCATACCCACCCCTACCTCCAGACAAGTACCATATGTCTCATACCCACCCCTACCTCCAGACAAGTACCATATGTCTCATACCCACCCCAACCTCCAGACACGTACCATAATCATGTCTCATACCCACCCTACCTCCAGACACATACCATAATCATGTCTCATACCCACCCCTACATCCAGACAAGTACCATAATCATGTCTCGTACCCACCCAACCTCCAGACACGTACCATAATCATGTCTCATACCCACCCCTACCTCCAGACACGTACCATAATCATGTCTCATACCCACCCCTACCTCCAGACAAGTACCATAATCATGTGTTGTACCCACCCAACCTCCAGACACGTACCATAATCATGTCTCATACCCACCCCTACCTCCAGACAAGTACATTACCATAATTATGTCTCATACCCATCTCTACCTCCAGACAAGTACCATATGTCTCATATCCCACCTCCAGACAAGGAACTGGCAAGGTTGGCTGGACGTTGTAATGGTTTTGGAATACATGCGATTAGAAATTACATTTTAACTTGATCCAGTTCATAACAATATAAAATGGGGAGCAACTTGCTATATGATCATTTCCTACTGAATAAATTGAACTGATAAAAAATTTAAAATCAACATCGCTTTTGGTTAGAGACGTGATTGGTGACGTAGGTTCCGCTTTTGGTTAGAGACTTGATTGGTGACATAGGTTCCGCTTTTGGTTAGAGACGTGATTGGTGATGTAGATTCTACTTTGGGTTAGAGACTTAAATAGTGGGATTAAATATAGGCAGAATTTATTAACTAACAACATACGCCAGACTTGCAAAAGTGAAACTGAGGACATATTGCATTTCATTAGTCCTTCCGAGGGCGTACTCACCTGCAATTTTCAATTCATGGATTCTAAAATTTACACTCATCCCTCTTGCTTATGGTGGCTGTAAACATTGATTCAAAGTTTGAAAGTTAACTAGATTCTGTCCCATCTCCATTCAATTTATAGGCATGTGAAAGTGTAACTGGACATAAGTCTATCCCATAATTGTTTGAGACAACCCCAACTTATGATTATATTGCACCCATCTTCTGAATTGCGGGAGCAAATAGTTACTCTCACTGTGTTTTCCTCATGGGAAGGACTGTTTCATACACGACACAAAGAAATAAATTTATGAGGAATATTGAAGAGTTCCTTCCCTTCAGCCATAGCCAACACTACATGTAACTGATAGAACAATCTGAGATATTCATACAGGCTGTTATCAATTGCACAAAACTCCTTGAATTAGAGGACTGCAAAATTATACATCTTGAGGAATCAGCAAGAAATTACATATATTCAATACATACAGTAATGCCCTAAATAATCTACTCCTTAACCACAGCATAATTATGGGTAATATTTCAGGATTTAGTCAGAAATATGGCTTGTTTCCATTCATCGGAAAGCTCTTACTGTGGTTTAGGAGTAGATTATTTAGGGCATTACTGTACAACGTTTACAGGTTTTTAGAGCTCCGTGGTCTAGTGGTAAGCATGTCAGACTTGTTTTTGCTGTCAACACATCGAGATGAGGTCGCAACATATCAATTTGATCGACGTGCAATTATCGGATCATTTGTTGATCAAATAACGCGCCAAGTTGTTACCATTGAACAAGGCACTCGTACTGTGATTGCTTCACACCACTCATGTGTTAACCCTTTACCCAACAGAAGGGCCCTGTGCCAATGCATTCTCTTATATATGCGAGTCGACCATAGGTCGCCTCGCATATATAAGAGAATGCATTGGCTTAACACATTAAAAATTATAAAATTGTTAAAGAATGTAAGAAAAATGCCAATGCCAATGCATTCTCTTATATATGCGAGGCGACCTATGGTCGACTCGCATATATAAGAGAATGCATTGGCACAGGGCATAACTGTAACTATCACAATGTGGTCAAGGAGCCGGTTCCAATGATATCCATATTTGTATGGTGTTATTGAGACAGACCGAAGATATTTTAGGCTGTTGAAGCTTTATTTGGCCGGTTTTGGCCGGTTTGTTGGGTAAAGGGTTAACAGAGTACACGGTACGGGTATCAATAGATCTGGTCAGTATATTAACCTTGATATGGGCAGGAATTCGTTGCAGCTGGGGTTTCATCCTCGATGGAGGATGGGGGTGACATTGGTGGCAGGCGCCCTGAGGTAGTAATTTATGTAAAGTGCATTGAAATAAATTCATTGTGAAATGCGCTATATAAATGGATTGATTATTATTATTACAAATAGAACTAAATTGTGACCCGCCATATCAAATCCAGTCGTAAGTCGGGATTTTTTTTACCCCTGTGCCAATGCATTCTCTTATATATGCGAGTCGACCATAGGCCTAACAATTGTTTCCAATTTTAATAATTTTTTCTTGTATTCTTTAACAATTTTATAGTTTCACCCATACAGAGCCCCAGACAAACATGAGCAGATGACACTCTTCTATATGCTTCTATATATGTGTGGCTCCATGCAGGGTAATGGATGTTTTTTTTTTATGTCCTAAAAATTGTAAGAAACATTTATTTAAACAAAATGATAAAAAATTGTTAGGCCAATGCATTCTCTTATATATGCGAGGTGACCTATGGTCGACTCGCATATATAAGAGAATGCATTGGCACAGGGTAAAAAAATTCCGACTTACGATTGGATTTGATATGGTGGGTCACAATTGCTGAAAAACCAACTGACCAAAACATGACTATAAGTTAAGACTGGAAACCAAGACACCAGCACTGCAGATAAATGTGCCTAAAAAGTAAACCAATATGCAACTATTAATTATTATAATTCAGGTTACCGACTGACGTCCAGAATGAGGCCATCCCGATGATACTTGGAGGCGGTGATGTTCTCATGGTGAGTCTGACAAACTGTTTGGAACTTGAGGTTCATCTAATACAGTAATGCCCAAAGTAATCGACCCCTTAACCACATCAGAATTATGGGTAATTTTTCAGGATTTAGTCGGAAATATGGCTTGTTGCCATTCATCCGAAAGCTCTCCCCGAGAGCTTTCTGATGAATGGCAACAAGCCATAATTAATTAGCTGTATATGGCTAAATTGATTTATCGGTGCAACAATAGTGTGTGTGTGTGCGCCTTAATGCACCTGGGATTAAAACGAATGGTACAAAAACTGTGCACATTGTGATCTTGGAATCAGGGTATTCCCATAGGTGCACCAAAGAAATATAGTGCACCTGAATTAAGATAGGTGCACCATTAACTTAAAATTAAAAATTGAATGACAGATAAATTATTTCAAAAGAGTTGTCATACAAATTGTTCACTTTATTGTTTGTCTTTTTATTTCAGGCTGCAGAAACTGGCAGCGGAAAAACTGGGGTAAATATTTAGTTAAAGGAAAACTGGTTTCTATTGAATTATGGTAGAGACTCATGTCAGAAATCCACTGTAGATTGATTGTAGGTTTCCTGTGACTGGGGGGGGGGGGGGTGGAGTGGGGGTGGGGGAATATACTTGTGCGTCCCAGTCGGTTGTGTGTTACATTCTGTTTAGATTATGCCACGAATCCCTACTCTAGCTATGCCTGTAGAGATCATATTCCACCAATACAAAACCTGGGAACTTTTTGATAGTATGACAGGTAAATTTTGAACATTGAAAAAATATTTCTTAGTTCATAACTGTTCCTTAATAATGTGTGCACTGTAGGTGAAAGTCCCAACTCAAAATTGCACATTTTAAGCGACCTTGTGAGCAATTTTGCTTTGCGTCGTTTACAATCATGGAATTATTTCTCCCGGCTAATTAATTCAATGTTTATTGTGATATTAGCTCACAAAGGTCACAAAAATGTATATAATCTCGAGCTGGGACTATCCCCCCCTACTGTGAAAAATATTATTGAGGAACAGCTATAACCAAAGAGATATATTCCCTGCTGCATTTGTTCCATTTTATAAAGTTCTCTGTCAGAACGGGCAAGAACATAAAAAAGTTCCCAGGTTAATGGCTAAATATGATCTCTATGGGCATAGGCACATCACTGGTGTCAAATGTGTTGAATCCAACGTCAACAGGAAAGGTGGACTGGAGTAACCCCAAGCCTGCAAATAGTGTGCCTTCATTTGCAGAATGAGGTCCCCAAAGGGTGAATTTAGTGATGCTATCCCATCCAACAGGACTAGCATTACCAAATTCTCCCTATGGGGAGCATGGTATTTTTGCATTCCGGCTTTTCTGCCATCTACAGTAATGCCCTAAGTAATCGACTCCATAACCACAGCAGAATTATGGGTAACTTTTCAGGATTTAGTCGGAAATATGGCTTGTTGCCATTCATCGGAAAGCTCTCAGGGGCTTGTTGCCATTCATCGGAAAGCTCTCGGGGAGAGCTTTCCGATGAATGGCAACAAGCCATATTTCCGACTAAATCCTGAAAAGTTACCCATAATTCTGCTGTGGTTAAGAGGTCGATTAATTAGAGCATTACTGTATATAACTTTAGTTCATACTCAGCAGACAGTCAAATAATGGAAATCTGGTTACCTTATTCTACAAAGCAGAGAATATAGAAACCAACAACCGCTATATCATTGTCACGGTGGGGAATCACGTGGATTCGAGTTGATGAGTATCACTCATTAAAAATGGCCGAGGCGATCTAAAACGCGACCAGAAGCGAGGAAAAAAGGTAATAAACTAAGATATCATATATTACATAGTATTTTGACAGCTACGAGTAGATGCTATACTATTTTTCAAGCAAGTTGATTACTCATTTATGTCGAAATTCACATTTGTTTGCTCTAACATTCTGACCAAAGTTGTCAGTCAAAGGATTTTCCAAGATGTATGGACTGATGTATTCCACGCACCTCCGACTGGCAACTTTGGTCAGAATGTTATAGAAAACCACTAAGTATTTCCGAACAAATAAGGTATCAACTTGTTTAAAAAATAAACCAGCATATGCTCGTAACAGTCAAATTGCTATGTTTTGTGTCAGTTCCTCGTATATTATGATTTTGTGCGCGTTTGCACATTGCGTGGTACTCACCAACCTCGAAACCACGTGATTCCCCACAGTGATTGTCTTCATTCCACATAAGTTTTGAATCATTATTCAGCCGGTGCAATATCTTCTATAACTGCTTTGAACTATCATCTACCAGAGTAAATCTGATGCAGAAAATGTGATAAGAAATTACTTTTCTTTTCAATCTGACTACAATTATAAAATTGAAAGAAATATTTGTGAGCAGAAACTTAATAAGGTTTTGTCTGCCTGCTTAGTTCAATCTATATTGTCTGGATATCATAAATTCCAAAAAGACTAAGTCTTTTTTTCTAGTTGGTTTATGTTCGATTTATGTTTATAGCTATTCTGTACTCACATTTTCTATTTTTTAGGCTTTCTGTTTGCCTATTCTCCAAATTGTTCAGGAAACGCTTCGTGACCAACGTGAAGGGAAGGGTATGAAATCAACACGACAATCTACGGGTGAGTAAAGTAACTTAATCTCATGTGGCTCATTTCAAGTTCCATATAGAATATACATAATTCAGTATATAACAAAAATAGTGATGTTTCTGGTTACAGAGGTGAACAAAATTAGGGGTGGCAATTCATTTTTCTATTTTAAACATCGATATTGTAATATATTCATTCCGACTGAATATATGCCCCAGGCAGCACAAATAACGGGACACAATGTGCATTTTGACCTCTGGTTGAACTGGCCCATATACACAAGAGCCATCTTAAAAAAACAACTTCCGGTGTAAATAATGCAGATCAGCGAGTGATCAGCACAGTTTTACTATGATTGGAGATTGCATATTTGTTTGTGCCTGTCATAATGACCGGTACCAATTTATTTATCTATACTCCATAACATGCATATGTAATTCGCTTTGTTGTGCAATAAAGAAAATAAACAACATCAGACACTTATGTTTTATCCAATAGCAGCACACATTATTGTAGGTACCGTTAGTTAATTAATACATGCTTCATTCATTAGATTCATTTATCTACCATTTGCCATACATGAAGTATATCAGGTATTTACATTATGTCAAGTATGATGTGTTAAGATATAAAACATATTTTAGTCCCACTCTATAGTAATGCCCTAAATAATCGACTCACAGCAGAATTATGGGTAATTTTTCAGGATTTAGTCGGAAATATGGCTTGTTGCCATTCATTGGAAAGCTCTCGGGGAGGGCTTTATTTGCCCCCCCCCCCTCAATTTATTTTGACTACTGCAATGCTTTATTTCTTTTTTCTAGGAGGAGGCAAATGGAAAATGAGTTGTCACGACAGAGGTGATGCCATGGGTAAATATGACTAAACAATTATATTATTTTGAAGTGCAATACAGGTTAATAGTGGACACCAAATTAACCACACTGGCATTTGTGTTTCTAAAATCCGCAACTCAATCAGGAGGATCAGATATCTCAGCTGGTTAGAAGGCTGACCTCTGAGCTACAATTCTGATGCGGTTGTGGGTTGTCAATCTGACTGATACCCAAAACGAATCGCTAGACATGAAATCAGACATTTAAAAGAAACATAACTTCGTAAATTTGCAGTATGAGGTCCCATGAGGGTGAATATAGTAATGCTACTCCGCACAGACACTAGCATCACAAATTTCATCCTCTGGGGACCTCATTCTGCATGGCCTTAACTGATATGGGAGACCTAGACACAGATTTAAGTTCCCAGATGGTGATTTTTCTGATGTGCACCCATTGGGCACCTCGATTATGTATTGTGCCATCTGCCAATTTGGGGATATATATAAACTAATCTAAAAAAGCAAACGAACTTTCTAAAAAACTTGTTAACTTGATTATAAAAATACTTTCCAGAGAAGATGATGCATAAGCAGAATGAGGTCCACAGAGGGTGCTATTCCACTGTATGGGGTAGCGTCACTAAACTCAACCTCTGGGTACCTCATTCTGCAAATGTCCAGCACCATAATTTCAAGTCTGATCCAGAGCTTACACAGATATTAATGGCTATCTCGTGTGCAACAATGTACACCTTTAAAAAATCCTGACTTAGCAAGGACGTCTTGGGTTAATAGAAAAATTACCTAGACAAATTAAAAGTCATTGTACTCAGCGGGAATTCTGTGGAAATATGACACTACTATGAACCTTTCCTGTGTCATCAGAGGCCTTGATGACGAATATTCTCATCCACCGAATGATGACATTTTAACAACATTTCATATATAAATAAAAAAAATTTGAACACATTTGATATGACTAAATATTTTTTATTATTTCATTTAATGTATTGATGATGACTCAAATGGCCAAAGTAAAGTGATCTCTTTCTTGTCAATATTTAAAGTTTTATGTACAACTTTAAAGCCAATAAATAGAGAGTAATCAATTTGTTCTGAGAATTATGTTAAATAATTAACGAGAGGCGAGAGACATTGGTAAGAAATGAGTGCGCTGACGCACATGAGTTTCTTACCCAAACATCTCGCCTCAAGTGAATTATTGAACGTAATTCTCGGAACTAATTGATTACTCTATTTATACACTTCTGCATCAATTTGGTTCACCAAATATGATTAAAACACCCAGAATTAATGCATGAAAGTCCCGATGTGGAGAAAGATCAACCATTGAACTTTCAGTCTTGATCAGTAAATAGTGACGCAACATCAATGACGTCACGAGAAATGACATAATTCACTAGTGACATTACCATTTTTAATTAACGCCGTTTTCAATGGAAATCGCACATATAGGAGTGTAATAAAATAATATAATTGTGTTCTCAGGCAAATAGATCTCATTTGTGATGAGGGAGGGAGGCTATTTATTTTTATATTTTTCTCAAAATCTGGAAAACATTCTCCAGAAGAAAAAAATGTATTTTCGTTGTTCAAATCCAATATTTCCAAATGAAAATATTGAAAAAAAAGATTTACGAGGATTTTTAAAATAAATTTCTGTGATGAGGAAGGTACATGAGAACACAGAATGTTTATTTATTTGGCCTGCATGATGTTTGTTTTAGCCATAGATCCAGAGGGAACCCTGTGTCAAGCAAGAGACCCACAAGGTTGGCATGGAACTCGATCGAACAAAGCTGTCGTCAGCAAAGGTTTGTCTGCCTAACATTTTCTTTTTTAAATGCATTTTCCTACTCAGTGGGAATAATATTCATTGAAGGGTCTATTAGTATTCTGGAGGGATGTTCAGGTATACATTGAAGGGTCTATTAGTAATCTGGAGGGATGTTCAGGTATACATTGAAGGGTCTATTAGTAATCTGGAGGGATGTTCAGGTATACATTGAAGGGTCTATTAGTAATCTGGAGGGATGTTCAGGTATACATTGAAGGGTCTATTAGTAATCTGGAGGGATGTTCAGGTATACATTGAAGGGTCTATTAGTAATCTGGAGGGATGTTCAGGTATACATTGAAGGGTCTATTAGTAATCTGGAGGGATGTTCAGGTATACATTGAAGGGTCTATTAGTAATCTGGAGGGATGTTCAGGTATACATTGAAGGGTCTATTAGTAATCTGGAGGGATGTTCAGGTATACATTGAAGGGTCTATTAGTAATCTGGAGGGATGTTCAGGTATACATTGAAGGGTCTATTAGTAATCTGGAGGGATGTTCAGGTATACATTGAAGGGTCTATTAGTAATCTGGAGGGATGTTCAGGTATACATTGAAGGGTCTATTAGTAATCTGGAGGGATGTTCAGGTAATATGAGTAGACGACAGACAGTAGAAAGTGCACAAATCCATACATTTTCCCCAAAATTTGTTAACCCTTTGAGTGCCAGGGGCCGATCTCATCGGCCCTAAACCTACAAAATAAGTCTGTTAAAGAATATAAGAATAAATTATTAAAATTGTAAAAAAAAAAAAAAAAAAAAAAAAAAAAAACTCGCATATATAAGAGAATGCATTGGCACAGGGTATATGGGTTGATACAAAAATCGGACCTGGCACTCAAAGGGTTAAATAAACACTGTCGCTAGCAGCCATCTTGGATTCAAATTTGAATCCTTTGTGAATCCATTGGCACACCCTGCAGCCCAAATTTAATGGAGAATTATTTAGAAAATTTGCAGGCATGTTCTGGATAGCTTCTAGATGGGAATTATCAAATTTACATGCCTGCTGGCAGCCATCTTAGATTTTACTCTTTGCATCACTAAATATTTCAGCCAACATTTTTTATCCAATTGATCCCAAACTTCACATGACTCCTAGAGGTGACATCTGATAAACATTTAAACTTTTGGTATTGCTTATCGCTCCATTGACTGTAATGTTTGATATTATGTCCTCTCCAAGTTAACCCTTTCATGACAGGAGCTGCGCTGGTGCAGCATTAAAGATCATGTGCCAGTGCATTCTCTTATATATGCGAATCTCCCATAGGGAGTCTCGCATATATAAGAGAATGCACTGGCTTACAAGGTCAAGGTAAATATTGTCAGGCCAATGCATTCTCTTATATATGTGAGGCTCCTTATGGGGGTGACTCGCATATTTTAGAGAAGGCATTGGCACATGGTTTTCGCCAAATATCGGGAAGCTCCAGTCATGGAAGAGTTAAGCAACAGTGTCATTGACTCTTTGATTTTTATTTGACTTTTACAGGAAAATACTTCTATGAAGCGATCGTAACTGATGAGGGACTATGTCGTGTTGGATTCTCCACTGACAAAGCAAGTCTCGATCTTGGAACTGACAAATTTGGATTCGGGTTTGGAGGAACTGGAAAAAAATCATTTGGCCGCCAGTTTGATTCCTATGGAGAGGTATGTAGCTGGATATCTGTGGTGTTTATGCTGGGGTGGCTGGGAGGCTTTGACAGGCCTTATTCCATTAAAGACAATATATTCTGTCATAAATCAACAATTTGTGAAACGAGGCCTATTCCGTGATGAGAGATGAGAGATCAAAGACCGGATAACAAATCACCCAGAAGCATGTGTAATTTTACTAACCTCTGTAGCAATACCTTCATGGGAAACTGATCTGATTCATTTGTAATCTGAAAATCGTGAAATAATAACAAATATATATCTAAGTACAGCAGCCTATATGCTGATAATTGAAATATTCTCCCATGTTTTGTATGTAAAAATTATAATTCCAGGCCTTTATAATCAATGATACAATGATGTAGATTGTTCCCTAGTCTGAGGTTTACTTTTGCAAATTTCAGGCCTTTGGAATCAATGATGCCATTGGTTGTTACATCGACTTGGACAAAGCAGAAATAAAGTGGTCCAAAAATGGTAATACATTAATATCTTTATCTTCTCACTTTCTGTATTGTTCCGAACTGAGATATAACATACCCATTTCTGGATTCAAATTTCCAATTTAACCCTTTCAGTGCCAAGTCCGATTTTTGTATCAACCCATATTTCCTTGATCATTTTTCAAATTTATTCATTATAATAATGTGATACATTGATGGAAAGAGCTCTAAGAGCTTTTTGTATCAACCCATATTTCCTTGATCATTTTTCAAATTTATTGATTATAATAATGTGATACATTGATGGAAAGAGCTCTAAGAGCTCTTTCCATCAATGTATCACATTATTATAATCAATAAATTTGAAAAATGATCAAGGAAATATGGGTTGATACAAAAATCGGACTTGGCACTGAAAGGGTTAACAAATGTGTCAATGATACTTTATTGGGTGAAAAATAGAGTCTATCAAATAACTTTTATGGACATTTGTTTGGTAATAATGGCCACAGGCAAATGAAGCCCAGAGCTAGCCGATCAAGGGGTGGAATATTCTTCATTGGCGTGTGCCCCAGAAAAAAAATCAAATTAAAAACCATTCGCTTGCATGCTTTGTTTTGGCATGAGAAACAGGAAATTGACTTTGCATGGACTAAATGACAAATGTTTTACCTCCCAGTGAATCTCATTGGAATAAATTCAATTGTGAAGTGGAAATAGTATAATCATATAATGGATTCAAGGAATGGTCTTGATTTTGATAAGGGGACGCTCAAGGCCTGTAACACCTTGAAATTGAACATGAGAGCCTTGAATTTCCGCGCAAAATACAAGCATTTGAACCGATAATAATTGTCTTACTGTAACTATGGCTATTTTTAAAATACATACACTATAACATGCGTTATAATCATACACTATAACATACATACACTATAACATACATACACTATAACATACATACACTATAACATGCGTTATAATCATACACTATAACATACATACACTATAAGATACATACACTATAACATACATACACTATCACATGCGTTATAATCATACACTATAACATACATACACTATAACATACATACACTATAACATACATACACTATAACATCCGTTATAATCATACACTATAACATACATACTCTATAACATACATACACTATAACATGCATACACTATAACATGCGTTATAATCATACACTATAACATACATACACTATAACATACATACACTATAACATGCGTTATAATTATACACTATAACATACATACACTATGACATACATACACTATAACATGCATACACTATAACATGCATTATAATCACTATAACATACACTATAACATGCATACACTATAACATGCATTATAATCATACACTATAACATGCATACACTATAACATGCATTATAATCACTATAACATACACTATAACATGCATACACTATAACATACACTATAATCATACACTATAACATGCATTATAATCATACACTATAACATGCATTATAATCATACACTATAACATGCATTATAATCATACACTATAACATGTATTATAATCATACACTATAACATACACTATAACATGTATTATAATCATACACTATAACATACACTATAACATGTATTATAATCATACACTATAACATGTATTATAATCATACACTATAACATGTATTATAATCATACACTATAACATGTATTATAATCATACACTATAACATGTATTATAATCATACACTATAACATGTATTATAATCATACACTATAACATGTATTATAATCATACACTATAACATGTATTATAATCATACACTATAACATGTATTATAATCATACACTATAACATGTATTATAATCATACACTATAACATGTATTATAATCATACACTATAACATGTATTATAATCATACACTATAACATGTATTATAATCATACACTATAACATGTATTATAATCATACACTATAACATGTATTATAATCATACACTATAACATGTATTATAATCATACACTATAACATGTATTATAATCATACACTATAACATGTATTATAATCATACACTATACCATGTATTATAATCATACACTATAACATGTATTATAATCATACACTATAACATGTATTATAATCATACACTATAACATGTATTATAATCATACACTATAACATACACTATAACATGTATTATAATCATACACTATAACATACACTATAACATGCATTATAATCATACACTATAACATGCATTATAATCATACACTATAACATGCATTATAATCATACACTATAACATGCATTATAATCATACACTATAACATGCATTATAATCATACACAATAACATGCATTATAATCATACACTATAACATGTATTATAATCACTATAACATGCATTATAATCATACACTATAACATGCATTATAATCATACACAATAACATGCATTATAATCACTATAACATGCATTATAATCATACACTATAACATGCATTATAATCATACACAATAACATGCATTATAATCATACACAATAACATGCATTATAATCATACACTATAACATGCATTATAATCATACACAATAACATGCATTATAATCACTATAACATGCATTATAATCATACACTATAACATGCATTATAATCATACACTATAACATGCATTATAATCATACACAATAACATGCATTATAATCACTATAACATGCATTATAATCATACACTATAACATGCATTATAATCATACACTATAACATGCATTATAATCATACACAATAACATGCATTATAATCATACACTATAACATGCATTATAATCATACACTATAACATGCATTATAATCATACACTATAACATGCATTATAATCACTATAACATGCATTATAATCATACACTATAACATGCATTATAATCATACACTATAACATGCATTATAATCATACACTATAACATGCATTATAATCATACACTATAACATGCATTATAATCATACACAATAACATGCATTATAATCATACACTATAACATGTATTATAATCACTATAACATGCATTATAATCATACACTATAACATGCATTATAATCATACACAATAACATGCATTATAATCACTATAACATGCATTATAATCATACACTATAACATGCATTATAATCATACACTATAACATGCATTATAATCACTATAACATGCATTATAATCATACACTATAACATGCATTATAATCATACACTATAACATGCATTATAATCATACACAATAACATGCATTATAATCATACACTATAACATGCATTATAATCATACACTATAACATGCATTATAATCATACACAATAACATGCATTATAATCACTATAACATGCATTATAATCATACACTATAACATGCATTATAATCATACACAATAACATGCATTATAATCACTATAACATGCATTATAATCATACACTATAACATGCATTATAATCATACACAATAACATGCATTATAATCACTATAACATGCATTATAATCATACACTATAACATGCATTATAATCATACACTATAACATGCATTATAATCATACACTATAACATGCATTATAATCATACACTATAACATGCATTATAATCACTATAACATGCATTATAATCACTATAACATACACTATAACATGCATTATAATCATACACTATAACATGCATTATAATCATACACTATAACATGTATTATAATAATACACTATAACATGCATACACTATAACATACACTATAACATGCATTATAATCATACACTATAACATGCATTATAATCATACACTATAACATGCATTATAATCATACACTATAACATGCATTATAATCATACACTATAACATACACTATAACATACACTATAACATGCATTATAATCATACACTATAACATGCATTATAATCATACACTATAACATGCATTATAATCATACACTATAACATGCATTATAATCATACACTATAACATGCATACACTATAACATGCATACACTATAACATGCATACACTATAACATGCATACACTATAACATGCATACACTATAACATGCATTATAATCACTATAACATACACTATAATATGCATACACTATAACATGCATTATAATCATACACTATAACATGCATTATAATCATACACTATAACATGCATTATAATCATACACTATAACATGCATTATAATCATACACTATAACATGCACTATAACATACACTATAACATGCACTATAACATACACTATAACATACACTATAACATACATACACTATAACATGCATACACTATAACATGCATACACTATAACATGCATACACTATAACATGCATTATAATCACTATAACATACACTATAACATGCATACACTATAACATGCATACACTATAACATGCATTATAATCACTATAACATACACTATAATATGCATACACTATAACATGCATTATAATCATACACTATAACATGCATTATAATCATACACTATAACATGCATTATAATCATACACTATAACATGCATTATAATCATACACTATAACATGCATTATAATCATACACTATAACATGTATTATAATCATACACTATAACATGCATTATAATCATACACTATAACATACACTATAACATACACTATAACATGCATTATAATCACTATAACATGCATTATAATCATGCACTATAACATACACTATAACATACACTATAACATACACTATAACATACACTATAACATGCATTATAATCATACACTATAACATGCATTATAATCATGCACTATAACATGCATTATAATCATACACTATAACATACACTATAACATACACTATAACATACACTATAACATACACTATAACATGCATTATAATCATACACTATAACATGCATTATAATCATGCACTATAACATGCATTATAATCATACACTATAACATACACTATAACATACACTATAACATGTATTATAATCACTATAACATGCATTATAATCATGCACTATAACATACACTATAACATACACTATAACATGCATTATAATCATACACTATAACATGCATTATAATCACTATAACATGCATTATAATCACTATAACATGCATTATAATCATACACTATAACCTGCATTATAATCATACACTATAACATGCATTATAATCATACACTATAACATACACTATAACATACACTATAACATGCATTATAATCACTATAACATGCATTATAATCATGCACTATAACATGCATTATAATCATACACTATAACATACACTATAACATACACTATAACATGCATTATAATCACTATAACATGCATTATAATCATGCACTATAACATACACTATAACATACACTATAACATACACTATAACATACACTATAACATGCATTATAATCATACACTATAACATGCATTATAATCATGCACTATAACATGCATTATAATCATACACTATAACATACACTATAACATACACTATAACATACACTATAACATACACTATAACATGCATTATAATCATACACTATAACATGCATTATAATCATACACTATAACATGCATTATAATCATACACTATAACATGCATTATAATCATACACTATAACATGCATTATAATCATACACTATAACATGCATTATAATCACTATAACATGCATTATAATCACTATAACATGTATTATAATCATACACTATAACATGCATTATAATCATACACTATAACATGCATTATAATCATACACTATAACATGCATTATAATCATACACTATAACATGCATTATAATCATACACTATAACATGCATTATAATCATACACTATAACATACACTATAACATGCATTATAATCATACACTATAACATGCATTATAATCATACACTATAACATGCATTATAATCATACACTATAACATGCATTATAATCATACACTATAACATGCATTATAATCATACACTATAACATGCATTATAATCACTATAACATGCATTATAATCATACACTATAACATGCATTATAATCATACACTATAACATGCATTATAATCATACACTATAACATGCATTATAATCATACACTATAACATGCATTATAATCATACACTATAACATGCATTATAATCATACACTATAACATACATTATAATCATACACTATAACATGCATTATAATCATACAATATAACATGCATTATAATCATACACTATAACATGCATTATAATCACTATAACATGCATTATAATCACTATAACATGTATTATAATCATACACTATAACATGCATTATAATCATACACTATAACATGCATTATAATCATACACTATAACATGCATTATAATCATACACTATAACATGCATTATAATCATACACTATAACATGCATTATAATCATACACTATAACATACACTATAACATGCATTATAATCATACACTATAACATGCATTATAATCATACACTATAACATGCATTATAATCATACACTATAACATGCATTATAATCATACACTATAACATGCATTATAATCATACACTATAACATGCATTATAATCACTATAACATGCATTATAATCACTATAACATGTATTATAATCATACACTATAACATGCATTATAATCATACACTATAACATGCATTATAATCATACACTATAACATGCATTATAATCATACACTATAACATGCATTATAATCATACACTATAACATGCATTATAATCATACACTATAACATGCATTATAATCATACACTATAACATGCATTATAATCATGCACTATAACATGCATTATAATCATACACTATAACATACACTATAACATACACTATAACATACACTATAACATACACTATAACATGCATTATAATCATACACTATAACATGCATTATAATCATACACTATAACATGCATTATAATCATACACTATAACATGCATTATAATCATACACTATAACATGCATTATAATCATACACTATAACATGCATTATAATCACTATAACATGCATTATAATCACTATAACATGTATTATAATCATACACTATAACATGCATTATAATCATACACTATAACATGCATTATAATCATACACTATAACATGCATTATAATCATACACTATAACATGCATTATAATCATACACTATAACATGCATTATAATCACTATAACATGCATTATAATCACTATAACATGTATTATAATCATACACTATAACATGCATTATAATCATACACTATAACATGCATTATAATCATACACTATAACATGCATTATAATCATACACTATAACATACATTATAATCATACACTATAACATGCATTATAATCATACACTATAACATGCATTATAATCATACACTATAACATGCATTATAATCACTATAACATGCATTATAATCATACACTATAACATGTATTATAATCATACACTATAACATGCATTATAATCATACACTATAACATGCATTATAATCATACACTATAACATGCATTATAATCACTATAACATACACTATAACATACACTATAACATGTATTATAATCACTATAACATGCATTATAATCATGCACTATAACATACACTATAACATACACTATAACATGCATTATAATCATACACTATAACATGCATTATAATCACTATAACATGCATTATAATCACTATAACATGCATTATAATCATACACTATAACATGCATTATAATCACTATAACATGCATTATAATCACTATAACATGCATTATAATCATACACTATAACATGCATTATAATCATACACTATAACATACATTATAATCATACACTATAACATGCATTATAATCATACACTATAACATACACTATAACATACACTATAACATGCATTATAATCATACACTATAACATGTATTATAATCATACACTATAACATGCATTATAATCATACACTATAACATGCATTATAATCATACACTATAACATGCATTATAATCATACACTATAACATGCATTATAATCACTATAACATGCATTATAATCACTATAACATGCATTATAATCATACACTATAACATGCATTATAATCACTATAACATGCATTATAATCATACACTATAACATACACTATAACATACACTATAACATGCATTATAATCATACACTATAACATGCATTATAATCACTATAACATGCATTATAATCACTATAACATGCATTATAATCATACACTATAACATGCATTATAATCAATATAACATGCATTATAATCACTATAACATACACTATAACATACACTATAACATGCATTATAATCATACACTATAACATACACTATAACATGCATTATAATCACTATAACATGCATTATAATCATACACTATAACATACACTATAACATACACTATAACATACACTATAACATACACTATAACATACACTATAACATACACTATAACATACACTATAACATACACTATAACATACACTATAACATACACTATAACATACACTATAACATACACTATAACATACACTATAACATACACTATAACATACACTATAACATACACTATAACATACACTATAACATGCATTATAATCACTATAACATGCATTATAATCATACACTATAACATACACTATAACATGCATTATAATCACTATAACATGCATTATAATCACTATAACATGCATTATAATCATACACTATAACATGCATTATAATCACTATAACATGCATTATAATCATACACTATAACATGCATTATAATCATACACTATAACATACACTATAACATACACTATAACATGCATTATAATCATACACTATAACATGCATTATAATCACTATAACATGCATTATAATCACTATAACATGCATTATAATCATACACTATAACATGCATTATAATCACTATAACATGCATTATAATCATACACTATAACATGCATTATAATCATACACTATAACATGCATTATAATCATACACTATAACATGCATTATAATCATACACTATAACATGCATTATAATCACTATAACATGCATTATAATCACTATAACATGCATTATAATCATACACTATAACATGCATTATAATCACTATAACATGCATTATAATCACTATAACGTGCATTTTAATCATACACTATAACATGCATTATAATCACTATAACATGCATTATAATCATACACTATAACATGCATTATAATCATACACTATAACATGTATTATAATCATACACTATAACATGCATTATAATCATACACTATAACATGTATTATAATCATACACTATAACATGTATTATAATCATACACTATAACATGTATTATAATCATACACTATAACATGCATTATAATCATACACTATAACATGCATTATAATCATACACTATAACATGCATTATAATCATACACTATAACATGCATTATAATCACTATAACATGCATTATAATCATACACTATAACATGCATTATAATCATACACTATAACATGCATTATAATCATACACTATAACATGCATTATAATCATACACTATAACATGCATTATAATCATACACTATAACATGCATTATAATCATACACTATAACATGCATTATAATCATACACTATAACATGTATTATAATCACTATAACATGCATTATAATCACTATAACATGCATTATAATCATACACTATAACATGCATTATAATCATACACTATAACATGCATTATAATCATACACTATAACATGCATTATAATCATACACTATAACATGTATTATAATCACTATAACATGCATTATAATCACTATAACATGCATTATAATCATACACTATAACATACATTATAATCATACACTATAACATACACTATAATCACTATAACATGCATTATAATCATACACTATAACATACATTATAATCATACACTATAACATACATTATAATCACTATAACATACACTATAACATGCATTATAATCACTATAACATGCATTATAATCATACACTATAACATGCATTATAATCATACACTATAACATGCATTATAATCATACACTATAACATACACTATAACATGCATTATAATCATACACTATAACATACACTATAACATGCATTATAATCATACACTATAACATACACTATAACATGCATTATAATCATACACTATAACATACACTATAACATGCATTATAATCATACACTATAACATACACTATAACATGCATTATAATCATACACTATAACATGCATTATAATCATACACTATAACATACACTATAACATGCATTATAATCACTATAACATGCATTATAATCACTATAACATGCATTATAATCATACACTATAACATGCATTATAATCATACACTATAACATGTATTATAATCACTATAACATGCATTATAATCACTATAACATGTATTATAATCACTATAACATGCATTATAATCACTATAACATGCATTATAATCATACACTATAAGATGCATTATAATCATACACAATAACAAGCATTATAATCACTATAACATACACTATAACATGCATTATAATCACTATAACATGCATTATAATCACTATAACATACACTATAACATGCATTATAATCACTATAACATGCATTATAATCATACACTATAAGATGCATTATAATCATACACAATAACAAGCATTATAATCACTATAACATGCATTATAATCATACACTATAACACTATAACTTGCATTATAATCATACACTATAACATGTATTATAATCATACACTATAACATGCATTATAATCATACACTATAACATGCATTATAATCATACACTATAACATGCATTATAACATGCATTATAATCATACACTATAACATGTATTATAATCATACACTATAACATGCATTATAACATGCATTATAATCATACACTATAACATGCATTATAATCATACACTATAACATGCATTATAACATGCATTATAATCATACACTATAACATGCATTATAATCATACACTATAACATGCATTATAATCATACACTATAACATGCATTATAACATGCATTATAATCATACACTATAACATGTATTATAATCATACACTATAACATGCATTATAACATGCATTATAATCATACACTATAACATGCATTATAATCATACACTATAACATGCATTATAACATGCATTATAATCATACACTATAACATGCATTATAATCATACACTATAACATGTATTATAATCATACACTATAACATGCATTATAATCATACACTATAACATGCATTATAATCATACACTATAACATGTATTATAATCATACACTATAACATGTATTATAATCATACACTATAACATGCATTATAATCATACACTATAACATGTATTATAATCATACACTATAACATGCATTATAATCATACACTATAACATGTATTATAATCATACACTATAACATGTATTATAATCATACACTATAACATGCATTATAATCATACACTATAACATGCATTATAATCACTATAACATGCATTATAATCACTATAACATGCATTATAATCATACACTATAACATGCATTATAATCACTATAACATGCATTATAATCATACACTATAACATGCATTATAATCATACACTATAACATGCATTATAATCATACACTATAACATGCATTATAATCATACACTATAACATGTATTATAATCATACACTATAACATGTATTATAATCATACACTATAACATGCATTATAATCATACACTATAACATGTATTATAATCATACACTATAACATGTATTATAATCATACACTATAACATGCATTATAATCATACACTATAACATGCATTATAATCATACACTATAACATGTATTATAATCATACACTATAACATGCATTATAATCATACACTATAACATGTATTATAATCATACACTATAACATGCATTATAATCATACACTATAACATGTATTATAATCATACACTATAACATGCATTATAATCACTATAACATGCATTATAATCATACACTATAACATGCATTATAATCATACACTATAACATGCATTATAATCATACACTATAACATGCATTATAATCATACACTATAACATGCATTATAATCATACACAATAACATGTATTATAATCATACACTATAACATGTATTATAATCATACACTATAACATGTATTATAATCATGCACTATAACATACACTATAACATACACTATAACATGCATTATAATCATACACTATAACATGTATTATAATCATGCACTATAACATACACTATAACATACACTATAACATGCATTATAATCATACACTATAACATGCATTATAATCATGCACTATAACATACACTATAACATGCATTATAATCATACACTATAACATGCATTATAATCATACACTATAACATGTATTATAATCATGCACTATAACATGTATTATAATCATGCACTATAACATACACTATAACATGTATTATAATCATACACTATAACATGCATTATAATCATACACTATAACATGTATTATAATCATGCACTATAACATGTATTATAATCATGCACTATAACATACACTATAACATGTATTATAATCATACACTATAACATGTATTATAATCATGCACTATAACATACACTATAACATACACTATAACATGCATTATAATCATACACTATAACATGCATTATAATCATGCACTATAACATACACTATAACATGCATTATAATCATACACTATAACATGCATTATAATCATACACTATAACATGTATTATAATCATGCACTATAACATACACTATAACATACACTATAACATGCATTATAATCATACACTATAACATGTATTATAATCATGCACTATAACATACACTATAACATACACTATAACATGCATTATAATCATACACTATAACATGTATTATAATCATGCACTATAACATACACTATAACATACACTATAACATGCATTATAATCATACACTATAACATGCATTATAATCATGCACTATAACATACACTATAACATACACTATAACATGCATTATAATCATACACTATAACATGTATTATAATCATACACTATAACATGCATTATAATCATACACTATAACATACACTATAACATGCATTATAATCATACACTATAACATGCATTATAATCATACACTATAACACGCATTATAATCACTATAACATGCATTATAATCATACACTATAACATGCATTATAATCATACACTATAACATGCATTATAATCACTATAACATACACTATAACATGCATTATAACATGCATTATAATCATACACTATAACATGCATTATAATCATACACTATAACATGCATTATAATCATACACTATAACATGCACTATAACATACACTATAACATGCATTATAATCACTATAACATGCATTATAATCACTATAACATGCATTATAATCACTATAACATACACTATAACATGCATTATAACATGCATTATAATCATACACTATAACATGCATTATAATCATACACTATAACATGCATTATAATCATACACTATAACATGCACTATAACATACACTATAACATGCATTATAATCACTATAACATGCATTATAATCACTATAACATGCATTATAATCATACACTATAACATGCATTATAATCATACACTATAACATGCATTATAATCATACACTATAACATACACTATAACATACACTATAACATGCATTATAATCATACACTATAACATGTGTTATAATCATTGTGTTTAACATACACTATAACATACACTATAACATACACTATAACATACACTATAACATACACTATAACATACACTATAACATACACTATAACATGCATTATAATCACACACTATAACATGTGTTATAATCATTGTGTTTAACATACACTATAACATACACTATAACATACACTATAACATACACTATAACATACACTATAACATGCATTATAATCATTGTGTTTAACATACACTATAACATACACTATAACATACACTATAACATACACTATAACATGCATTATAATCATACACTATAACATGCATTATAATCATACACTATAACATGCATTATAATCATACACTATAACATGCATTATAATCATACACTATAACATGCATTATAATCATACACTATAACATGCATTATAATCACTATAACATGCATTATAATCACTATAACATGCATTATAATCATACACTATAACATGCATTATAATCACTATAACATGCATTATAATCACTATAACATGCATTTTAATCATACACTATAACATGCATTATAATCACTATAACATGCATTATAATCATACACTATAACATGCATTATAATCATACACTATAACATGTATTATAATCATACACTATAACATGCATTATAATCATACACTATAACATGTATTATAATCATACACTATAACATGTATTATAATCATACACTATAACATGTATTATAATCATACACTATAACATGCATTATAATCATACACTATAACATGCATTATAATCATACACTATAACATGCATTATAATCATACACTATAACATGCATTATAATCACTATAACATGCATTATAATCATACACTATAACATGCATTATAATCATACACTATAACATGCATTATAATCATACACTATAACATGCATTATAATCATACACTATAACATGCATTATAATCATACACTATAACATGCATTATAATCATACACTATAACATGCATTATAATCATACACTATAACATGTATTATAATCACTATAACATGCATTATAATCATACACTATAACATGCATTATAATCATACACTATAACATGCATTATAATCATACACTATAACATGCATTATAATCATACACTATAACATGTATTATAATCACTATAACATGCATTATAATCACTATAACATGCATTATAATCATACACTATAACATACATTATAATCATACACTATAACATACACTATAATCACTATAACATGCATTATAATCATACACTATAACATACATTATAATCATACACTATAACATACATTATAATCACTATAACATACACTATAACATGCATTATAATCACTATAACATGCATTATAATCATACACTATAACATGCATTATAATCATACACTATAACATGCATTATAATCATACACTATAACATACACTATAACATGCATTATAATCATACACTATAACATACACTATAACATGCATTATAATCATACACTATAACATACACTATAACATGCATTATAATCATACACTATAACATACACTATAACATGCATTATAATCATACACTATAACATACACTATAACATGCATTATAATCATACACTATAACATGCATTATAATCATACACTATAACATACACTATAACATGCATTATAATCACTATAACATGCATTATAATCACTATAACATGCATTATAATCATACACTATAACATGCATTATAATCATACACTATAACATGTATTATAATCACTATAACATGCATTATAATCACTATAACATGTATTATAATCACTATAACATGCATTATAATCACTATAACATGCATTATAATCATACACTATAAGATGCATTATAATCATACACAATAACAAGCATTATAATCACTATAACATACACTATAACATGCATTATAATCACTATAACATGCATTATAATCACTATAACATACACTATAACATGCATTATAATCACTATAACATGCATTATAATCATACACTATAAGATGCATTATAATCATACACAATAACAAGCATTATAATCACTATAACATGCATTATAATCATACACTATAACACTATAACATGCATTATAATCATACACTATAACATGTATTATAATCATACACTATAACATGCATTATAATCATACACTATAACATGCATTATAATCATACACTATAACATGCATTATAATCATACACTATAACATGTATTATAATCATACACTATAACATGCATTATAACATGCATTATAATCATACACTATAACATGCATTATAATCATACACTATAACATGCATTATAACATGCATTATAATCATACACTATAACATGCATTATAATCATACACTATAACATGTATTATAATCATACACTATAACATGCATTATAATCATACACTATAACATGCATTATAATCATACACTATAACATACACTATAACATGCATTATAATCATACACTATAACATGCATTATAATCATACACTATAACATGCATTATAATCATACACTATAACATGCATTATAATCATACACTATAACATACACTATAACATACACTATAACATGTATTATAATCATACACTATAACATGCATTATAATCATACACTATAACATGTATTATAATCATACACTATAACATGTATTATAATCATACACTATAACATGCATTATAATCATACACTATAACATGTATTATAATCATACACTATAACATGCATTATAATCATACACTATAACATGTATTATAATCATACACTATAACATGTATTATAATCATACACTATAACATGCATTATAATCATACACTATAACATGCATTATAATCACTATAACATGCATTATAATCACTATAACATGCATTATAATCATACACTATAACATGCATTATAATCACTATAACATGCATTATAATCATACACTATAACATGCATTATAATCATACACTATAACATGCATTATAATCATACACTATAACATGTATTATAATCATACACTATAACATGTATTATAATCATACACTATAACATGCATTATAATCATACACTATAACATGTATTATAATCATACACTATAACATGTATTATAATCATACACTATAACATGCATTATAATCATACACTATAACATGCATTATAATCATACACTATAACATGTATTATAATCATACACTATAACATGCATTATAATCATACACTATAACATGTATTATAATCATACACTATAACATGCATTATAATCATACACTATAACATGTATTATAATCATACACTATAACATGCATTATAATCACTATAACATGCATTATAATCATACACTATAACATGCATTATAATCATACACTATAACATACACTATAACATGCATTATAATCATGCACTATAACATACACTATAACATACACTATAACATGCATTATAATCATACACTATAACATGTATTATAATCATACACTATAACATGCATTATAATCATACACTATAACATACACTATAACATGCATTATAATCATACACTATAACATGCATTATAATCATACACTATAACATGCATTATAATCACTATAACATGCATTATAATCATACACTATAACATGCATTATAATCATACACTATAACATGCATTATAATCACTATAACATACACTATAACATGCATTATAACATGCATTATAATCATACACTATAACATGCATTATAATCATACACTATAACATGCATTATAATCATACACTATAACATGCACTATAACATACACTATAACATGCATTATAATCACTATAACATGCATTATAATCACTATAACATGCATTATAATCACTATAACATACACTATAACATGCATTATAACATGCATTATAATCATACACTATAACATGCATTATAATCATACACTATAACATGCATTATAATCATACACTATAACATGCACTATAACATACACTATAACATGCATTATAATCACTATAACATGCATTATAATCACTATAACATGCATTATAATCATACACTATAACATGCATTATAATCATACACTATAACATGCATTATAATCATACACTATAACATACACTATAACATACACTATAACATGCATTATAATCATACACTATAACATGTGTTATAATCATTGTGTTTAACATACACTATAACATACACTATAACATACACTATAACATACACTATAACATACACTATAACATACACTATAACATACACTATAACATGCATTATAATCACACACTATAACATGTGTTATAATCATTGTGTTTAACATACACTATAACATACACTATAACATACACTATAACATACACTATAACATACACTATAACATGCATTATAATCATTGTGTTTAACATACACTATAACATACACTATAACATACACTATAACATACACTATAACATGCATTATAATCATACACTATAACATGCATTATAATCATACACTATAACATGCATTATAATCATACACTATAACATGCATTATAATCACTATAACATACACTATAACATACACTATAACATACACTATAACATGCATTATAATCATACACTATAACATGCATTATAATCATACACTATAACATACACTATAACATACACTATAACATACACTATAACATACACTATAACATACACTATAACATACACTATAACATGCATTATAATCATACACTATAACATACACTATAACATACACTATAACATGCATTATAATCATACACTATAACATGTGTTATAATCATTGTGTTTAACATACACTATAACATACACTATAACATACACTATAACATACACTATAACATACACTATAACATACACTATAACATACACTATAACATACACTATAACATGCATTATAATCACACACTATAACATGTGTTATAATCATTGTGTTTAACATACACTATAACATACACTATAACATACACTATAACATACACTATAACATGCATTATAATCATTGTGTTTAACATACACTATAACATACACTATAACATACACTATAACATACACTATAACATACACAAAACATGCATTATAATCATTGTGTTTAACATACACTATAACATACACTATAACATACACTATAACATACACTATAACATACACTATAACATACACTATAACATACACTATAACATGCACTATAACATACACTATAACATACACTATAACATACACTATAGCATACACTATAACATACACTATAACATACACTATAACATACACTATAACATGCATTATAATCATTGTGTTTAACATACACTATAACATACACTATAACATACACTATAACATACACTATAACATGCATTATAATCATACACTATAACATGTGTTATAATCATTGTGTTTAACATACACTATAACATACACTATAACATACACTATAACATACACTATAACATACACTATAACATACACTATAACATGCACTATAACATGCATTATAATCATACACTATAACATGTGTTATAAGCATTGTGTTTAACATACACTATAACATACACTATAACATACACTATAACATACACTATAACATGCATTATAATCATTGTGTTTTGTTTTATTACTGTGTGTGCTCGGCTGACCAGGCCTTGAAAATCCTTGAATTTGTTTGATCTAGATTCTTGAAAATCCTTGAATTTTGAATATCTACATCTTTGAAAATCCTTTAATTTGTTTTATCTAGATCCTTGAATATCCTTGAATTTGGTATATCTAGGTCCTTGAAAATCCTTGAATTTGGTATAACTAGATTCTTGAAAATACCCCAAATGCCTCAAAACAGTATTGAATAGCATTGAATTGTGTATGATGCATCATTTTTCAGGCATGGATTTAGGGAAGGCTTATGACATTCCCGGACATATGAAGAATGAGAAGTTCTATGTTGCTGTTGTTCTAAAAGTTAGTACCTGTACTTATTTCACACCCATCAATTTAAAATGTTTGTAATCAATGGAATTCTCACTGTTTCTTAAATGTTATTATTGGTAACAAAGACATTATTTTTAATTTCCAACGAATAACATCTTATATGTAAAGTGGTTCAGAGCAATTATATGGCCTGATGATATAAAAAATTTATTCTATTTCATTATTTTTACTTTCTAGAATGCCGAGATGAAATTCAACTTTGGTGGTGATGCCTTCAAGTTTCCCCCAAAGGTAAGTGGGCAAATAACATAATCTAAAAACAAGCCTTTGAAATAATCTGTCTGTCATTTGCAGAATGAGGTCCCCAGAGGGTACATTTAGTAAATTCACGGCAAGCTAGCATCAACAAATTCCCCCTCTGGGAACCTCATTCTGCTGAGGCCTCAACTGCTGCCGATGGGGTCATTGTCACAAGGCTCCGGTCACATTCGTAGCAAGCTTTTTAAATCGATCACAAATGTAGCCAGCTTTTCGCAGGGAATCACATTCGTAGCCAGCTTTTCTAATTCCATGCTTTATATTGCGCGAAATATGACGTCATCGCATTCGTGACTAAAATGCCGACGTCATGCTCCAGAAATGACTTCGTTTATCAACTTATATTGAAAAATAATTCGAGCATTCTAACGACATTGATCGGAAACCTCGAGTTATTAGATGAACTAATATCACATTAAAGTTCAAGTTGTTTTTCGTCTATCAACTCAGAAAAATGAGATTAATCTAATCTTGTTCGTTGAGGCTTGAATGAATATGAAAAGCTGGCTACAAATGTGATCGCCATAGAAAAGCTGGCTACAATTGTGATCGATTTAAAAAGCTGGCTACGAATGTGACCGGAGCCTTGTGATTGTTCACTCATTTGTCACCTCGATTATGCATTTTATCTTCTTCAAATTAGGGGATATATAAACTGAACAGAAGGGAAAAAGTAACTAAAACAATGTTATTTTGAGACCATAGATACTTCCCAGAAGATGAGGCCTGAGCAGAATGAGGTCCCCAGAGGGTGAATTTAGTGATGCTAGCCTTCTCTGCGGGGCAGCATCACTAAATTCACTTTCTGGGGACCTCATTCTGCAAATGTCAGACACACTAAATTCAGGCTTGTTCTAGTAGTGCCCTTTGAAGTTTAAAAATGCAATTTGATTTTGACTCTCCAACTAAAATTGCTTCGATTCGAAATAAATTGTCTTCATATAATCCTCATTTCTTTCAAATGGATGTACATCTTTTATCAAATAAGTTTCCTTTGAAAATATAATTGTCGCAGGGATTCCTTTCTCAGGGAAATCGTTATATGCATATATATTTTTGGTATGCATGTGTATACACGACAGTCAAGTAATTGTATGAGTCCGAGAAACATTTGTGTATATCTAATTTCTTCGCCATGAGGGTTGGAGGTGAATAATGGAAAGGTCTCACCTTAAAATGTCTTTATATATATATATTGGATGATATAGGTATACAGCGCTGTACAAATGTCGTGCTACAGGTATACATGTGTCTAGCTTCTACAGATCTTCGGAATTTCTCTGCAATAACCAAAATACAACAATAGTAAATGAACTGAACATTTGCTGGATACTTTGTTATTTATTTCATTTATTACTGACTTGTGATTACTTTATAACTGACAGTGATTACTGTGCTTCATGCACTTGTAATATCAAAACTTCCCCCTCCCCATAAAAATGTTCAAATGATAATTAAAAGTGTAAATATAATGACTTAAAAAGTATTTGACTATAAATATATGCCGCCATCGGAATTGATATGAATAATTCACACCCTCAAGGTTTAGGTTTGACCTTTGATCAAAAGGAGTAAATATCCTGAAAGTGAAATATTATCTCATGAAAACACTTGTAATATCTGTAATAACATACGATGTGTAAGAATTGTATTTACCTTGCCAGTGAGACAAAAGACACTCCCAACTATCTGTATTGGCCTTCCATTATTACTTAAGACATTAATGAATAAAAATGATGGCTAAACAAGCCAAATATATTTGCGACCCTTTCGTTACGAGGGAGGTTTGAGAAAGAGATCGAACTCCGATAACGAGGTTGTGACGTAACAACAAAACGCGGGAAAAACGGACCAATTGAAAAGCGGTTTACTAAATTTGGTTAGGTGTGTAGTTTTTATTGGTTAATACTTAATAGTGAATAAATGTAAACAATTTCCATGTGCTTTTTCTAAATATAACTTTTAAAGGTGCTACGTTAATTCTGCCACATATTAAGTGCAACATTCACTCTACCACATAATTCTCATGCCAAAATCGGACACAGCAGGATATGCATAATTGAGTTTCATAGCACTATATTTACTGCTAATGCGATTTCGGATTTATTCAGATTTCAAGTATTAAACCCGATAAAATTAATTGAATGCTCCCTAACCAGCCTCAAAATATGGTGCTGGAAATTTGCAAAATGAGGTCCCCAGAGGGTGAATTTAGTTATGCTACCCCACACATCAGGCTAGCATCACCAAATTCCCCCTCTGAGGACCTCAATCTGCTTAGGTCTCATCTTCTCTGGAAAGTATCTTTATTATCAAATTAACAAGTTTTTTAGTTTCTTTAGAAACATCGTTAGAAAGTTTCTTTAACTTTTTTAGTTTAGTTTCTCTTTATCCCCAAATTTGATATGACACAATGCATAATCAAGGTGCCCAATTGATGCACATCACCATCTTCACCATCTGTGAACTTAGCTCTATGTCTAGGTCTCCCAAAGTAGATGAGGCCATGCAGAATGAGGTCCCCACTGTGTGGGGTAGCGTCACTAAATTCACCCAATGGGGACCTCATTCTGCAAATGTCCAGCACCATATTTTCAGGCCTGCTCTGTAACCATACAGTAATGCTCTAATTAATCGACCTCTTAACCACAGCATAATTATGGGTAACTTTTCAGGCGAGAGCTTTCCGATGAATGGCAACAAGCCATATTTCCGACTAAATCCTGAAAAGGAACCCATAATTCTGCTGTGGTTAATTAATTAGAGCATTACTGTATATTGTCACCGATTTGCAATATATATCTATATCTCTAATTTTGCTTTAGTTTCCACTTGACCAGGTCAAGGACTTCCTGAATTCCACTATTATAGTGGTATCCACTATAATAGTGGTATATGACCATAGCATATTCATGTTTCCTTTATTTTTGTTTGGAATAGAAGACAGCGCTTACCAGTTCACAGCCAAATATATCACTCTTAACAATATTGCAGTGAATGAACAGTCTTCCGATAAAATTCGTAGTGCAATCTTTTGTGCCAGCTTTGTTATTCAATAATATTACCAATATATGTATGATACTGAATTAGTGCGTCACTGATTTTCAATAATTTGTGTGAACTATGATTTTGAATTATCCCTCTTTTATCAAATTCACAAAACGATAATGGTCATATACCACTATAATAGTGGAATTCAGGATGTGCCTGACCTGGTTATTGCCATAACAATCTATATTTTTTATAGGGGAATTTCACAGCTTTGGCTAACGCACCCAAAGACGCCATTGTGGAATCAAAAATCGTTGGTATGTCTAGTTATTATATATTAGTCTCTCTGTGTTATTATACACAGACTATTAATTGCACAGCTAGTGTTCCATAATTGTCCCCCGACGTTTCCGTCGGAGGACTATAGAAATGACCCTCGTCCGTCCGTGCGTCCGTGCGTCCGTGCGTCCGTGTGTCCGTGCGTCCGAGATTGGGTACCTTCATGGTGTAATCAACTCCTCCTACAGTTTTAAATGTAGAGATTTGAAACTCTGGGATATTGTTCCTAACATGTTGGTGATTTGCAACATCTATATAGCTAATCAAAAATATCATTTTTTCCATATTTTTGGGGGGTTTTCGACTTAGAAAATTTGGAACATTTTTGCCTTTTGGATGAGATTGGGTACCTTCATGGTGTAATCAACTCCACCTACAGTTTTAAATGTAGAGATTTGAAACTCTGGGATATTGTTCCTAACATGTTGGTGATTTGCAACATCTATATAGCTAATCAAAAATATAAATTTTTCCATATTTTTGGGGGGGTTTTCGACTTAGAAAATTTGGAACATTTTTGCCTTTTGGATGAGATTGGGTACCTTCATGGTGTAATCAACTCCTCCTACAGTTTTAAATGTAGAGATTTGAAACTCTGGGATATTGTTCCTAACATGTTGGTGATTTGCAACATCTATATAGCTAATCAAAAATATCATTTTTTCCATATTTTTGGGGGGGGTTTTCGACTTAGAAAATTTGGAACATTTTTGCCTTTTGGATGAGATTGGGTACCTTCATGGTGTAATCAACTCCTCCTACAGTTTTAAATGTAGAGATTTGAAACTCTGGGATATTGTTCCTAACATGTTGGTGATTTGCAACATCTATATAGCTAATCAAAAATATCATTTTTTCCATATTTTTGGGGGGTTTTCGACTTAGAAAATTTGGAACATTTTTGCCTTTTGGATGAGATTGGGTACCTTCATGGTGTAATCAACTCCACCTACAGTTTTAAATGTAGAGATTTGAAACTTTGGGATATTGTTCCTAACATGTTGGTGATATGCAACATCTATATAGCTAATACAAAAATATCATTTTTTCGCGTTTGCATGCGTTTGTTCATCGGGTTGTTTTGTCCAAGAAATTTTGCGGTGGTTTGCAACATCTATATACTGTATAACATTGTTGCAAATAGTATCCTTCTAACAATTCCAATCATGAAGTTTACCACTCGAGTCGGGGGACATGTGGTCTGCGACCTTTTATTATAAGTTTGATATTGACTTCTTTTGTCTCAATATCATAATAAACTTATTTCATTCACAAAATATGATATAGAATAGACTGTAGCTTAGTATTTATAAATTGTTCTGAAGGAATATTATCATTGCTATTTTGTGCTGGAACCATCTGGAATGATCTTATTTTAATTATGTAAAATTGCAGGATTTATCTGATTTTGTGTAAGTTTCACCTGAGACAGAGCTAATAGTAACCACCAAGGGTGCTTATACCTAAGGCAGGTGAATGACGTCATATAATTGTCCCCCGAAAAATTTCGGGGGACTATTAAAATAGCCGGTGTCCGTCCGTGCGTCCGTGTGTCTGTGTGTCCGTCCGTCCGTGCTTCCGGAAATGGTTTCCGGATGATAACTTTAGATTCGGTTATTAGATCAAAAGCAAATTTCATAGGTGAGTTTATCAGACCAAAATACAGGTCAAGTTCGAATATGGGTTTGCTCCGCCCATTTTTGCGAGAGTTAAGGCCCTTTTTTTACTTAGAAACTGGTAATTTTCTGGTTTCCGGATGATAACTTCAGTTTGTGTGATCATATCTGAACCAAATTTGGTATGTGAGTTTATCAGCCCTATGTACAGGTCAAATTTCGAATATGGGTATGCTCCGCCCATTTTTGCGAGAGTTGTGGCCCTTTTTCAACTTTTTTTACTTAGAAAATTTCTCACTTTTTCGGTTTCCGGATGATATCTCAAGTTTGGATCCTTTAATTGCAAATACCGTTTTTATGTGGATCAGTCATATCAAGATACAGGTCACGTTCGAATTGAGTTTGATCCGATGATTTTTCACAGAGTTATGGGCTTTTCGACTTAGAAAATTCAATTTTTCTTGTAATTTTCTTCATTTTGTGCCAATTTGAGGTTATATTTTGAGTTTTTTTTAAGATTTGGTTATTTGTATGCATGTCAGTAATGAGACAATGCACAAGTGCCTTATCCATATAGTATACTTCTACAAAGCCTCCGCTCCAAATGAAGCCACCGGATCGGGGGACACTGTGGCCGAGCGGCCTTTTATTTTTTCTATATCCATCAGTGATTTTTCAAGATCGCGGGTATAGATTTTGGAGAAATTGTCACGTGACTTCCGGTTAGCAACAGTGTGGAGATTGTCAAAAAAACGCGGAATCGGGAATGGAGCATCGCGATGAAATTGAAATTACAACTTACGAAGAATTCCCAGGTGATTTAGGCCTATTCATTTCATTTAGACCAATTTCTTTGGTTAGCTTAATGAAAACGAAAAATTAAGACGTCATGACACGGTTTCTGACGTCATTTTGGATTTGTGGGCCAGAATACAGACAAAATTGAACAATCCACAACACGTCTTATCAAGTTGTCATGTCGTCTCCATCGTGACCACTGCATGATGTTACATAAATTATTCTTAGCATTATGTCACCGATAAAAGGCAAATTTGAGGCACAGCATGTTGTGTGGTTGCTCCACTACGTGTCCCGTACAATTCATATTAAACACAGCCATATATGGCAGACCATGTAAATAGTCTATGTTAACTACAGACCCACATACAAATAGTGGGTCTGGTGACTTGTTGTAGACTTTCTATTTTCCGAACCACGCGATTCCACATCAGTAGCGCCATTATTAGTAACCCAAGATAAAACTGTCAAATTGAAGCGACTAATGTAACGCGATGTGACATAATTTGGGGGAGGGGGATTATTCTTAGTCCCACTGTGACAGTCTCACCTCTACTAATCTACATTGTGATCTCACAATTATGAATGTTGTTTTTCTTATAGGTGGAGGTGCCTGTAGTGCCAAACCTGCTCCAAACGCACCACATGCTATAATCATTGAGGTATGTTGCAATTCAGTGCAAATTATGCCTGAATAATTAATAAATAGAGCATGGCTTGGTTGACTGCGGGTATAGTGCCCAGTGGGGTGGGTATACAGTAATGCCCTAAGTAATCGACCTCTTAAAGAATCGAGAGCTTGTGAAATCTCAGACTTAATTGATGCCAATGTCCGGGATCGTAACTCAGTGACATACCGCTGTTTTATCAAGTTAGGCATATCAGGGTGATTAACCACAGCAGAATTATGAATGGCAACAAGCCATATTTCCGACTAAATCCTGAAAAGTTACCCATAATTCTGCTGTGGTTTAGAGGTCGATTACTTATGGCATTACTGTAGTTCATGATGCCAAGATTTTAAGTTTGATTTTGAATGCTCGAAAACCCGAACTGTTCGCAATGTTAATTCAACTTAATTTTGCCAATTCCTTTGTCATTCCTGTGAAAAATAGTTTCATGATACTATATACATGTATAGTAGTCTGCAAAATTTAGTTCTATACTATACTGATATAGGACGCAGCACTCGACAAATAAGAAAGCTTCTTTTCTGGGTATTGTAAAATATTATACAATGTGCACATGGTTTTGATCATTTTGATCATTTCAGTGAAATTGTGTGTGCTTTTACCTGCTCACATAGCATTTTATATCTGAAATGATTCCCCCGATTGGTCGATAGGCAAATATGTGATTATTTGCGAAAATATTCAAGGGAAATCAGTAAGTACCGAGTTATCAGAGTGTTAAATACCAATGTCTCTTTTGAGACCATGAGCCGTTCTTCTCATATACGGCAGTCTTATTTCACACAGAGAATGTACCTATTGATGAAGCCTTGAGGATTAAGGATTTAAAAAATAAAAATTACTAACCTGGGTATTAACCCTTCCATGACTGGAGCTTCCTGAAATTTTGGGAAAACCCTGTGCCAATGCATTCTCTTATATATGGGAGTCTCCCATGTTAGAGGTATATTTGCAGAGACTTGCGCATAAAACACTTGGTGATAATTACTCATGATCGCAGACATGTTCACCGGAAGTTGACTCTATCTGCGGTCCACACGATTGTCGTTCCGCCTGGTCTACCACATATGATCCATAGTTCGACATCCCATAGGGACTATAAGAGAATACCTTGGCCTAGCAGTATTTACCTTGACCTTTTAAGAAAGTGCATTCTCTTATTAAATGCAATTCTCCCTATGGGAGACTCAAATATAAGAGAATGCACAATCACAGAATCTTTAATGCTGCACCAGTGCAGCTCCATAATCTCAGGGTTAATACCTGAGATTTTCCTCAAAATCTGACTGAATATCATTCACATGACATTTGCTCTGCAGTTCACTTTGTTAAATCTTTTTAATCATTTTTGCAGCCTTCTAGAGAATTGGCGGAACAGGTGAGTGAAAATGTTATGTTTCCTGTATTGTTTCCACCTTAAAAAAACTATGCAGGGCATGTTTACTGGAAGTTTTGCCTATTTAATTAAAGGATATATAAACAACTTACTTTTATATTACATCAGCAAAACATGTTGAATAAGTACAATCCTGTTCTGATAGTTGAAAGAAGTAAGTAGGATAGACCTTAAGTCTTGTGTATAGTTTAATATCAGCAAGACATGACATTCTTTATACGATATAATGAATAATACAGCAATTTAATAGAAGATCATTTTCAAATAGTGGATCAAGTGTAAGCGAAGTCAGGCATCGGGGATTATCACCGCCCATTCCCAGAATTTAGCCGAATCATGTTAGTTCCCGATGTAATGATTGACTCTCCAGCAGTTGTTTATTGGGGTCAAATGTGACTCATTTTGACAGCTTCCAGCCGACGTCATTTGGTGTTTATTCTAGCATCCATGACATAAAATGACAATACCGAAAATCACTACAGAAGTAGCTCTGCTAATCAAATGTCTGTATCTTGTCTGCTAACTCAATAAAAACTGTGTGAATGATACTTATAGTGTCTGATTTTTGATGAAATAAATTACATGGATTCTATGAACTAACTTGCTATGGACATAAGTTCGCGATATAATGGTCGTGGGCAACTGAAATTAAACCAGAGCTAGCCGACGCAGAGTTGGAATGCTTCATTGGTGTGTGCCCCAGAAATAAAAAAGGAAAACATTGAAAATAATCACAAAATTGCCTTGAATTTCATCATAACTTATGACATGTGGAAACCATGCTTTCAACATAAATATTATTTTTCAGACTTCAAGTCAGCTTCAGAAATTCCAGAAGCATATGGATAACCCGAAAGTCAGGTTTGTTACCATATAATTTACATCAAGTTCAAAATATCCGATCAAAACGAAACTTGGTATGAGGAACAACCATCAATTATTGAGGTATATTTCAATTAGGTGATTTTTGTCAGATTTAAGGCCCTTTTTATAACTTAGAAATTGCTATGTTCATGTTGTCTAGATAATAACTCTGGATAGTATTATCCGATCCGAACGAAACTTTGTGTGAATAATAAACATCACATTATAGAGGCCAAGTTTGATTATGGTTCAGGTCCAATGATGTTTGTCGGAGTTATCGCCCTTTTTCAACTTAAAAATTGCAATTTTCCTGTTGTCCGGATGATAACTCGAGATAACAACTGGAGTTTTCTGATCAGTTCTTTCGACTGATCAGAATGAAACTTGATAAGAGGAATATCCATCACATTATTCAGGTCTAAGCTTGAATATGGTTTCATCTGATGATTTTTATCGGAGCTATCACCCTTTTATTTTCGACTTGGAATTTGCCGATTAATATTCTGGTATTAAAGCAAATATGTTAATAGCATAGACAGTTGGAAGCCAAGTTTGATTCAATGATAAAAATTTTCATTTTTAAAATAGCCACTGGTCAAATAAAGTCTTATTTGGGGGATGGTCAAATAAAGTCTTATTTGGGGGACGTTTGGTTCCAGCAACCTTTTTTATTTTAGAAACTGAATATAAAAATAACATCTTCAATTCATCTTTTTATTCTTTTGTTTGTAGGGAGCTTCTCATCATGGGCAGATTGAATGTTTTCAGTCTTTTTATTCTTCTGTTTGTAGGGAGCTTCTCATCATGGTCGGAATGAATGTTTTCAGTCTTTGTATTCTTCTGTTTGTAGGGAGCTTCTCATCATGGGCGGAGTGATTGTTTTCAGTCTTTGTATTCTTCTGTTTGTAGGGAGCTTCTCATCATGGGCGGAGTGAATGTTTTCAGTCTTTGTATTCTTCTGTTTGTAGGGAGCTTCTCATCATGGGCGGAGTGAATGTTTTCAGTCTTTTTATTGTTCTGTTTGTAGGGAGCTTCTCATCATGGGCGGAATGAATGTTTTCAGTCTTTGTATTCTTCTGTTTGTAGGGAGCTTCTCATCATGGGCGGAGTGATTGTTTTCAGTCTTTGTATTCTTCTGTTTGTAGGGAGCTTCTCATCATGGGCGGAGTGAATGTTTTCAGTCTTTGTATTCTTCTGTTTGTAGGGAGCTTCTCATCATGGGCGGAGTGATTGTTTTCAGTCTTTTTATTCTTCTGTTTGTAGGGAGCTTCTCATCATGGGCGGAGTGATTGTTTTCAGTCTTTGTATTCTTCTGTTTGTAGGGAGCTTCTCATCATGGGCGGAGTGAATGTTTTCAGTCTTTTTATTCTTCTGGTTGTAGGGAGCTTCTCATCATGGGCAGAGTGAATGTTTTCAGTCTTTGTATTGTTCTGTTTGTAGGGAGCTTCTCATCATGGGCGGAGTGAATGTTTTCAGTCTTTGTATTCTTCTGTTTGTAGGGAGCTTCTCATCATGGGCGGAGTGAATGTTTTCAGTCTTTTTATTCTTCTGGTTGTAGGGAGCTTCTCATCATGGGCAGAGTGAATGTTTTCAGTCTTTGTATTCTTCTGTTTGTAGGGAGCTTCTCATCATGGGCGGAGTGAATGTTTTCAGTCTTTTTATTCTTCTGGTTGTAGGGAGCTTCTCATCATGGGCGGAGTGAATGTTTTCAGTCTTTGTATTCTTCTGTTTGTAGGGAGCTTCTCATCATGGGCGGAGTGAATGTTTTCAGTCTTTGTATTCTTCTGTTTGTAGGGAGCTTCTCATCATGGGCGGAATGAATGTTTTCAGTCTTTGTATTCTTCTGTTTGTAGGGAGCTTCTCATCATGGGCGGAGTGATTGTTTTCAGTCTTTGTATTCTTCTGTTTGTAGGGAGCTTCTCATCATGGGCGGAATGAATGTTTTCAGTCTTTGTATTCTTCTGTTTGTAGGGAGCTTCTCATCATGGGCGGAGTGAATGTTTTCAGTCTTTGTATTCTTCTGTTTGTAGGGAGCTTCTCATCATGGGCGGAGTGAATGTTTTCAGTCTTTTTATTCTTCTGTTTGTAGGGAGCTTCTCATCATGGGCGGAGTGAATGTTTTCAGTCTTTGTATTCTTCTGTTTGTAGGGAGCTTCTCATCATGGGCGGAGTGAATGTTTTCAGTCTTTTTATTGTTCTGTTTGTAGGGAGCTTCTCATCATGGGCGGAATGAATGTTTTCAGTCTTTGTATTCTTCTGTTTGTAGGGAGCTTCTCATCATGGGCGGAGTGATTGTTTTCAGTCTTTGTATTCTTCTGTTTGTAGGGAGCTTCTCATCATGGGCGGAGTGAATGTTTTCAGTCTTTGTATTCTTCTGTTTGTAGGGAGCTTCTCATCATGGGCGGAGCGAATGTTTTCAGTCTTTTTATTCTTCTGTTTGTAGGGAGCTTCTCATCATGGGCGGAGTGAATGTTTTCAGTCTTTGTATTCTTCTGTTTGTAGGGAGCTTCTCATCATGGGCGGAGTGAATGTTTTCAGTCTTTGTATTGTTCTGTTTGTAGGGAGCTTCTCATCATGGGCGGAGTGAATGTTTTCAGTCTTTGTATTCTTCTGTTTATAGGGAGCTTCTCATCATGGGCGGAGTGAATGTTTTCAGTCTTTGTATTCTTCTGTTTGTAGGGAGCTTCTCATCATGGGCGGAGTGAATGTTTTCAGTCTTTTTATTCTTCTGTTTGTAGGGAGCTTCTCATCATGGGCGGAGTGAATGCCAAATCTCAGGTGGATGCTCTTCAAAGTGGGGTATGTAAAAGACTTCAAAAGACGCAAAGTAAATTTCCCATATCACAGGCCCGCGCGCATGGTCCTGAAACCCAGCATGTGCAACCTTTTTATTGGCGTTTGATATGTCAGAAAATATAATCGGTACGAAACAACTGTGGTACGATTTTATACTATTTGCGTGGAACCTATTTCCCAATTTCTGATTCATTACTGTAGTTGGTAACCATGTGTTAAACACGTAGTGTATTGTGTCTACAAACTCAATACAATAAGTGTTAATGATACTTTATTGGGTGCTTTTTGAAAAAATAAATCATATGAACTTGTTATGGACAAAAGTTCGGGAAATAATTGATGTGGGCAACTGAAATAAAACCCAGAGCTAGCCGACACAGACTTCTGATTAAAACACTGACTCAACAGCTTTTAGTACTGAGTCAGGAGAATTTGTGGGGGATTTCCATTACCACCAGCAAGCATTATGTCAGTGTGAGATAATCACATCATCTATCAATAAAGCGATGCAGTATCATGCAGCCATTCAGGTGATTGTCGGAATGCCTATACAGTTGTAGATACCCCCATAGCTAATGCAACAGTGCAGAAGTTATTATAGTGACACAGAGCTAATGCTTGCGTGTGGTAATGGAATTCCCCCTAAATTCTCCAGACTAAGTACTGCGATAGCTGTTGAGTCTGTGTTTTAACCAGAACTGTCCGACTCAAAGCATGCGCTGAGAAATAAAAAAATTAATTAAGAACCGTGCACTCACATGCTTTTCAAACTTTGGCCTGAGAAACAGAAAAGAGACTTTGCATGGCATTAATGTGTTCATTTAAAAGAATGACTTTTCTCTCTTTTCCATTCTAGCCTGAATTTGGGATATATCATATGTAATATATTAGCTCGAGGCTATGTTTGAAGAAATTTAGTTTGTCTGAGCAAAATCTGTGCTTTGATATTTTGATGACTCGTTTTGGTATTTGTTAACATTGATATTAGTAATTTTGTTTGACTAAAATACTTCATAACATAAAATTAATTTAAAAACTCTGATTTGTATTGTATTTATCTTAGCATTATTGATTTACATGTAATGTTTACTTACAGGTTGACATCGTGACTGGTACCCCTGGTAGATTAGAGGATTTGATATCAACGGGAAATCTTGCTCTTCACCAAGTCCGGTTCTTTGTGCTTGATGAAGCTGTGAGTGTTATGGTTATCAATAATACATATTACATATAGTATGTGTCATAATAAAAAAAAAATTATCACATAATTAGCCCCTAAACATGGCCTCGTATTTGTTTGTCAGACACACATGTATTATTGGCATGCACAGTGACGTAAGAGCTCAGCGCAATGATATCGATCAATGTCAATATTATGTTAATTAGAATATAATTATGATATTCAATTTGTGTTGGGTTATTTATTGTTGACTGTGGGATAAACATGGGTGGTAATCGTTGTTGAACAATTATGTCAACATGAAAAGACACATTTAAGATGGAACTATATTTTTTCTTGAAGGTGTCTTTACTTCCTCTTTGGTTGTGATAAGGAAATCAATATTAATTTGTTTTAATCCCAGCCGTTTTGAGGTCGTTTTTCCTTGCTAAAATGTGTTTTTGTTATTAAAAGGATCTAAAATTTGTCACAATTCCATTCAAAATTGATTATCCTCATCAGATTAATGACGTGTGTTTGTCGGGTCATATGCTGATCAAATCTGGCACCAAGTGTGATCCGTGGGCAAGGACAATGCATGCTTCGTCGTACTTAGACGAGAAATAGGCACCTGGTTTGTTGAGTAAGTTTAAGTCGCTCTAGTGAAGAGCCTGTAAAATGGCGGCAGGCATAAGACTCAGCATTACTCAACAGCCGGGATAATAATGTGAAATGATTAGGGTTCCTTAGGCCATATAAACTTAATAGTTTGTTTCTCAGGGATTTTTTTTTTCAAAGTGATGAGGGAGGCAGTTATTTATATTTATTATTTTTTTCAAATTAATTTTGTGGTGAGGCAGGTATTTATATATATAATATTTATCGGAGTCCCATATTAAGGAATAATACTGGATATGAGGAATAATACTGGATATGGGTAATATACTGAAGCAGGGAAGCTGACCATCATATATCCCCTTAATAATCTAGATTTGTAATAAAGTTGTATAGAGGAAACAGTTTGAGTTATTCACTCGTGGCAGAAGATGTGGAAACTACATCGGTGAAATTTGATGTAACTCAGGGTGACCACCAGCCAGATCAAGCTTTATTGGAAGGAGTTCCACTGGACTACACGTGAATTGATAATATTAAATCACAACAATAATTTATGAAATAAAAGGTTTATTTTCTAATTAATCACAGACTTTCATAAAAATCTTGAAGTTTGGAATAGTGCTGATCCACAAACCAGAGTGCATTACATACAATAGCCACATATTGCCGACCCACACTGTCAACGCTAACCTTTCGGAAGCCCACTTTGTTTTCAACCAGTCAATGAATGAATTGCACAATTTGTTACGTTTGTTTTTTACATTTGTCTTACTGGGCAACACCACCTCCTTGCAACTTGTCATCAGCACCGATAATACATCAACTACTTCTCCCGATTTATTCTCTGGTACATCTTCTTTGGTCACTCGAATTTGAAATTATCGTCCGAAAAATTGCGTGACTTCAGAAAACATGATGATTGATGATCATGATGATGATCATGATGTCTCCTGCAACTGTGTCAAAGTCCCCCGTTTTCGTTTTTGAAACAACCAGGTCAAAATCATCGTCAATGTCTTTCGTGGACATGAAATCATCAGCCATTTGAGGAACAGTTTTTTATCTGTTGTCTGATATGATTGTCCATTTGCCTTCCGACGCATTCTGCACGATACAAATGTTCACCAAAGTCGCCATTTTGTTATTATTTTAAACAGGAAGTTCGTCAGAATTATCCGCCCTTGTTTGTGAATGTAAAGTCAGGATAGATTTGCAGTCCGGATAGATTTGCAGTTTGCGTCAAGTTTCAAGACGAAGTTATCGGTCTGGGGCGGTTCGGGACATGCAGTATTTATATATTTATTATTTTATAGGTGCCAATAAATAAGGGGGAGGCGCAGGTTTTTGGGGGACGCGGCGATCCCTGAGAAACGAACTATTAAGTGTGTATGGCCTTATGTTAGAGAAGGGAGATAAGTGCAAAATAAGCACATTATTAAATAAATTAATAATGATTAAACATCTATTTTAGGATGGTTTGTTATCTCAAGGTTACAGCGACCTTATAAATAGACTACATCAGCAGATTCCGAAGGTCACGAACGACGGGAAGAGACTCCAAATGATCGTCTGCTCAGCTACTCTTCATTCGTTCGATGTCAAGAAAATGGCTGTGAGTGTTAACCCTTTCAGTGCCAAGTCCGATTTTTGTATCAACCCATATTTCCTTGATCATTTTTCAAATTTATTGTTTATAATAATGTGATACATTGATGGAAAGAGCTCTTAGATATCGATATCCTTGCGCCATCCGCAACTCATTCGATAAAAGATTCTCGATTAAGATGCGCGTTGTGTTCTGTCTATTTATTGAGGGAAATGTTTAGATAATAAGTTCAACAAATGACCTCATTTGTTGAACTTATTATTTGAACATTTCCTGCGATAACTACTCGTCAATGATGCTTTAGTATAGAAAGGGTTAAAGGCATGGATGGCCTTCGCTGTGGGTAATGCTTTTAAAATAGTCACATCCGTTGAAACCGCCATAAACAGAAAGAACATTAAAATATAGACAGATTTTGATATTGTACCCATTATAAATATCACGTAAATAGTATGTTATTGTCCAGTTTGTATGCTTTGTTATGTAAACAAAAGCCAAATATTTTTTACAAAACCTGGCTTTTGGTTACATAGCACAGTGTACTAACTTCACAATAGCATACTATTTATGCGACATTTATGATTGAGATAAGAACAAAATATGGTTTATATTTGAATATTATTTCTGTTTATGGTGGTTTTAACGAGTGTGACTATTTTAACAGAATGCCCACCATGAAGGCCATCTGTGCCGTTAATGCATTTTTTAATGATCTTGGCTCTCCTTTGATTTCATTATCTGGTTGTTGACACTGGCACCATTCGTGTATGGAGATCCGCAAGGTGCATGATGCATAAGCCTCCATACATTCTAATGTATGTGTATCTTTCAGGAGCGGTTAATGTATTTCCCGACGTGGATTGATCTGAAGGGACAAGATGCCGTTCCAGAGACCGTTCATCACTGTGTGAGTATCTTTTTATACACCCGTTAATAAAACATCGTATTATGTAATCAGTCAGTCTGTCATCCATCAGTCAACGTTTTTGGTTTCAGGATAATAACTTTAGTATTTGTTTTTAGATCGACTAAAAACTTGGAATATGGTTTAATGTCAAGATAATACAGGTCATGTTTGAAAATGGGGTTGGTCAGCAAGCCTGAGTTTAGGGTGCCTTTCACTTGCAGAATGAGATCCCTAGAGGGTGAATTTAGTGATGCGATCACGCATAGCGAGCTAGCATCACTAAATTCACCCTCTGGGGACCTCATTCTGCTTAGGCCTCATCTTCTCTGGAAAGTTTCTTCATTATCAATTTTCTATAGGAACTTCTTCACATAGATTCTATTTCTTTTTCAGTTTAGTTTCTCTATATCCCCAAATTAGCAGACGACACATTGCATAATCGAGGTTCCCAATGGATGTACATCATAATATTCACCATTTGGGAACTTCAATCTGAGTCTATGTCTCCCATAACAGATGAGGCTTAAGCAGAATGAGGTCCCCAGAGGTTGAATTTGGTGATGCTAGCCTGCTGTGTGGGATACCCTCTGAGGACCTCAATCTGCAAATGACAGGCACACTAAACTCAGGTTTGTTGGTCAGACAAATTTCGGGTGAGCTTTAGCCCTTCTTTGACTTAGAATATGCCACAGTTTCGTTTCCAGATTATAACTTAATACTAAATTATCGGCTCAAGACTGAAATTAGTGTCTGTCATTTGCAGAATTAGGTCCCCAGAGGGTGAATTTATTGATGCTATCCAGCACATTGGGCTAGCATCACCAATTTCACCCTCTTGGGACCTCATTCTGCATGGCCTCATCTGCTATGGGAGACATGGACTCAGATTTAAGTTTCCAAATGGTGAATATTGTGATGTACACCCATTGGGAACCTCGATTCTGCAATGTGTCATCTGCCAATATGGGGATACAGAGAAACTAAACTAAAAAAGAAATAGAATCTATGTGAAGAAGTTTCTATAGAAATTTGATAATGAAGAAACTTTGCAGAAAAGATGAGGCCTAAGCAAAATGAGGCCCCCAGTGGTTGAATTTAGTGATGCTAGCCCACTATGCGGGATAGCATCACTAAATTCACTCTCTGGGGATCTCATTCTTCAAATGTCAGACACATTAAATTCAGGCATGCTCAGTATGTAGTTAAAACTCAAAAAGTTATATCAAGCTCTTAAAGGTACTCAATCCGATCCGATGGTCATGAGATTCCAACAAAAGCAATATTTTTTGAAATGCCGCTGCAGTTACCAGAATCTATTAATTGCCCAAAAATAATGCTAGCCGCAGTCAACTATAGTATAAAATTGCCCAAAACGTGTTATTTATCAACATTTTGTGCAATGAAATTTGGCCGGATTGTCAAATATCTTAACACCCAAAGCCACTTTATTTTAGAGTTATCCATCTTCATCAGCAATTTGGTCTGAGATCGTCGGCCGCCAAAAATTACATATCTTGGGAAATAACAAATTTAAAAAATTGCGATCTGATCACTCTGAGATTTGATGGCTTCCTCGACTCCCAATCAAATATTTTTTACCCCCCAAAGCCAAAGAAATAGTAACTTGGCTGCGTTAATTCGAATTACGTATCTTTAAGATAACCTTTCTGACTTTTTCAAAAGTACCTGACAAGCTGGAACTTTGAGAAAAAAATGTTTATTTTCCATTATTGGCCTATATACTGTATACACCCGTCAGTAAGCTCAACCCTGAGGATAAGCCCAGGATGTGCCCGTGAATTTTTTGTCACAAAATCTTGGGACTTGGCTTACCTTCGAGGACCGCCACATGTAATATCTCAGTTTCATTCATAGTGCTGATCAAATGTCATGTTTATATGAATCATGATGTATATTATTTTATTTAATGAAATTAATTTGTTTTGTGTTTTATTATGTTGGAGTAAATATTTAAAATAAGACACAAAGATCATCTTATATATTGTAGTACAGCATTTTGTGAAACCCAATGGGGCAGGTAGTATTAATGAGTTTGCAATGGAAATAAGCTGGAGTAATGCTATTTTTGTGCTTGAATTTTTGTCATCTTCATTCAGAGTTGAGTTGACATCAATGTATACTTACTCTCGAAGTTCTAAAAATGGGGGTGGGCTTATCTATGTGGTTATTAGGGAGAAGTGAACTGTTATCAGGGAGAAGTCATAAAGGCTGAAGTACAATTTACACCATAACAACACCCTTCTACAAGCCTTGAAATAGCGTGTCTGTCATTTGCAGAATGAGGTCCCCAGAGGGTGAATTTAGTGACGCTATCCCGCATAGCGGGCTAGCATCACCAAATTCACCCTCTGGGGACCTCATTCTGCTTACACCTCAGCAGAATGAGGTTCCCAGAGGGTGAATTTGGTGATGCTAGCCCACTGTGCGGGATAGCATCACTAAATTCACCCTCTGGGAACCTCATTCTGCAAATGACAGGCTCACTATTTCAAGGCTTGCCCTTCTATGATCCAATTATTCCAATAAGTAATATGCAATACAATAGTCCATTTATAAAACAAGAATAATGAGTAAGGATATCATTATAATAAGAAAATACAGTTTAAATATGCTGTAGGGACATATACATACTGGTATATGAGAGAAAAGTCACTTCTCCCTGAGACAAAACTATGGAGAAGTGGCACAATTTAGGGAGAAGATATTTCCCAAGTCGTCCTCAAGGCTGGTACCTGGTTTGGACCATCATGATGATAGAGTTATATTTCTTATACTTCTGCTGGGGGAAGCATTGGAGTCTATAGGATAATAGCTACACTTGAATGCTGAAATTATCTGATTTCATTCACTCTGGTGTGACCATGGGCTAGTGCTGTAATGATACGTAATACAATATAACTCACGATACATGATCAATGATACAATACATACCACGATACACTAAATTAGTGTTCCCAAATGAATACCACCTGAATTATCAGAACCAACATATCTATAGCAGAGATAGAGTTCATTTTAAACTAAAATAAAGTTTACTTGGTAGCTAGATGAGTCAAATACACATAATAAACATGTACACTTGAGAGAACATTGTAGGTTTTGTTCTTTTTCACATGCCCATCTTAAGAATTGTTTGATACATGTATTGTTTACTGTGTGTCGCGATACATTGAATACATGATGAATTGTTACAGCCCTACCATGGGCATATGAAGCATGTGCAGCTCCAGTCATTGTCAGTAGACCTGTGTGCCAAATAGAAGAGCAATGTGGAATATAAGTGCAGGGTGAAATTTCTGAAAAAATTAATAATAGTGCAGGGTGGTCAAGTCTGCAAATAGAGTGTCTGTCATTTGCAGAATGAGGTCCCCAGAGGGTGAATTTAGTGATACTATCCAGCTGCACAATGGGTTAGCATCACCAAATTTACTCTCTGGGGACCTCAACTGCTATGTGAGACGTAGGATCAGATTGAACTTCCCCAGTTGAAGTTGGTGATGTTCACCCATTGGGTACCTCGCTTATGCATTTTATCTTCTGCAAATTAGCGGATATATAAACTTCCCAGAAGGGAAAAGTAACTAAAAACAATGTTAATTTGAGACTATAGATACTTCCGAGAAGATGAGGCCTAAACAGAATGAGGTCCCCAGATGGTGAATTTGGTGATGCTAGCCCACCGGATAGCATCACTAAATTCACCCTCTGGGGACCTCATTGTGCATATGACACACTATTTTTAGGCTTGAGGCCGGAATAGAAGTGTGTGGTCATCGTGTGGTGGAAACACATCAATTCTCACAGAAAAGTCAATATCATGTGGAAGAAAAATTATTTGTGTAGACTTGAATATAAAGCAAGTTTTCGCAGGAGCTATGTCAGGAGGTGGAAAGTTTAGATGGACCTACACATAAAACTACTTAATTGTTAAGCTAGTTCACCGCATGAAGGAATCTATACTATCTGAAGACCACATCAAGCATATTATATAACAATAAAAATGGCAAAAAGAAAGTTTTCATTGCACTGATCTCCTCCATGTATATATATAAAAGAGTAGGATCAGTCTGTCTGTCCGTCTGTCTGTCTGTTTGCGATTTTTCTCTCAGATCCCTGGACCGATTTCAACCAAATTTGGTGTGATGACTCGGGTACTCTGGCAGATGTTATAACAGAGTTACATTTTCAAAATTTTATATTTAAAAACAATATTATTTTAAAAAAAAATTGTTAAATTGAGCAAGAAGTTCAATCTAACAAAAAAATTCAAAAACTAAATTAAATAAAAAAGTTTTAATTTTATATATTTACTAGCAGGTTAGCCCGCCACTGGCAGCATTCGTCTCATGGCTTTGTTTCAGAAACATGACATTTTTTTAATTTAACAAAATTTCAAGTCGATAGCTCCACCCGTTTCCGAGATCTGGTCTGCGCATGCGCGAAGCTTGCGTCGCACGGGCTCGGCGACCCGATAAAATTCGTACCCGGGGCAAGATACATTCACATACCAAATTTCAAGTCGATAGCTCCACCGGTTTCCGAGATCTCGTCTGCGCATGCGCGAAGCTGGCGTCGCACGGACTCGGCGACCCGATAAAATTTGTATCCGGGGCAAGATACATTCACATAGCAAATTTCAAGTCGATAGCTCCACCCGTTTGCGAGATAACGCATTCTTTGTTTTTCAATGAGTTAATTCATGGTACCCGTCCTCCCCGTCCTAAACTTCAGAGCGGACAGTCAATTAATCCCGTCGTGAAATCCCTCTGCATAATATTTCGAGCTCTTAGATCAATTTTGCCTTTTTAGTTGCATTTCGTCCGCATCCGTATTTCGGACGCATGGGGTCAGTCGTTTAGCCACGTCCATTGGAATCCGCATCGGACGCATGGGGTATCGTTTAGCCACGTCCATTGCAATAAAGAGCGTTAATTGTTAAAACATCCGTATAAGATATAGATAAAGAGCGTTATTGCCTTAACCCCCGAAGTGCCTTTGCTGTGATTTGGGAGTGGATAAAGGGTGCTCAGAGCTTCTCGAAAACACGACTACGGCGGTGTCGGTGGGATTTTACACTTACATACGAAATTTGATCTCAATCTGTACACGCGTTTTGGATTCTATGAAGTACACACACACACACACACACACACACACATATATACGAAGTCTCAAAATATATAGTATAGATAGATAGACTAGCAGGTTAGCCTGCCACTGGCGGCATTCGTCCCATGGCTTTGTTTCAGAAACATGACATTTTTGAATATGAATTTAATGTTTTTTAAATTTAATATATTTTGTTTCTGAATTGTTTTTTTATTGTTAATTTTTTTTAATTTTAAATTGTTTTAATTAAATTGTGAATTGTTTTAATAAATTTTTTTGTTTCTGGCGGAAAAATTTACCCGTAGAAATCCCCCCTTCCTAGGAACGACAGACAACGCATTCTTTGTTTCGTGAAATCTCTCTACGATAACATTGCATTGAATTTAAAACAAACGCTTCTCCTCGGGAAATCTGTCTGCATAATATTTTGAGTCTGCCGTACCCGTCGTAATGTCGTGAAATATCTCTGCATAATAGATAACATTGCATTGAATCTGTTGTTGGCATTCAGGGCTTCGGGTCGTTGTTGTTGGCATCACGGCTCCCCGAAAACTCTCACATTGCCGAAAACGTGTATTTAGTAATATCGTTGTTGTTGATATTTACGGCCTGCGGGGCTATTTTCTTATTTAGCAAGTTTGAGCTCAATCGGTTCGAGTCTATAAAGGACACACTCATATATATGACACTTCCCGTGGGTAGCAGGTTTTTCTCTCAATCGGCATTCCCTGGAATTTCCCGTAGATTGGCAGATTCCAGTAGCTTTATAAGGGTATATCTGGGGAGAAATCTGATGCTATATTCGTGATTATCTGGGATGATTTCGGTATATAACTATATACTGTAAAAACAAAGCGCGCCATCCGTGCTCGCAGGGTTGGTCAGAAACAAATGTTTTTTAAATTTAATGTATGTTCCGTATATCTCTCTGCAGATGCAAATAACGTTGAATGGCAAACAGACGCTCTTTATAGAGATGCGTCAAAAACAAACGCTCATTAAATAATGACTTGATTAACCCACACCGTGCCTTTGCGGTGATTTGAGATTGGAGAACGGGTGCTCTGAGCTTTTCTAAACCGCGACCACGGTCGTGTCGGTGGGATTTGACACTTACATAGGAAGTTTGAGCTCAATCTGTACACGCGTTTTGGATTCTATGAAGTACACACACACACACACATACACACACACATATATACGAAGTCTCAAAATATATAGTATAGACTAGCAGGTGGACCACGACTTCGTCCGGGTTGTTTCCCCTCTGCTTTTCGGCGAATTGCACGATTTGACCTTGAATTGTCCATTTTGAAGGTCAAGGTCAGGTGGGGGTCACGATTTGACCCGTCCAAAACACTGCCCGGACAAAAGTACCCGACAAAAGTGCCCGTCGAAATCCATCCGGTTTTACCCGATTTGACCTCGAATTGATCATTTTGAAGGTCAAGGTCAGGTACTTCGTCTGGGCTGTTTCGATTTGACCTTGAATTGGTCCGGGCTGTTTCCCCTCTGCTTTTCGGCGATTTGACCTTGAATTGTCCATTTTGAAGGTCAAGGTCAGGTGGGGGTCACAATTTGACCCGTCCAAAACACTTCCCGGACAAAAGTACCCGACAAAAGTACCTGTCGAAATCCATCCGGTTTTACCCGATTTGACCTCGAATTGATAATTTTGAAGGTCAATGTCAGGTACTTCGTCCGGGCTGTTTCGATTTGACCTTGAATTGGTCCGGGCTGTTTCCCCTCTGCTTTTTGGCGAATTGCGCGATTTGACCTTGAATTGTCCATTTTGAAGGTCAAGGTCAGGTGGGGTCACGATTTGACCCGTCCAAAACACTGCCCGGACAAAAGTACCCGACAAAAGTACCCGTCAAAATCCATCCGGTTTTACCCGATTTTACCTCGAATTGATCATTTTGAAGGTCAAGGTCAGGTCGGGGTCACGATTTGACCCATCCAAAACACTCAGTGGACAAAAGTAACCCTATGTATCAAATTTCGTCGAAATCCCATAAAAATTCGCGATTTTACCTTGAATTGACCCGATTTCAAGGTCAAGGTCACGTCGCACAGGCAAACAAATAGGCTTACGACACTCCCCATACGAAAGTATCCCCAGACACTAATTTTCATTGAAATCCTGTGATGCTCGGACGTTTGACCTTGAAATGACCCGATTTCAAGGTCAAGGTCACGTCGCACGGGCAAATTAATAGGCCCATGCCAGTCCCCGGCCGAAAGCAACCCCACATACCAAGTTTCATCGAAATCGGCTCGGCCGTTTTCGAGTCCATTGCAAACACACACACAGACAGACAGACAGACAGATCTCCCAAAATATATAATAGATTTTTTAAAATATCAAATTGCTGTAAAGGGGCCACTGCCCCATCGCTGAATTGAGGCCCCTCAGATGCTGAATAAAGGATCCTAAAGGGAGCCTGTTTGAGCTAGTTTAATATAAAACTTACGAGTTTATAAAATTCAATATTTGTCATATTTAAGGAATAATCTCAGTTTCCTACCATAACGTAATTATTCAGTTTAAAGACATAATTCTGAATCACAAACTTATAAAACATGCAAACGTGAACAATCAGCACAACCGACTCTTTGGTAACACGATTTCTAGCAACTTGAGACAACTTGTGAGGGGGTGGTCTACTTAAAATTTCATTGTACTTCAGTCTACTTCAAACTTCATTTTTTTTCCCGAGAGCTGTTAATTGCGTAAACTCATGTCTGTACTTTGACTTGTTCGTGTAATTAATAACTGAGTTATGCCCCTTGATTTTTTTTACTAAAATTGACCATTCTCAACCCAAAGGCAGACCATGACACAGCGAATGTCAGTAAATAAGCTTCTACCTGATAGAGCTATGATAGAACTGAGAAATATTTTAAATAGAAACAATTTTATTATAGTAATTTTATAAACCTCGTCTTGTAAACGCAGATGACAAAATTCAGGGGAGAGAAATCAGGTTATTTTCTTATATCCAAACACACAGAGTTTCTTACTTTATTGTGAATGTTCCCAGTTTTATAAAATAATTAAACCCTCAAACCAGTAATGGCACATTTAACACAGGCTACACTGGAAATAAGTCCCCAGATACTTATTTACCTATTTTTCAGACCCCCTACAACCCTTCAAAATTGTGTACCTTTGATGTAGCATTCCTTGAATCAATTTTGTGTCAAGGCTGTATGAAAGTTAAATTAAAATTCCTGAATTAGATCAATACATATCACAATGTGAATATCACATATGATTGTTCTGGTCTCGTTTAAAGGCCCACTTGATTTTCAAATGCCTAGATTACATTATACACTACATATTCCATAGTATATACTAATTGGAAGAGGAATCAAAAATATTTATTCCACCAGAACAGCTGTGGGCTGGTAGTGTACACCAAGTGATAGAGATTCTCAGATGCACCCCAAGACTTCCCTCGTTATTTACCACAGAATGCATCATAATTCACAACTAAGAGATAGAGTTATTCCCCTTCCATTGAGATTATATGTTTCACCAGAATATGGAACAGCTGTGCATAGGAGTGTCCACCGGGTGATAGAGATTCTCAGATTAACCCCAAGACTTCCCCCGTTATTTACCACAGAACGCATAACTCACAAATAAAATATAGAGTTATTCCCATTCCATTGGGATTAATAAACTGGCAGTACAGACCAGATCTAAATTAAGCACAGAACACACGTCGGTACCTTGACAAAAACAACATGTTCACTTTTTATTTGACCGGATAAGTTGATAATACAATGTTTTGGAGTTTCCTCTTTTAACCCTTTACCCAACAAACCGGCCAAAACCGGCCAAATAAAGCTTCAACAGCCTAAAATATCTTCGGTCTGTCTCAATAGAACCATACAAATATGGATATCATTGGAACCGGCTCCTTGACCACATTGTGATAGTTACAGTTATGCCCTGTGCCAATGCATTCTCTTATATATGCGAGTCGACCATAGGTCGCCTCGCATATATAAGAGAATGCATTGGCCTAAAAAAAATATTTTTTTAACACTTTTTACCATTTTTTCTTACATTCTTTAACAATTTTATGATTTTTAATGTGTTAAGCCAATGCATTCTCTTATATATGCGAGGCGACCTATGGTCGACTCGCATATATAAGAGAATCCATTGGCACAGGGCCCTTCTGTTGGGTAAAGGGTTAAATGGTATATAATAAGGAATATGTTGTATATAATGTGATCTGGGGATTCGAAAACTAGTGGGCCTTTAATATCTAACTTTCAAGTTAACAAGATTCTTTATTCGTCACAGCCACAGGCCATATTTATAGATGATTACTTGGTTAGTATGTTATCGACCGAAATATCAGCACGAGGTAACTTCATATGAGCCTGAGGTCGAAGGCTGATATATGAAGTTACTGAGGTCTGTTATGTCTCAGCTAATATCCAGCTAACCAAGTAATAACCTCATTTTTCAATTAGATCAATTATATTGTAATACAATTAGGCATCTGTCCTTCCGTCCATCTAGTCGTCTGTCTGCCCCGAAAGATTAATTGTCTCGGGAGGGTTATTTTGAACAATTGTCAATGAATTTGAAACAATTTTGGTATATGAGTTCACAAGTGGAATATATGAAACTAGTTCGCAAATTACCAGGCCCGGCCAGACATTTTTACCAGAGTTATGGATCTTTGATTATAATTTTTTGGCATTTAGCACCCATGAAAAGTTATTAGGGGGTTATTTCGAATTATTATTAATAGATTTCAAAGATTTTTGGTGTGCGAGTTCAGAAAAGGAGTATCTGAAAAGATTTCGTAAACTAGGTCTGGCTGTATATTTCTACCAGTTACTGCCCTTTGCTTGTAATTTTTTTGTGTTCAGTACCCAGGAAAAGTTGTCCAGGGTTTATTTCGAGCTATTATCAATGGATTTGACAGATTTTTGGTATATGAGTTCACAAGAGGAGTTTCTGAAACGAGTTTGCAAACTAGGCCTGGCCGTATATTTTCTACCAGAGTTACTGCCCTTTGATTGTAATTTTTTGGCGTTGAGCACCCAGAAAAAGTTGTCCGGGGGTTTATTTCGAGCAATTATCAATGGATTTGAAAGATTTTTGATATATGAGTTCACAAGAGGAGTTTCTGAAAGAAATTAGCAAACTAGGCCTGGCCGTATATTTTCGTATATTTTCGCACTTGATCTTATCAACGGATTTGAAAGATATTTTATATGAGTTCACAAGAGGAGTTTCTGGAATGAGTTTCTCAAACTTGGCCCGTCCATACATTTTTACCATTTTTATCTCAAACAAATATTAACTGATTTAAATTATTTTTTATACGTCCTTTTTGAAAAAAGGTCGTATTATGTAATCAGTCTGTCTGTCCGTCTGTCCGTCTGTCTGTCCGTCTGTCTGTCCGTCCGTTAACATTTTTGGTTTCAGATCGATAACTCCAGTTTGGATTATTTGATCTGAACCAAAGTTGGTATGTGTTTTCCCAGCTAAAGATACAGGCCAAGTTCGAATATGGGTTCCGTCCAATTATTTTTACATGAGTTACGGCCCTTTTTGTCCGCTGACACAACGGGTACGGAGGACTATTATAATCAGCACGTCCGTCCGTCCGTCTGTCCGTGCATCCGAGGTTTCCGGATGATAACTTTAGTTAGAGTGAACCAAATTAAATTAAATTTGGTATGTGTGTTTACTAGCAGAAAAGACAGGTCAAGTTCGAATTCTGCTTCCGTCCGCCAATTTTCACCAGAGTTATGCCCCTTTTTTTACTTAGAAAACCCCTGAAAGTTGGTTTCCGGATGATAACTTTAGTAGAGTTAATCGGATTCAAACCAAATTTGGTATATTACTTTCTCCCAGCAACACACAGGTCAAGTTCGAACTTGGGTTCTGCCCGACCATTTTTGGCAGAGTTATGCCCCTTTTTCGACATAGAAAATTCAGTTTTTCTTCTGTTTTTTGGTTTCCGGATGATAACTTGATTTTGGATTGTTAATATGCAAAACCCGTTTTTTTGTGGATTACTTATATCAAAATACAGCTTAAGTTCGAATTTCGGTTTAATCCGATAATTTTTGCGAGAGTTATGGCCCTTTTTTGTCCGCCGACCCGACATACATGTATAAAACCCCAAAAGTTGGTGTCCGGATGATAACTTTAGTAAAGTTAATCAGATTTAAACCAAATTTGGTATGTGTCTTTCTCCCAGCAAAACACAGGTCAAGTTCGAATTCGGGTTCCGCCCGCCAATTTTCACCAGAGTTATGTCCCTTATTTGCCAATTTGTCTCAGGTTTCCAGATGATGACTTTAGTAAATGTGTACTGAATGAAATTAAATTTGGTATGTATGTTTACTAGCACTAAAGACAGGTTTTTATGCGCAAACAACGGTCATATCAAGCCGACACTTAGATGCGGACATGAGGTCTACCGACCTTTTATTCGACTTAGAATTTGACCGTCTGTTAATATTTTTAGTTTCCGACCGATAACTCCAGTTTGGATTATTTGATCTGAACCAAAGTTGGTATGTGTATTTCCCAGCTAAAACTACAGGCCAAGTTCGAATATGGGTTCCGTCCAATTATTTGTACATGAGTTACGGCCCTTTTTCGACTTAGAATTTGATCATCTGTTAACATTTTTGGTTTCCGACCGATAACTCCAGTTTGGATTATTTGATCTGAACCAAAGTTGGTATGTGTATTTCCCAGCTAACGATACAGGCCAAGTTCGAATATGGGTTCCGTCCAGTTATTTTAATGTGAGTTACAGCCCTTTTTCGACTTAGAATTTGACCAATTTCATAACATTTCGGTTTCCGACCGATAACACCAGTTTTGATTATTTGATCTGAACCAAAGCTGGTATGTGTATTTCCCAGCTAAAACTACAGGCCAAGTTCGAATATAGGTTCTGTCTAATTATTTTTACATAAGTTACAGCCATTTTTCGACTTAGAATTTGACCGCATTTTGGCATTGAAATTAGGGGTATATCAGATATTCTTCAATTGTAAGCCCAAAGTATTTTTTTATTTTGCGGTAGTACAATTAAAAATGGCTAAAGGGCGTATTTTGCCACGCCCTAGCGATGCTCTTGTTAGCATTTTTTGAAAATGTCCATCCCCTACAATTCCCACCTAGTCTGTGTTACCACCATTAGCGACTGCTTGTTTCAATATAATTCTCATTTTAAATACCTAAAGACTGTTCTTGTCTTGATCAGGTGTCATCTACTCTCCTGTCTGCAATAAACGTGCATGCATGATTAGTAAATTTTTGGAACATTTTCCACCCTGCACGAAGCTTATTCCAGTCTCACATTTTTATTATTTCATGTATTGTAATTTGGAAGATATTGTTTTTCCCCACAACAGATCTAGATCGATTGAGTGTTGTTTATGTACATGTAACTGTCAATATACTATAAATATTGTTGACATGGAGTCGAAGTCCCGCATTTCTGAAATACCAGTGGGAACATGGATTTAAAAAAAATTAAAATGCAGAAAGTGAATGCTCTTGATTACATTTGCAGTATTTTGGAAGAGAAATGTAAAGTGTAAATGTCAACAAAAAAGCAATATCACGAACTGGGATTCCACTTAGAGTACCCATTCAACGTTACTAGTAAAGTGCAAGACTGTATTTTGATGAAAATTTCCACCCCTCACTTATTTTCCAGTCTGCAATTTTATTAACTCTGATCGGGTTTCCCCCCTGCACTTTTATTCCAGACACGAGAGTACGCTATGTCATATTGTCACCCAACTGCAATTATCTGTTCCTGGCTATTTACAGCAGGATTACAATGACATTGGAATACAATGAAAACACCTTGATCCACACCACAATCACAAGAGCATAAATAGATTGGGATAGATAACATGTTAGCTAGTAACACACATGTGAGACACTGTAATTATTATTAACCCTTTTTATTATTAACTATTTAACCCTTTTATTGATTATAATAATGTGATACATTGATGGAAAGAGCTCTTAGAGCTCTTTCCATCAATGTATCACATTATTATAATCAATAAATTTGAAAAATGATCAAGGTAATATGGGTTGATACAAACATCGGACTTGGCACTGAAAGGGTTAAAGAGTCCAGACATGTTAACTCTCACAAGTTTGGCGTGAGACTCACAATTTCTCTCGCCATCTCCCGCTCTCATGATCGTGGATGCAAATCTCACAATTAGAGATACCCTGTTGGTAAATACTTTTCTGACTCATGTCAATGCACTCATACAGGAGCTAATGAAACCCAATCCTAGACAAAAACAAATTTATTTCTAGCTGTAACTGGTGTTAATTAGTGCAAAGCAACCTGGTCCTAAGACCATGTGGGCAGCAGGTATAGTCCAGCTGCCAAGTTACAAATTCTTGTTTTCGCATATAAATTTTTACTCTCAATGGATTCCAGTGGTCTAGAGCACCGTTCTGAAGAATCCACTGGGTGACTAGCTGACAGTCTTAGGGAATTTGAGAAATTTTTGTTAAATCAAGATGGAGGTCAAAATGGCCATCTTTGACACAAAAAGATTGTTTCTATTGGAAACGAACCAGAATATCATTGCAGTAGCTCAATGATTATGTCACTAGGACCTATTTGTATTATTTCAACAGAATTTGTGATGATGTTATTTCAGTGCACCCCCTCAATTACACATAAAATGCTTATATGAACCCAATGCATTGCTGAAAAGGGAATTTGAACTGCTGAACTGGTATGCATGTCAGTCAAATTGTGTTCCCTTTCTGTATTTTCGTATACTTCATCAATTAAAGACATTTGCATAACCTAAACCCAACTACTGTCATTATAATTGAGTTAAACTGCATTCTGGAGAATTTGCTGAACTGTACCCTAAGGACCTGCAGAACTGGATATTGAACTGCCGAACTGGGGTGAGGATCATCAAATGGTGTTCCCACCCTGTATTGGGATATAACCCATATATTACATGTCATTTGCACAGCCTACAACCGGCTATCTTCATTATAGTTTAGTTAAACTGCATTCGGGTGTATCCTGCAGCCGATGAACTACTGAATGGGATTTTAAACTACTGAACTGAGCTGGAAGTTGGTTGAATGATGGTCCCTCCATGTATTGGGATATGCCTAGTCGATTACAAGTCAGTTGAATAATCCATGCACAACTACAGTTATGCCCTAAATAATCGACTCCATAACCACAGCAGAATTATGGGTAATTTTTTCAGGATTTAGTCCGAAATATGGCTTGTTGCTGAAAGCTTTCCAATGAATGGCAACAAGCCATATTTCTGACTAAATCCTGAAAAATTAATTACCCATAATTCTGCTGTGGTTAAGGAGTCGATTATTTAGGGCATTACTGTATCATGGTTACAATTGAGTTAAACTGCTTTCGGGAAAATCTGCTGAACTCTAACGGATGCACTACTAAAAGGAATTTGAACCGTTGAACTGGGTGGAGGTCGATCAAATGGTGTTCCTTCTCTATATTGATATATACTGCATCGATTACAAGTCACCTGCACAACTTGTGCCATATATCGTTGTTATAATTGAGTTAAACTGCGTTGGGAGAATCTACTGAACTGCACCAAATGCACTGTTGAACAGGATTTTGAACTGATGAACAGGCGTCGGTAAAATGGTTTCCGCTCCCTGTATTTAGTTATAACCATCGATTACAAGTTATTTGAACATTTAACCTGCTATCTTCATTATAATCAAGTTAAACTGTTAGGTAGAATCTGCTGTTCTGTAGCCGACAGCATGCTGAATGGGATTTTGAACTGCTGAACTATGGTGGAGGTCGGTTAATTGTTCTTCCCTCACTGTATTGAGGTATACCCATCAATTACAAGTCATTTGTAAACATCTAACCTAATATCAGTATGATTGAGTTTAATTGTTCTGGAGAATCCGCTGAGCTGTATCCGATGAACTGCTTAATAGGATTTTGAATTGCTGAACTGGCGTGGTTGTTAGTCAAATGGTATTACCTCCCTGTATTGGGATATAATACAAAGATTACCTGTCATTTACACAAACTATAACCGACTCTTTTTGTTATAAATGAGTTAAATTGAGTTCGCAAAATATGCTGATGAGCTTAATAATATTGGAATTAACCAATAGTTTTAAAGATATCTTGCTTTCCACGGTAGCATCGGATTCCCAGTTCTTGATATGATATCAAACTCAAGGTTAAATGCATACACATGTCAAAAAGACAGCGTGCTTTGTTCACATAGTACTGCATGCTCTGCGATGACCATGCATAGCTGTACCATTTGCAGTTATAAAATGACTCGATGGAACAAAGTAAAATACAGAAGACGTAGCTCATCATAAACTTCGTCGCAAAGCGCAATTTGTCATTTCCAATAGCACTCAATATGATTAGAATAATTATGTGTATACAGTGCATAATGTACAATGTCATTTTAAAAATGTCTCTTCAGAACAGTTTTAAGCCGTTATAAAAATCTTAACTATTTTTCCCGGAATCTCACAATTTTGTTAACCCTTTACCCAACAGAAGGGCCCTGTGCCAATGCATTCTCTTATATATGCGAGTCGACCATAGGTCGCCTCGCATATATAAGAGAATGCATTGGCTTAACACATTAAAAATTATAAAATTGTTAAAGAATGTAAGAAAAAATGGTAAAAAGTGTTAAAAAACGATTTTTGTTTAGGCCAATGCATTCTCTTATATATGCGAGGCGACCTATGGTCGACTCGCATATATAAGAGAATGCATTGGCACAGGGCATAACTGTAACTATCACAATGTGGTCAAGGAGCCGGTTCCAATGATATTCATATGTGTATGGTTCTATTGAGACAGACCGAAGATATTTTAGGCTGTTGAAGCTTTATTTGGCCGGTTGTGGCCGGTTTGTTGGGTAAAGGGTTAAGGGAATTTTAAGATTCTCAAATTAACAAGTCTGCTAAAGACGCTCTATCTCTTCAACAACTGATGCAGATAAAAAAAAAATGACACTTTTTCCAGTGTTCAAATAGAAATTATGTAGAGGTGTACTTTCTTTCGACACTTTTCTCACAATAACACGATATTATGCTTTATCGACCATTTCCTATGAAATTCCCTGATAAAATTGGCGATAATGAATTGGCAATAAAAGCATCTGTATCGTTACATCAATCGCGCGAAAAATCAAAACGACATTCCAATGTATATTTTTTTCGTACTATAAACAAATAGGTTTTAACATTATTTGATTGCTTACCATCATGGGTATTATGGTATAACATATCACAAAGTAACTAATATGTATTTGCTGAGTATTTAGTATAAATTCTATAAAACATGCAGGTGCAAGAGATTTTGTACAGTGAATTCAATTTCCGTTAGGCATATTCGCGTGATCTTGCAGGTAGGGAGAATTTAGCAAAGTGAACTGATCGCGTGACACAGATAGCTTTGCAGGTTGGGAGAATTTACTCAAGAAAGCTAATCGTCCAACTATTTTGGCATTTTTTAAAAACTCCTAAAATGTAACTTATGTGGTGGATTCTGTCACACCAATGGTAGATAAACGTGTTATATACACAATGTGTTCGTAATGATTCATGTATCGCCATTCGGCTAGTTTTCGTGGCCACATAACGACTCGGCGATCACGGTCGCCTCATCGCTATATGGCCACGAAAACTAGCCTCGTCTTTATACAATGTACATGAATCGATACAAACACATTGTGTATATAACACATATTTATTGCAATCGATAACGATATGATTTAATATCTAGTCTACTTCATGGCGTGGAGAAATAATAGAATTACTTTGAAATATGCTCCATTTTGTGTTGAAATTCAGCAGCGTTGAAAAATTGCACACTGAGAAAGGGACACATACAGTAATGCTATAAATAATCGACTCCTTAACCACAGCAGAATTATGGGTAACTTTTCACGATTTAGTCGGAAATATGGCTTGTTGCCATTCATCGGAAAGCTCTCCCCGAGAGCTTTCCGATGAATGGCAACAAGCCATATTTCCATCTAAATCCTGAAAAGTTACCCATGATTCTGCTGTGGTTAAGGAGTCGATTAATTAGAGTGTTACTGTAACTAACGATAACGTGATGTGACACCGAACCCGCATTCAAGTGTTTACAGAGTGTGAAGAAGTAGTTTTTAGTCCCCCTCTCAGGCCTAAGTTTAGTGTGCCTGTCATTTGCAGAATGAGGTCTCCAGAGGGTGAATTTAATTTATGCGGGATAGTGTCACTAAATTCACCCTCTGGTGACCTCATTCTGCAAATAATAAACACATTAATCTCAGGCTTGTCCCCCTCTTTGTAGAACTCCTGAATATTGTTGCAATTCAACTTATCGCACCACGATAAGTGTATCATTCCTGTCACAATCATGTGACATTGTGAATGAACGTCACTTAACCTTCAGGCATAGTTATTCTGGTCTCATTTAATATAAAACTCACGAGTTAACAAGACAATTGTGCAAGAGCAAGGTTTAGCCATTGGCATGTCGGTTCATCATGGCACTTCATGACAGTCTTAATCAGGATGTTCGCACCAATGATTCCTACCTCCCCACTCATTATAAATGCCTTGTGGGTGTTATAAACAGTAGGATGTAATTGTCATGATCAATTATCTATCGAGGAGTGTCGCTGCGCTTTATATTCACCCAACACCCCTCATTTTATTCTTTGCAGTTGAGATTAACCAAGATTCATTTTTACGACAAGATAGAGTAAAATCGTCTCCAGCGTCACATTTCATATTAGCTTATTTCTCATTGAGGCTGATTTTCCAATATTTACGCACATACCTTATTAACCCTTTACCCAACAGAACGGCCCTGTGCCAATGCATTCTCTTATATATGCGAGTCGACCATAGGTCGCCTCGCATATATAAGAGAATGCATTGGCATAACACATATTAAAAATGATAAAATTGTCAAAGAATGTAGAAAAATATTTTAAAAATTGTTAAAAAATGTAAGAAAAAATTATAAATTGTTAAAGAATGTAAGAAAAAATGGTAAAAAGTGTTAAAAAAAGATTTTTTTTAGGCCAATGCATTCTCTTATATATGCGAGGCGACCTATGGTCGACTCGCATATATAAGAGAATGCATTGGCACAGGGCATAACTGTAACTATCACAATGTGGTCAAGGAGCCGGTTCCAATGATATCCATATTTGTATGGTTCTATTGAGACAGACCGAAGATATTTTAGGCTGTCGAAGCTTTATTTGGCCGGTTTTGGCCGGTTTGTTGGGTAAAGGGTTAAATCTTATCGAGCGATCAGAAAATAGATCGTAGATTAATAGATAAGATTCTCATCAGTGTTGCATCTGATAATAGCTTCTTTCTCTTTAAGAATGTTTTCATAATTAAACCTCATTAGATTTTATTATGTGTACCCATACCATATTATGGTACACATAGCATGGACTTGCACCATTACAACTTCTGCTCTGTATAGGAAGGCTCTTGAACATTTTCGTCGATGTAATGAGGTTTATATCATTCTTGATAACATACATGAATAATTATCTGCAGTGTCATGCTGATCAACCCTTCCTTAAATTTGTTGCTTCCTTTGAGGAATATGGTATCCATTGACATGGTTTAACCATTTCATGACTGGAGCTGGCTGGTGCAGCATTAAAGATCCTGTGCCAGTGCATTCTCTTTTTTGCGAGTCTCCCTATTTGACCCATAAATTCTAATAATTTGTTTTATTATGTAAATTTGTCTATAAAAGTACATAACACTATACTCCATTATTCAACATAAAAATTCTTATCATGATAATTTACTATGGCCAAGGGACGGGTTAAACATCTGCCGATCGTGATTGGCCTTTCGTTAAACCATGAAAAATAAACACCTACATGTAGATTATCATAAAATTATTTTGTAAAATTGTCAGCAGCTGTCATGTCTTATATTTGCTTCCCTCTCTGAGAGACGAATTTCCCATATTTATGTGCATACCTGATTACATTTTATTGGTAATCAGAAATATATATTATAGATTACCGCATCAAATTGTAATCGGCATTATGTTTCATATTGACTTATTTATCGTTTAGACTAATTTTCGTCATTAAACCTCATTAGTTTTGATTAAACCATAAAAAATAAACACCTGGATTATCATCAAATGTTTGTTTATAAATTGTCATCAGCGTCACGTCTCATATTAAAGACATATTATGGACTTCTTCCAGTTTGTGAAATTGATAAGTTAGTACTCAGGCGCTATGTCAACCTGGTGAATGTAGCATTATACTAACATCACTGAAAAGTTCAAAGAAATCGACCATACCACTCCCTAGAAAACATCGTCTGAACTACGCTTAATTGTAAATATTTACGTCATGATTCGGGGTGCAACTATCAGCAATAAACTCACACAAATGAGTTCGAAATTGAGAGTCATTTAAAAAATTAATATACATGTATAAGAATGGAAGTGTGTTTTGTCAATTTGGATTAATATTCGTAGAAATAACAACTTGGAGCAAGATTATTGTCCATTTCTATTTGATCACCCAACTGGAGTGTTTTACATCACTTTAACTTCTCTCTCTTTGAGTAGGGTATGTTAGTCGTAATCTATCGATGAACGTAAACGCACTATATATTCACCTACATGCAATCATTTCATTCCTTTCAGTTTAGATTAACACGATTCTTGATTTATCACACCCACAGTGCATATGAAGACCTAATTCCGAACCCGATTCATTTATCGATATAATTTTGATATAAGAGAAAAATCGTGATCAGCAGCTCATCTTAGATTAGCTTCTCTCTCTATCTCTGTGAGACTGATATTCCCATACTTACGTACATACCTGATTAAACCTTATTGAGGTACTCAGAAAATATATCGTGGATTACCACATAAAATTGTCATCGGCATCAAGTTTCATATTGGCTTATTTCTTGAGGCTGATTTTCCCATATTTGACGCATACACCTGATTACATCTCATTTAGGTAATCAGAAAATATATCTCAGATGGACAGATAAGCGCGAAACATCTATTTGGAAGTGGATTTATCTATGACTTCAATAATGTTTCATGGATTTACAGACCTATTTGACCCCAGAATCAGGCAGGAATCAAACCTGCAAATAGTGTGGCTGTCATTTGCAGAATGAGGTCACCAGAGTGTGAATTTACTGCCGCTATCCTGCTGATGAGGCCATGTAGAATGAGGTCCCCAGAGAATGAATTTGGTGATGCTAGCCAGCTATGTGGAGTAGCTTCACCAAATTTACCCTATGGGGACCTCATTCTGCTTAGGCCTCATCTTCTGGGAAATATCTAGAGTCTCAAGTTAACACTGTTTTTAGTTACTTTTTACCTTCTGCAGGAAGTTACTATATCCCTAATTTGCAGAAGATAAAATGTATAAACAAGGTGACTAATGGGTGAACATCACCAAATTCAACTGGGGAACCTCAATCTGATCCTTAGTCTCTCATAGCAGTTGAGGTCTAAGCAGAATGAGGTTCCTATTAGGTGAATTTAGGGATGCTAGCCTGCCAAGTGTGATAGCATCACTAAATTCACCTTCTGGGGACCTCATTCTGCAAATGACGGATACAATATTTGCAGGCCTACCTTTAACCCTTTCATTGCTGAATTCTCTTTGATGAGTAATTATCCCTTTGGAAATGTTCAGATAATAAGTTCAACAACCAACTATGTTGAACTTTTAAAATATTATCTGAACATTTCCCCATCAATAAATAGGATTTCTTCTGCACTTGTATTGTCATTTCATCTGGCTGTCGTCTGGTCATATAACATTCTTAACATCCCTCTAAATGAATAATAGACCATTCCAATGTATACTTTTATAACTGAGTGGGAGAATCCATTTAGTATAGAAAGGGTTACGATTACACGTTTTAAAATGAGATCACTGAGCAATTTACATTAACGATTATACTGTCTCTTTAACCCTATCATGACTGGAGCTTCCTGAAGTTTTGCAAAAACCCTGTGCCAATGCATTCTCTTATATGCGAGTCTCCCAAAGGGAGCCTGGCATATATAAGAGAATACATTGGCCTAACAATATTTACCTTGAACTTGTAAGCCAGGCATTCTCTTATATAATCAAGACTTCCTATGGGAGACTTCCATATATAAGAGAATGCACTGGCACAGGGCTTTAATTCTGCACCAGCACAGCTCCCATCATGAAAGGGTTAATTTCTTAATTTCTTAACTTGATTTAAGGAATATTCTGTTTCCTAATGTAATTGTGCAGTTAACACTTTCATGATGGGAGCTGCGCTGGTGCAGCATTAAAGATCATGTTCCAATGCATTCTCTTATATATTCGAGGCTCCCTATGGGAGACTCGCACATATAAGAGAATGCATTGGCTTACACGGTCAAGGTAAGAGCCTTATGGGTGGGTAAACTAACCTCTTAACTCTAATGATCGAGGGGCGCCTGCGGTGCATAAGATACTTATACCTATTATTTATAATACACTTTTACTGGTTTTGAACAACCCTTGTCTATTGTATCGTTTTCCAGTGGTGATAACAGGCAACTAAATTAATTATGCTGGTGAGTTGACCATGCGTACGCCCGCTTGACCCATATAATTCACATAAATCATCGTAAAACCCAATTTTCCTGAAATTCAAGATGGCCGTCAAGATCACGTGACTTATAAGGGGCGGAGCAGGGTCATATGTCCCCCTACAGGTATATATACATATGGGTATGGTTATATATATATATATCTATATTTGGAATTGTACCTATCAGGGAATATTCAAGTAAGAAAAGCACGAACTCAACAAAGTGCGCCATTGTATCCCATTTTGCTACAAATACGTGGCAACTTGCATAAATCCAAGATGGACGCCAAGGTCACGTGACCTATTTTATGTCCAAAGTGGGTTCATATAGGTTACTCCCGTGTACCTTACTGTTGGACATCGTATAATTGGGTTGAAAATTAGAAAACAAACAACACACCCATTCATACCCACACAAAATGTACATATACTGGCAAATAGCCACTAATCCAAGATGGCCGCCAATGTCACGTGACCTTGGTGGGCGTGTCCACGGCGGCATTCGACAGGGTATACCTATGTCTATATACATGTGAAGTTTCAACTAATTATATTAGAAACTGCTTGAGATATAATGTATTACCCATATATACCTGAAATACATGGATATATGTACAGGATGCGTGGCACTGGGGGGGGGGTATGTCTGTGGTGGCGGGTGGCAGCGAAAGAGTTAATCTCAGGCTTGTCCCCCTCTTTGTAGAACTCCTGAATATTGTTGCAATTCAACTTATCGCACCACGATAAGTGTATCATTCCTGTCACAATCATGTGACATTGTGAATGAACGTCACTTAACCTTCAGGCATAGTTATTCTGGTCTCATTTAATATAAAACTCACGAGTTAACAAGACGATTGTGCAAGAGCAAGGTTTAGCCATTGGCATGTCGGTTCATCATGGCACTTCATGACAGTCTTAATCAGGATGTTCGCACCAATGATTCCTACCTCCCCACTCATTATAAATGCCTTGTGGGTGTTATAAACAGTAGGATGTAATTGTCATGATCAATTATCTATCGAGGAGTGTCGCTGCGCTTTATATTCACCCAACACCACTCATTTTATTCTTTGCAGTTGAGATTAACCAAGATTCATTTTTACGACAAGATAGAGTAAAATCGTCTCCAGCGTCACATTTCATATTAGCTTATTTCTCATTGAGGCTGATTTTCCAATATTTACGCACATACCTTATTAACCCTTTACCCAACAAACCGGCCAAAACCGGCCAAAACCGGCCAAATAAAGCTTCAACAGCCTAAAATATCTTCGGTCTGTCTCAATAGAACCATACAAATATGGATATCATTGGAACCGGCTCCTTGACCACATTGTGATAGTTACAGTTATGCCCTGTGCCAATGCATTCTCTTATATATGCGAGTCGACCATAGGTCGCCTCGCATATATAAGAGAATGCATTGGCCTAAAAAAAATCTTTTTTTAACACTTTTTACCATTTTTTCTTACATTCTTTAACAATTTTATAATTTTTAATGTGCTAAGCCAATGCATTCTCTTATATATGCGAGGCGACCTATGGTCGACTCGCATATATAAGAGAATGCATTGGCACAGGGCCCTTCTGTTGGGTAAAGGGTTAAATCTTATCGAGCAATCAGAAAATATATTGTAGATTAATAGATAAGATTCTCATCAGTGTTGCATCTGATAATAGCTTCTTTCTCTTTAAGAATGTTTTCATAATTAAACCTCATTAGATTTTATTATGTGTACCCATACCATATTATGGTACACATAGCGTGGACTTGCACCATTACAACTTCTGCTCTGTAGGAAGGCTCTTGAACATTTTCATCAATGTAATGAGGTTTATATCACTCTTAAAGACATATTATGGACTTGTTCGGGTGGGTGAAACTGATAAGTCAGAATACAGGCGCTATGCCAACTGGTGGAATGAAGCATTCTACTAACATAATAAAAAATCTCAAGCAAATCGACCGCAACACTCCATAGAAAACATCGTCTGAACTACGCTAAATTGTAAATATTTACCTCTTGAATCGGGACGCAACTACCGGCGATAAACTAACGAAAACGATTTCACCATCTAGAGTCGCTACATTTAATTAATATATAAGAATCATGTTGCATCATGTCAATTTGGATATAATATTTGTAAAATATAACTACTTTTAGCAAGATTATTCTCCATTCTATTTGACCAACCTGCCAGAGTGTTTCACATCACTTTAATAACATACATGAATAATTATCAGTGGTGTCATGCTGATCAACCCTTCCTTATATTTTTTGCTTCCTTTGAGGAATATGGTATCCATTGACATGGTTTAACCATTTCATGACTGGAGCTGGCTGGTGCAGCATTAAAGATCCTGTGCCAGTGCATTCTCTTTTGCGAGTCTCCCTATTTGACCCATAAATTATAATAGTTCGTTTTATTATGTAAATTTGGCTATAATAGTACATAACACTATACTCCATAATTCAACATCAAAATTCTGATCATAATAATTTTCTATGGCCAAGGGACGGGTTAAACATCTGCCGATTGTGATTGGCCTTTCGTTAAACCATGAAAAATATTTTGTAAAATTGTCAGCAGCGTCACGTCTTATATTTGCTTCCCTCTCTGAGAGACGAATTTTCCCATATTTATGTGCATACGTGATTACATTTTATTGGTAATCAGAAAATATATTATAGATTACCGCATCAAATTGTCATCGGAATCATGTTTCATATTGACTTATTTATCGTTTAGACTGATTTTCGTCATTAAACCTCATTAGTTTTGATTAAACCATAAAAAATAAACACCTGGATTATCATCAAATGTTTGTTTGTAAAATTGTCATCAGCGTCACGTCTCATATTAAAGACATATTATGGACTTGTTCCAGTTTGTGAAATTGATAAGTTAGTACTCAGGCGCTATGTCAACCTGGTGAATGTAGCATTATACTAACATCACTGAAAAGTTCAAAGAAATCGACCATACCACTCCCTAGAAAACATCGTCTGAACTACGCTTAATTGTAAATATTTACGTCATGATTCGGGGTGCAACTATCAGCAATAAACTCACACAAATGAGTTCGAAATTGAGAGTCATTTCAAAAATTAATATACATGTATAAGAATGGAAGTGTGTTTTGTCAATTTGGATTAATATTCGTAGAAATAACAACTTTGAGCAAGATTATTGTCCATTTCTATTTGATCACCCAACTGGAGTGTTTTACATCACTTTAACTTCTCTCTCTTTGAGAGTGTTAGTCGCCATATTTACACACAGTAGGGTATGTTAGTCGTAATCTATCGATGAACGTAAACGCACTATATATTCACCTACATGCAATCATTTCATTCCTTTCAGTTTAGATTAACACGATTCTTGATTTATCACACCCACAGTGCATATGAAGACCTAATTCCGAACCCGATTCATTTATCGATATAATTAAGATATAAGAGAAAAATCGTGATCAGCAGCTCATCTTAGATTAGCTTCGCTCTCTATCTCTGTGAGACTGATATTCCCATACTTACGTACACACCTGATTAAACCTTATTGAGGTAATCAGAAAATATATCGTGGATTACCACATAAAATTGTCATCGGCATCAAGTTTCATATTGGCTTATTTCTTGAGGCTGATTTTCCCGTATTTGACGCATACACCTGATTACATCTCATTTAGGTAATCAGAAAATATATCTCAGGTGGACAGATAAGCGCGAAACATCTATTTGGAAGTGGATTTATCTATGACTTCAATAATGTTTCCTAATAGGAATGTTTCATGGATTTACAGACCTATTTGACCCCCACAACCAGGCAGGAATCAAACCTGCAAATAGTGTGGCTGTCATTTGCAGAATGAGGTCACCAGAGTGTGAATTTACTGCCGCTATCCTGCTGATGAGGCCATGTAGAATGAGGTCCCCAGAGAATGAATTTGGTGATGCTAGCCAGCTATGTGGAGTAGCTTCACCAAATTCACCCTATGGGGACCTCATTCTGCTTAGGCCTCATCTTCTGGGAAATATCTAGAGTCTCAAGTTAACACTGTTTTTAGTTACTTTTTACCTTCTGCAGGAAGTTACTATATCCCTAATTTGCAGAAGATAAAATGTATAAACAAGGTGACTAATGGGTGAACATCACCAAATTCAACTGGGGAACCTCAATCTGATCCTTAGTCTCCCATAGCAGTTGAGGTCTAAGCAGAATGAGGTTCCTATTAGGTGAATTTAGGGATGCTAGCCTGCCAAGTGTGATAGCATCACTAAATTCACCTTCTGGGGACCTCATTCTGCAAATGACGGATACAATATTTGCAGGCCTACCTTTAACCCTTTCATTGCTGAATTCTCTTTGATGAGTAATTATCCCTTTGGAAATGTTCAGATAATAAGTTCAACAACCAACTATGTTGAACTTTTAAAATATTATCTGAACATTTCCCCATCAATAAATAGGATTTCTTCTGCACTTGTATTGTCATTTCATCTGGCTGTCGTCTGGTCATATAACATTCTTAACATCCCTCTAAATGAATAATAGACCATTCCAATGTATACTTTTATAACTGAGTGGGAGAATCCATTTAGTATAGAAAGGGTTACGATTACACGTTTTAAAATGAGATCACTGAGCAATTTACATTAACGATTATACTGTCTCTTTAACCCTATCATGACTGGAGCTTCCTGAAGTTTTGCAAAAACCCTGTGCCAATGCATTCTCTTATATGCGAGTCTCCCAAAGGGAGCCTGGCATATATAAGAGAATACATTGGCCTAACAATATTTACCTTGAACTTGTAAGCCAGGCATTCTCTTATATAATCAAGACTTCCTATGGGAGACTTCCATATATAAGAGAATGCACTGGCACAGGGCTTTAATTCTGCACCAGCACAGCTCCCATCATGAAAGGGTTAATTTCTTAATTTCTTAACTTGATTTAAGGAATATTCTGTTTCCTAATGTAATTGTGTAGTTAACACTTTCATGATGGGAGCTGCGCTGGTGCAGCATTACAGATCATGTTCCAATGCATTCTCTTATATATTCGAGGCTCCCTATGGGAGACTCGCACATATAAGAGAATGCATTGGCTTACACAGTCAAGGTAAATATTGTTAGGCCAATGTATTCTCTTATATATGCGAGGCTCCCTATGGGAGCCACATAACTCAATAGCCACATATCTACCCATTTGTTGGTAGAGCCATCCTTTTGCCTGTCTGTCCATACAGACAATTATCTCAAACACTGGTTGTTTGATCTTAATGAAATTTGGTATCAATGTTCACTACTATGAGGACAATCAATTGAGTGTTCAATCGTTTTTTCCTGTTTTCTGTTCTAGAGTTATTCATTTTTGTTTAATTGGAAGTTTTGGTTTTTTGTCAGTATCTCCACCACTAGTTGACAGATATCAATGATATTTGGTATTAATGTTCATGTTTTCCATTCTAGAGTTATTTATCTTTGTTTATATGAAAGTGTTTTTTTTTTGTCTGGCAGATATCTCAACCATATTTCGTATTTTGCCACCGTGGTGATATGCCAGCACCACTGGTGCAAGCTCTTGTTGACTTATCCCTTTCTAAACTCATTGACGAGTAGTTCATTTAGGAAATGTTCAGATAATAAGTTCAACCATAGGTCATTTGTTGAACTTGTTATCTGAACATTTCCCACCAATGAATATGAATGTCTTTATTCGTTATCTTTCTGCACTTGTATTATCTTTTCATCTGTCAATTTTCTGCTTTTATTATCTGAGCATCACTGTTCGAATATATACTTTTATAACTGAATGGGAAACTCCATTTAGTAAAGAAGGAGTTAAACTGTAATTACATTAGGAATCCGAGATTATTCCTGAAATAAATCCCAATCAACAAAAAACCAACTTGAACGATAAATGTGACTTTAATCCTTCTATGACTGGAACTTCCTGAAATTTTGCGAAAACCCTGTGCCAATGCATTCTCTTATATATGCGAGTCTCCCATAGGGAGCCTCGCATATATAAGATATACATTGGCCTAACAATATTTACCTTGACCGTGTAAGCCAGTGCATTCTCTTATATATGTGAGGCTCCCTGTGGGAGACTCAATTATATAAGAGAATGCACTGGCCCAGGATCTTTAATGCTGCACCAGGGCGGCTCCCACCATGAAAGGGTTAAGTTGGGCCGTATTGTCCTTGACAGATTTGAAAAAAACTCACACCTACAACCCTCAATCATTATGCCATTAAAACCTATCCCATTAGATTAATGTTTTTCATTCATGAGATAGGACTGAAATTCAGTCTTGCCTAACCCTTTACCCAACAACCCGGCCAAAACCGGCCAAATAAAGCTTCAACAGCCTAAAATATCTTCGGTCTGTCTCAATAGAACCATACAAATATGGATATCATTGGAACCGGCTCCTTGACCACATTGTGATAGTTACAGTTATGCCCTGTGCCAATGCATTCTCTTATATATGCGAGTCGACCATAGGTCGCCTCGCATATATAAGAGAATGAATTGGCCTAAAAAAAAATCTTTTTTAACACTTTTTACCATTTTTTCTTACATTCTTTAACAATTTTATAATTTTTAATGTGTTAAGCCAATGCATTCTCTTATATATATAAGAGAATGCATTGGCACAGGGCCCTTCTGTTGGGTAAAGGGTTAACTGATCGGAAACCAGCTCACAGGTACAGCCCTCAATCATTATGCCATTAAAACCTACCCAAGTCTGATTAATGTTTTTATTCCATCTGTGAGTGAAAGTATATATTCAGTGCTGCCACAGGGCGGGGGACTATTTGTTCTGCAATGTTATTGATGCATTTGTTTGGTCTAATAGCAGGGTTTCAAATAGGGGTTTTGGCAATGGGACCCCTATAGTCAATGGGGAAATTATCAGTCCACACCGCCAACTGTTAATATCTAGTATTCTGTGACCCAACATGCACAAAACCAACTTGAAGGCTATATGTGACTTTAAGTGGACCATATTGTTCTTTACAGATCTGAAAACAATTCATGATCACAGCCCTCCATCATTATGCCATTAAAACCTATCTCCGTCTGATTAATGTCTTCATACCATTTGTGAGTGAAAGGGTATATATTTTGTTGCCGCAGGGCCGGAACTATTTGTTCTGCGTTGTTATTAATGCATTTGCTTGATCTAATTGGTTGTCATTTCGCAGCCGTACTCTATTTTCAATTTATTTGACGTTCCCTGATATTTCTATATAATTTGTTGGATTATTTATATCGATACTCCCATTATCGTATTAGTACTAATGGTTTTATGAACAGGACAGCCCCTGGTGGTGTGGTCAGTAAATAGTATTGTCTCATTTATAGAGTTATCTATCCTGGTAATTTACCTGATATTTCTATATAATTTGTTAGATTATTTATATCAATACTCCCATTATTATACCCCTATCACAAAAGATGGGGGTATACTGGATTACTTGCGTCTGTCTGTCCATCTGTGCCAACGAAAGGGGTTTATGGGATTTGTACTTTGGTTTAAATGTGGTAATGGGGCTTTTTGGGTTTAAGAGCTATATTAAACATTTTTGTAAATGCCATATTAACTGTTGTTTGGGGTCTATAAATCATTCTAACACAACTTTCTTAAAACCACAAAAGTTTGGACAAAATTTATGTACACACTGTCCTTGCATTCAAGGACAAGGATTGAGGGCTTAAAGGTACTCAATCCGAACAGAGGGTCCCCATCTCAACAGATTCCAACAACAACAATCCGATCAGAGGGTCCTATATTACTATTTCTTTGTCTTTGGGGGTAAAAAATATTTGATTCGAGTCGAGGAACCCATCAAACAAAGCTCAGAGTTATTAGATATTGATTTTTGAAATTTGTTAGTTTCTCGAGATGAGTACTAATAATTGCCGTCAGTTTCGTAACCTGCGCGAGATGTGTACACCAAAACACTTTTCAAACAGACAAGGATGGATAACTCTAAAATCAAGTGGTAATAATAACGCAATTTTGACTGAGTTCTGGGCCAGAAAGTATTCCCGATAATGAAAAATAATAGATTTCTAAAATCGATATCTAACAAATCTGAGCTTTGATGGGTGACTTCCTCGACTCAAATCAAATATTTTTGACCCCCGAAGCCATTAAAATAGTAATTGAGAGGAGTTTTATCTGATTGAGTACCTTTAAGCTCATTAACTCCAGACGTTCATAATAATATATCTGCAAATAATTTGTCTTTTTCTCCAGTACTGAAGAGTTTACATAAGGCATAGACATATACACATCAAATTGCTAATAACCCAATTTACAGAGATAATATATGTTGTATATGTGGTATGCTATTATCAATATTCAAAGTAGCCCTTTAACCTCTTTCGTTGGTGCACTTTTTGGTGCCTCGTTTAAGCTCGTTAATATGGACGGACCTGAGCTCATAAACCACTATCCACTTATACACCCTTTCATTTGTATATATATATAGCCATGTGTATGTCCGCTCATATATCTCAACCATGGGTTATCGGATATCGATGAAATTTAGTTCGCAGGATGTTGTTTACATTTTCCGTTCAAGAGTTATCTCTATTTGTTAATCTGAAAATGTTAGATATCTGTCCATCTGCTCTTATATCTCAACCATGGGTTATCGGATCTCAATGAAATTTGGTATGCAGGTGGTGTGCACCATTAATTATATTCGATCGCTGAGGAAGCTTTTTCAAATGCTTTGTTAAAATACCAAAGCAGAAAAGCTTACCGACCAGCCAAGCATCTTGAATCTTCGCTACATATCATATTTATACATAGGATTGACGTTTCTTGTTACCAATTTTTACCAATTTGGATATAAAATCAATAACATTTATGGCGACTACGTCACCTTAATTCGTGTGGTCAGTAAATAGTATTGTCTCATTTATAGAGTTATCTATCCTGGTTATTTACCTGATATTTCTATATAATTTGTTAGATTATTTATATCAATACTCCCATTATTATACCCCTATCACAAAAGATGGGGGTATACTGAATTACTTGCGTCTGTCTGTCCATCTGTCCATCTGTGCCAACGAATGGGGTTTATGGGGTTTGTACTTTGGATTAAATGTGGTAATGGGGCTTTTTGGGTTTAAGAGCTATATTAAACATTTTTGTAAATGCCATATTAACTGTTGTTTGGGGTCTATAAATAATTCTAACACAACTTTCTTAAAACCACAAAAGTTTGGACAAAATTTATGTACACACTGTCCTTGCATTCAAGGACAAGGATTGAGGGCTTAAAGGTACTCAATCCAAACAGAGGGTCCCCATCTCAACAGATTCCAACAACAACAATCCGATCAGAGGGTCCTATATTACTATTTCTTTGTCTTTGGGGGTAAAAAATATTTGATTCGAGTCGAGGAACCCATCAAACAAAGCTCAGAGTTATTAGATATTGATTTTTGAAATTTGTTAGTTTCTCGAGATGAGTACTAATAATTGCCGTCAGTTTCGTAACCTGCGAGAGATGTGTACACCAAAACACTTTTCAAACAGACAAGGATGGATAACTCTAAAATCAAGTGGTAATAATAACGCAATTTTGACTGAGTTCTGGGCCAGAAAGTATTCCCGATAATGAAAAATAATAGATTTCTAAAATCGATATCTAACAAATCTGAGCTTTGATGGGTGATTTCCTCGACTCGAATAAAATATTTTTGACCCCCCGAAGCCATTAAAATAGTAATTGAGAGGAGTTTTATTGGATTGAGTACCTTTAAGCTCATTAACCCCAGACGTTCATAATAATATATCTGCAAATAATTTGTCTTTTTCTCCAGTACTGAAGAGTTTACATAAGGCATAGACATATACACATCAAATTGCTAATAACCCAATTTACAGAGATAATATATGTTGTATATGTGGTATGCTATTATCAATATTCAAAGTAGCCCTTTAACCTCTTTCGTTGGTGCACTTTTTGGTGCCTCGTTTAAGCTCGTTAATATGGACGGACCTGAGCTCATAAACCACTATCCACTTATACACCCTTTCATTTGTATATATATATAGCCATCTGTATGTCCGCTCATATATCTCAACCATGGGTTATCGGATATCGATGAAATTTAGTTCGCAGGATGTTGTTTACATTTTCCGTTCAAGAGTTATCCCTCTTAGTTAATCTGAAAATGTTAGATATCTGCTCTTATATCTCAACCATGGGTTATCGGATCTCAATGAAATTGGTATGCAGGTGGTGTGCACCATTAATTATATTCGATCGCTGAGGAAGCTTTTTCAAATGCTTTGTTAAAATACCAAAGCTGAAAAGCTTACCGACCAGCCAAGCATCTTGAATCTTCGCTACATATCATATTTATACATAGGATTGACGTTTCTTGTTACCAATTTTTACCAATTTGGATATAAAATCAATAACATTTATGGCGACTACGTCACCTTAATTCAAAACACACAGATTTACGCATGTACCTGTATCATCGGCTTTACAGTTTACCTCTCCAAAACAAAGCGATCAGTAAAACCATCAGTTAGCAATCCTTCTTTGTAAGATGGAACCTTACACTCATTGTTCAAAGACATGTTCAAAAACTAATTGCTAACTGAAATTTGCATGGTGTTATATGTATCTTTGCTTGAAATGACAGTCCAATTTAAAGTTCATGCACAGTTGATGAATAATTCAAGAACATTGTTCATGAACAGTTGATGAATTGTTCATGTTCAATAATTCATGAAGTGTTCTCGACCAGTTCATGGTACTAAGATTGTCAGTTCAGGCAAATATAAATATACTGCAGCTAATCATGGTGGTTTATATTAAAGGTACTCAATTCGATCAGACCCTCATAACTTACTATTTCTTTGGCTTCGGGTGTGAAAAATATTTGATTCGAGTCGAGGAACCCACCCATCAAAGCTCAGAGTGATCAGATATCAATTTTTGAAATTTATTATTTTCAAAATGTGTAATAATTTGTGGCCCAGAAACGAGTCATCAAATCGATGGTCTGAGACAAAATTGTGGATGAAGATGGATAACTCTAAAATCAAGTGGTAATACGGCCAAATTTTGTGATACGAAAGTGATGATACGACCATATTTCGTTGAACAACATGTTGATAAATAACACGTTTTGGGAATTTTTTTCACTGGCGTTATGGCCCATTTTGTTGGAATTTGCACTCAATCTTCTTTTCCAGATGATAACTTTAGTAAGTCTGAACTGAATGGTATGAAATGTTGTATGTGGGTTTACTAGCACAAAATACAGGTCAAGTTCTAATTCGGATTCCGCCCACCAATTTTCATCAGAGTTATTGCCCTTTGTTGGAAGTACCATGCCCTATTGATGCTCTTGTTTATTTTTAATTCTTACTGTCAGTCAGTTGTCGAAATTTCACTTCTAAAACTTAAAAAAAATTAAAGTAATCTTTTTGACATTTTTATTGTAATATATTAAGCTTGATGTGGTCTTCATGTAGCAAACATTCCTTCATGTGGTGCACTGGCTTAACAATTAAGTAGTTTTCTGTGTTGGTCCATCCAAACTTTCCACCTCCTGACATAGCTCAGGCATGGAAACCCCTTTAATAAGGATGGCCTTCGTTATATGCTATAATTTAGAAATAACATCAAGAATATACTAGCAGTATAGTATAATGATAGTATGAATGTGATATTATCCACCAAAACACATTTTGTGTGAGCTGAGCGTATATGTTTATGTAGAGCACGTAAATAGTGAGCGATAAACAAAACATTCATCACTGTGGCAATTTTTTTAGGAAATTGTTTCACGGTGACCCATTCAACACCGGAATCTTGAGTGGCGAGGGTTAACGAGAGCAATACCGATATGTAGTAAACAATTTGGTTGCCCTTTCTAACCAAAGTTCAATTAGTGGGGTCTACCCCATGCTGAGTGTTTACATACCATGGCATTTGTTTACATAACACAGAAGACTAACATGGCAATAACATGCAATATTACGCAATAATTATGATTGGTATGAAGAACAAAATTTGGTGGATATTACAATATTCTTTCTGTTTATGGCTATTTTAACTGATGTGACAATTTTAATAGCAATGGCGACTGCCAATGCTTATCTTTAACCGTATCTTTAACAGTATTCCGTGGATTGACAGCTTATGATTAATTTTTCCGTAACCCTTTAAGTGCAGAGTGATCTATACACACAGGAAAGATAACCAGATTCGTAAATCTGGAAAAGTCTGTCAGTTGCCTTCTGAGGATTTCAGCAAGCCTTATTTTAGTGTGCCTGTCATTTGCAAAATGAGGTCCACAGAGGGTGAATTTATTGACGCCATCCCGCATAGCGGGCTATCATCACTAAATTCACCCTCTGGGGACCTCATTCTGCTTAGGCCTCATCTTCTCTGGAAACTTTCTTTATTATAAAATTTCTGTTTCTCTATATTCCCAAATTGGCAGATGACACACATTGCACAATCGAGGTTCCCAATGGGTGTACATCACAATATTCACCATTTGGGAACTTCAATCTGAGTCTATGTCTCCCATAGCAGATGAGGCCATTCAGAATGAGGTCCCCAGAGGGTGAATTTAGTGATGCTAGTTCGCTATATGGGATAGCGTCACTAAATTCACCCTCTGGGGACCTCATTCTGCAAATAAAAGGCACACTAAACTCAGGCTTTGATTTCAGTTTCTAAGTGCAGTGGAGTGATTTATTTGCTAGCTAAATCTGATTACCATATTTATAGATACAGAGGGCCTTCCTGATGGGTATTACTATTAAAAAAGTCACATCTGTTAAAACCACCACAAACAGAAAGAATATTAAGATATAGACAGATTTTGTGGGTCACCCCACTATTTGAACTTTGGTTTTAAAATTGACTCCAAATTATTTACAACATACTGATAGAGCAATTGCTAATCCTTCCCACTCAAGATTTCTGTGTTGAATATGTCACGCGATTCACCCTCCCAAAAAATCGCCATGGTGTTGAGTCTTTTGTTTATCGCACAAACCTTACGTGCTGTATATAAATAAATACTTGGTTCACACAAATTGTGTTTTGTGGGTAAAATCGCATTCGTATTATCATTATACTATACTATTAGTATATTCTTGAGGAAATTCATAATTTGGTAACTTTTTTTTCTAAATTATAACCTACATCCAAGGCCATCCATTCTTTTAATCGAGGGTTTTGAAATGCATGTTCCTGAGAATTGAGAGCTTAGGAAGACTATGAAAGTTGACAAGAATGCCTTTGACAGGCCTTGAATTTGATTAGTTCTGACAGTGGTAACCATGGTTACATTCATGTCATTATTTTAGGTTTGTTATGTTGATCCGATTGCTGACACAAGATGGAAGACATTAAAGAGATCCATCGTCACCGACGGAGTTCATGAAAAGGATCGACTCGATGGAGGAAGACCAGGTAGGTGGCAAATTTTTATTTCCTTGCCAGGCCTGAGAATAGAGTGCCAGACATTTGCAGCATGAGGTCCCCAGATGGGGAATTTAGTGACGCTACCCCGCACTGGGTTTGCATCACTAAATTGACCCTCTGGGGACCACATTATGCTTAGACCTCATATTCACCATCTGGGAAATTAAATCTGAGTCAGGGTCTCTCATAGTAGATGAGGCCATGCAGAATGAGGTCCCCAGAGAATGAATTTGGTGATGCTATCCCACTGTCTGGAGTAGCGTCACTAAATTCACCCTCTTGGGACCTCATTCTGTAAATGTCCGGCACCATATTGTTAGGCCTGTCCCTTGCCCATTTGTTCCTTACATTTTGTTGTCTCATATTGATTTATAGCAACCACAAGCGCACGAAGCGCGCGTTGGTGCTTATACCTTAGGCGCAGGTGTATGATGACGTCATGTAATTTTTTCTATATTTGCTGTAGAGATGAGCCAAATTCCGGTGGCGTGTATGATTTTTTTGTGAAATTGACACATGACTTCCGGTTAGAAACTGTCTGGAGATTGTAAAATTGTGGAATCGGAAGTGGGCCGACAAGATGAAAATAAAATTGTCAACTTTACAACTTCCGAGGAATTCCCATGTGATTTAGGCATATTAGTTTCATATCGATCAACTTCGTTAGTAACATTAATGAAAACCAGATAAGACGTCATGGTATGGTTCATGACGTCATTTGCACCATGTTGGCTGTGTGAGCCAGAATCCAGACACAATTGCACAATCCATGACAATACTTGTCATGTCGTCTCCACTGGGGCCATTGCATGCTGTTACATAAATTATTCTTAGCGTTATGTCATTGATGAAAAGCAAATTCGGGCCACCGTGTGTGTGGTTGCTCCACTACGTGTTACATATGATTCATATTAGTGATTTTCAGTGCATGCTCTGAATGTCTGTATAGCATTGCAAGTCTGAGTTTAGTGTGCCTGTCTTTTTGCAGAATGAGGTCCCCAGAGGGTGAATTTAGTGATGCTATCCCACATACCGGGCTAGTATCTCCAAATTCCCCCTCTGGGGACCTCATTCTGCATGGCCTCATCTGCTATGGGAGACATAGACTCAGATTGAAGTTCGCAATTGGTGAATATTGTGATGTACACCCATTGGGAACCTCGATTATGCAATGAATCGTCTGCCAATTTGGGGATATAGAGAAACAAAACTAAAAAAGAAATAGAATCTATTTGTGAAGAAGATTTTATAGCAATTTGATGATAAAGAAACTTACCAGAGAAGATGAGGTCTAAGCAGAATAAGGTCCTCAGAAGGTGAATTTGGTGATGCCAGCCCACTATGAGGAGGTGGAAAGTTTAGATGGGCCTACTCAGAAAACTAGTTAATTTTTTAGCCAGTACACCACACGAAGGAATCTATACTATCTGAAGACCACATCAAGCATATTATATAACAATAAATATGTCAAAAAGATTACTTTAATCAAACTTCTAGAAGGGACATTTTGGGAAGAGTGTTTTCACCAAGTATACAAATTGAGTGGGAATGAATAACTGCCATAAAAAGTACATGATCTGAACTAGCAAAAGTGTTGAATGGCAATTTAATTGAGTTCAATACTGCTTCAAGAATCTGACCATTTTGTTACGTGTGCTAGAAAATTGTGAGAGACCATTACCATGAACTGTTGTATCAAGGAACTAGCCTAATGTTGGTACGCAGGTCAGTCTACTCAAACTGGGAGCAATCAACAATTGGCCACAGTGTTAGAGATACATTGACTATGGACATATGACCTAAAAGTGAGGCTAAAACCAGGGTTCGCACTGCCACTTGCCAAATTTGCCAATGGCAAAAATAATTCACATTTGTCAAAAAATATTTTCATTTGGCAAAAGTTTTGGTAAGTCACTTTTTTAATTCCTCAATATTAAACTAGTTGAAAAATATCGGTCAATCAATACTGTTCATTTTATGAAACTATTACAATATAATTATATTAGTGGTGTTTTATATGGTTAACACCTCCATTATATACAGTTAATCTGGTCAAATTATTATCAATGGGTGGATGGATTACCAGTATTTAGTGTGGTGGTGGTGTTGACATAGCTAATCCTCTTGCATTGTTCACTTGTGATGAAGCAACGTTTCTACAATTTTATTGTTCGGTGATTGGTTTATTGTTGTAAGATAAACCACAATAGAGATGGGAGTATAATGATTAACTAACTGCTTTCCTATCAATATCGACAAACGTTCAAACTGCGAGTGTCGAAACATAAAACTCAAACAAGGTTGAAGAAAATCATACTATTAAGGATAACATTTGGCAAATTCTTATATAATTTGGCAAAAAATATTTTCATTTGGCAAATAATTTGGCAAAAGTATATTTCGGTTCAGCGCGGACCCTGGCTAAAACTAATCTCAGCCCAACTGTTTATTTCAATTCTTGCAAAATGGATGTTCACAATTTTCCAGCACACACCTAACATAATATTGAGATTCTTGAAGCAGTATTGCCATCAAGTGGGACATTACCTCATTACTATTTTTAGAGTTTTTCGATAGAGTTAACCCTTTCAGTGCCAAGTCCGATTTTTGTATCAACCCATATTTCCTTGATCATTTTTCAAATTTATTCATTATAATAATGTGATACATTGATGGAAAGAGCTCTTAGAGCTCTTTCCATCAATGTATCACATTATTATAATCAATAAATTTGAAAAATGATCAAGGAAATATGGGTTGATACAAAAATCGGACTTGGCACTGAAAGGGTTTTAAGGTATCTTGCATGCTGTGCTCTGAACTAACTCAGGCCATAAAATTTGGAAAAAAACTCAATATTAATGGCTAGAAGCATTTCCAGACTCTTAAGTCTTCAATTAATTTTTATTATTTTATACCCATGAAACTATATAAAACTTATTATAGAAAGAGACAGACCATCTTCAACTAAATGATATGTGTCCCTTTAACACTTTCTATACTATACTAAATAGATTCTCCTATTCAGTTATAAAAGTATACATTGGAATGGTCTATTAATCATCTGGAGGGGGTTTTCAGCAAAAATAAGCAGATGACAGGTAATAAAAGTACAGGAGTCCAATTTATTGGAGGGAAATGTTCAGATAATATTGTTGAAGTTATCTGAAAATTACTGGCTGAACCTTTCCATGACTGGAGCTTTCTGAAATTTTGCGAAAACCCTGTGCCAATGCATTATCTTATTTATGCGAGGCTCCCTATGCATAAATAAGAGAATACATTGGCCTGACATTATTTAGTTTGACCTTGTAAGTCAGTGTATTCTATTATATATGTGAGACTCCCTATGGGAGATTCGCATATATAAGATAATTCACTGGCACATGATCTTTAATGTTGCACCAGCTCAGCTCCAATAATGAAAAGGTTAATATCTTTGGATTCACGTAGGTGTCACTAACAACAGCTAACAATGAATTGACTCCCAAGAGATTCCTTGAAGCACGAAAAATAACTATCTTCCCGTAATTTAGAAATTGTCTGGAACATTTTAATAATATTGTGACATGTCACTGAGGAGTATTGTTAACATATATTCTGCCCAGGAGGTTTCCTAGCCAACTTAAGAACTCTTGATTATTATGCGTAATCATCGGCCCTCGGGATGTCGTTCAACCAACACAACCAAACCTGATTACTTTATCGTGTCCACTTGACACCATGCTGTCGTCATTTCGTGTTGATAATAATACTGTCGGAGAGTTATCTTCCCTCGGGGTGCTCTTATCTGTTACCATTCATGTCGTGTAATGAAGTCCACCAGGATGACATTTTACTGAGAGTGAATATGTCTTTGAGTGATAAATAACATTAGTTATCATACCATGGACCAGCCTAGAGGTTTAACCCTTTCAGTGCCAAGTCCGATTTTTGTATCAACCCATATACCCTGTGCCAATGCATTCTCTTATATATGTGAGTCGACCATAGGTCGCCTCGCATATATAAGAGAATGCATTGGCCTAACAATTTTTCATCATTTGTTATTATTTTTTACAATTTTTTACAATTTTAATAATTTTTTCTTATATTCTTTAACAGACTTATTTTGTAGGTTTAGTGCCAGGGAATCTTACAGTTTTCATGGGCATCAAAATTATTACTATGAATACTTGGTGATAGTTTTGAGTTATAATATGCCCCTAAGGTTTTATCCAGTTTGTTTTTAAATTCGCTATAGCATGCTTAAGTATACCCAAACAAAATTCAACCCAAAAAAATCTTTAAAAAAATCTTTAAAAAAAAAAAAAAAAAAAAAAAAAAAAAAAAATTTGTTTTAGGGCCGATTTTACAGACTGTAAATTAGGGCCGATGAGATTGGCCCCTGGCACTGAAAGGGTTAAATTGGGAGAAGTCACTTCTCTATGGCGGCAATGATACACTTGGTCATGATACGATGTGAATCACGATACGATGTGAATCACGATACATGATCGACAATACGATACATACATGTATCACAATACACTAAATTAGTGTTTCCAAATACCGGCTGAATTATCAGAAACAACAAGTTTATAACTTCAGGTAGAGTTCATCTTAAACTAAAATGGAGTTTAATTTTTGGCTGATGAGTTTGAAAGTGTATCGCGATACATTGAATTGACGATGAATCGTTGCAGCCCTACATTTCTCCATGTTTGGTTATTAGGGTCCTGGGAGTAGTGTCCTGTAATCACCCCAAAATCTCGCTTCTATAATCCAATAAGTATCATGCAACACAAGAAGAGCCCATTTATAAAACTATTATTGTGAGTAACAACACAATTATAAAGAGTAAATATACTTTAAATATGCTGTTGGGACATTTACATGCTTGTATATAAGAGAGCAGTCACTTCTCCCTTGGAGAAAATAGAGAGAAGTGGCACGTTTTAGGGAGAAGATGTCTCCCAAGTCCTCTCTAGGTTGGTCCCTGTATCATAAGACTCAGATGAATCCTGTCTGATTTAGAGTCACGGTGGGGATATCAGGTGGTTTAGAGTTGGTGAGTACCATGTATTCAAAATGGTGGAGGTGAGCACAAATGCACAAAAACATAATATATGAGAACTGACACAAAACATAGGATTTTGAATGTTACGAGCATATGCTAGTTTATTTTAAAAATAAGTTGATAGCTTATTTGTTCCGAAATACTCAGTAGTTTGCTATAACATTCTGACAAAAGTTGCCAGTCGGAGGTTCGTGGAATACACAAGTCCATTCATCTAGGAGAATCCTTCGACTGACTATTTTGGTCAGAATGCAATCAAATGTGCATTTGGACACAAATGAGGTATCAGATCGTTTTAAAAATAGCATTGCATATGCTCGTAGCTGTCAAAATACTATGTAATATGTCCTATCCTAGTTTATTACCTTGTTTCTGGTCGAGTTTGCGATCGCCTCGGCCATTTTGAATGCGTGATACTCATGAAGTTGAAACCACGTGATTCCCCACTTTGAGAGTTACGGCCCTAATTATTGGACGCTCTTCTGCAGTTACCATTCGTGTCGTGTAATTGAGTCACCAAGATTACTGGTTGTAGATCTCTCTTTGAGTGCAAACAGCAGGCCTTGTCACTGATTGGTCGAAAATAATTATGCGACAGCTTCGGAAAGATAATTTAGTTCCAATTAAAATCAGATTCTTAATTTCAGTGTGCCACATTACTGTCGCCATAAATAACTTCTTTATGTCATATGTCCTAATAGTCACAATGCACAAATAATTTTACGATTGACAGAATATCTCATTTCGGTTTCATTTTTATTCACCGATTCAAAGTGTTGAAATTCTTGGAAATACGTTATTCTATTCTCCTAGGTAATATTGGTCAATTCTGAACTCTTCATACACCCTTTTAGTGTTTAATTTAATTAACACTGTAGGAAATTATCAATGTGACAGAAATTTTATTGCGCTAGTTTTAGCTATGTGGTGAAATTACCACTGTACAGGAATTCCGACAATCGCCTTTTTGGCTGCATCGCTTTACTAATATACAGTAATGCCTGGTAATGCCCTAAATAATCGACTCCTTAAACACAGCAGAATTATCACTGGAATTATGGGTAACTTTTCAGGATTTAGTCGGAAATATGGCTCCGCGAGAGCTTTCCGATGAATGGCAACAAGCCATATTTCCGACTAAATCCTGAATAGTTACCCATAATTCTGCTGTGTTTAAGCAGTCGATTACTCAGGGCATTACTGTATGTTGTGGCTGGCTGACAATGACGTAATGTTTTTGGTTGTAATGGAAATCCCAGCTATTTTCTTCAGACACTTCGGAGCTTGTTTTGAGAGTCTGATTTGATCTCAGCTTTGGAAATATGGTGTCTGACATTTGCAAAAAGAGGTCCCCAGCAGGTGAATTTAGTGCCACTATCCCACACGGTGGGCTACCATACCAAATGAACTCTTTGGGGACCTCATTCTGCGTGGCCTCTGCATGTGGGAGACAGAGATTTTTAGATTTAAGTTCCCAAATGGTGAATATTGTTATATACACCCATTGGGAACCTCGATTATGCAATGTGAGACCTAGCTAGGATCAGATTGAAGTTCCCCAGTTGAAGTTGGTGATGTCACCTCAATTATGCAATTTATGTTCTGAAAATTAGGGGAAAAAGAAACTGAACAGAAGGAAAACAGTAACTAAAAACAATTTTTATTTGAAACAATAGATACTTCCCAGAAGATGAGGTCAAAGCAGAATGAGGTCCACAGAGGGTGAATTGTGTGATGCTACTTGTAACACTATATTCATCATCTGAGGACCTCATTCTTCAAACGTCAGACATGCTATATCCAGGCTTGACAGTTAACTGAAGACAGCACAACACATGACCTCCCCTACCCCCACCTTTATAGTATTAATTAATATTGTAGAGCCAGTCAGGAGGCATAAGACAGGTGTCCACTTTCAATCCTCACTTTGTTGTGGAATAAGCCCAACTCACGCCATCAGCTTCCGGCTAGTTAACCGAGCCTAAGTGGGTGGGATATATAAGTCAGCTGTCCACATGCCTCCCCATCGCTTCGTTGTTGAACATAGATGAGATCCCCCACATCATTCCTCCTTCTCCTTTACGGTATGCTGAAGACCATGAAACTTCCCTCCTCGGATGGTCCGGCCCAAACACAAAGAAATAATTTCCCACAATGTTGATTTTCTCCCCTTACTGCCCAAACACCCACCCCCTGGGCCCCCTCCCTGCCATATTTGCCATAATTAATTCTCTAACACAGCATTAACTGAAGACAGTATATCACAAGTCTCTGCTCCCACCTTAGTATGAATTAATATTGTGGAGCCCAAGTTGGGGGGGGGCATATAAGTCAGGTGTCCACAAGCCCCCTCCCTTGCATCGTCGTTGAACATAGATGAGATTCCCACCACTCCTCCTTTCACTTCCAAGCCTTGAAATAGTGAGCCTGTCATTTGCAGAATGAGGTCCCCAGAGGGTGAATTTAGTGATGCTACCCCGCATAGCGGGCTAGCATCACCAAATTCACCCTCTGGGGACCTCATTCTGCTAAGTCCCCCAGAGGGTGCTAAGGCCTAAGCAGAATGAGGTCCCCAGAGGGTGAATTTGGTGATGCTAGCCCGCTATGCGGGGTAGCATCACTAAATTCACCCTCTGGGGACCTCATTCTGCAAATGACAGACACACTATTTCAAGGCTTGTTCAGTATGCTGAGGAGCATGCAACCTCCCCCTTTTTCATTGCCCCTGTCTAAAAACAATTATTTCATTAAAATGTTGAAAACAATGAAACGTCCCTCCCGGCCCAAACACAAAAGAAAAGACTACCCACAATGTTGACGACTATGAGGCCAGCCTCTTTTTATTACAGTAATGCCCTAAATAATCGACTCCTTAACCACAGCAGAATTATGGGTAATTTTTCAGGATTTAGTCGAAAATATGGCTTGTTGCCATTCATCGATGAATGGCAACAAGCCATATTTCTGACTAAATCCTGAAAAGTTACCCATAATTCTGCTGTGGTTAAGGAGTCGATTATTTAGGGCATTACTGTATCTTGTTCATTTACAATTCTTCAAAGTGGTCAATAATTGAAAAATGAAATTGGAAATAATAACAAGTTGCAATATTTGCCACAATTAAATCTCCCATACACCATTCACTGAAGACGGTACATCACGCGACCCTTGGCACGAGCTAATATTGGAAGGATGTTTGGCGCTGACTTGTGGCAGTATATTGCATCGTCTTGGCAGGAGACAAGATCGCGAAATAATGATTGTTGCTCTAAATTGTCCCTCGTGGTCTTAGTTGTCACCATAAAGCGTGTGCCCTGTCATGAATTTCTGGGAGTTCTTCCAATAAATAAGGCACAATGTCTGATATAGTTAAATGGAATCCCCTGTTTAATAAGCAACAATGCTTGAGATAGGGGAATTGGAAGCAGATGTTCTTATTTTGTTGATCTATTTGCAGAATTTTCCTGCATTGCTTTTATTGTAAATTACCAGTCTGTCATGCAGGGTTTCCGCTAGGAGGGAATTAATGAGTCCGTATTGGGGAAACACATAACGCGACGGGACGACCATGGTTCGCCCCGTTGGTAGAAAATTTTGTTATTTGACACTGAAAAGAAGCCATTTCCTTGCACCTGAGTGTTCCACAAAGCAATCCAAAGCTACGTATATTATGCAAGTCGATCATTTCCGTGGGTGCATTAATTCTGTTGATGCTATCCAAATAGTTAGTCATTTAATTACGTACGTAAGACTGCCGTCTGATTGAAGACTATATAAATGAACGAGTTTAATACAGTGGTTACAAATTTATAACTTACAGTAAGATTCCAACAGGTATAATGAATCTAAACACTAAAAAGCATCTATGCATTGACCAATAATACCTAGCAAGGAGAATTGAATAAAGTATGTCTTAGAATTTCAAGTAGCGTCAGTGAAAATTAAACTGACAGGATTATATATTCTGTCAATCGTAAAACTGATTGTGCGTGGTGACGTCATACTGCAGGGTTTTTCTGCAGGTGATATTTATAGCGGCGAAATACGAATGGTAGCGAAATCTTTCATCTTTCACCCGGAACGCGTAGCTTGTTCAATAGTCTATTAGTCCAACAACTGATGACCACAGCAAAAGAACAGAGTTTTAGCCAACATGTTATAAAATATAATTGAGTTTTTGGCGGGAAATGTGAACATGTGCGTCCTTGATTATTGTGCTTGGGGACCCAGGCGGGACAACGTTTATACTATTATTGTCCCCTGAAAAAATTATTTTTGGGGGACTATAGAAACGGGGTCCGTCCGTCCGTCCGTTCGTCCGTTCGTTCGTCCGTCCGTCCGTCACACTTTTGAGTACCTTCATGGTGTAATCATCTCCTCCTACAGATTTCATCCCAGAGATTTGAAACTTCAGAATATTGTTGCCCATATATTGAAGATGTGCAACATGTATATAGACGACGGAAAAATAATTTTTTGACGGAGTTATTAACCCTTTTCGACTTAGAAAATTTCAACATTTTTTATAATTTTCTGTATGAGGGTACCTTCTTGGTGTAATCAACTCCTCCTACAGTTTTGATCGTAGATATTTGAAACTTCAGAGTATTGTTACCCACATATTGGAGATGTGCAACATCTATATAGATGACGGAAAAATTATTTATTTACGGAGGTATTAACCCTTTTCAACTTAGAAAATTTCAACATTTTTTTTTAATTTCTTCAACAAAGCGGCATCGACTTGCCACTTTTTCGGGGGACACTGTGGTCTGCTGACCTTTTATTGACCGTACTTTGACAAAATCTCCATATTGGGGGTGGGGGGGGGGGGGGGGTGGTATGTGTTCGTGTTTATCCTCCATGCATGTAATATGGCTCAAATGAATGATGTTCTCACTATGAATTCCCGCTATAAAGACTGATTTGGGACAGGTTCCGTATTATTGTGAAATAAATCACTTTGGGATTTTGTTAAGTGTGCATGGCAATATACGCATAATAATCAACACACGTAGAGAATCACATGTATTTTTCAGGAACTTCACTTACCGGTACATCAAACTCAAAACAAATGATAATACAAATGTACAGCAATAAGATAAATGATCAACATTGAGTAGTTTCATCCATGAAAATCCCGTGCATAAAAATATCCCTGACTCAGTAATTGGGTGTTCTTTGATCCAATTATGTAATCGTACGATAGCACAGGGTCTTCGAGCATGAATAGTTTCATCCATGGAATTCTGTGCACAAAAATATCTGCACTCAACGGTCCGGCATTCTTTGATGTTACCGATACATGTATTACGCTGTATCTAATGTCGCTATTTGACACGCTCTTTCTTATTGTTTTTTCGGGAGATGGACTGTGTTGATTTCATTTTGTCAATATTAATGGAAATATGTGTAGATATATAGCCTGTCGACACAGACAAGACTAAAAAAGTTTTTAATAACGTCATTTATTTGTGTATGAGCGGGATTTCATGCAACGACCGATGGGGGTAATGGGTCCGTGGGACGGACCTGCAGCCGGCCTGGCGGAAACCCTGGTCATGCTCTAAATCAACCTGGTTGTTTGTGCGCCAAAACACACCTAATAATATTCGCTTTTGAATTTTTCTTGGTATTGACCTTCGATACAAAAATTTTATCCTGAGAAAATATAACAACATTGTTTTCATTGCAATTCTGGAATCAGAAACGGAATCACACATAACTGACTGGAAATGGTATATCCCTTTCAGTGCCAGGGGCCGATTTCATCGGCCCTAATTTACAGTCTGTAAAATCGGCCCTAAAAAATTAAAATAATTTTTTTTTTTTTTTTTCGATTTTTTTTGGGTTGAATTTTTTTTGGGTATGCTTAAGCATGCTATAGCGAATTTAAAAACAAACTGGTTAAAACCTTAGGGGCATGTTATAACTCAAAACTATCACCAAGTATTCATAGTAATAATTTTGATGCCCATGAAAAATGTAAGATTCCCTGGCACTAAACCTACAAAATAAGTCTGTTAAAGAATATAAGAAAAAATTATTAAAATTGTAAAAAATAATAACAAATGATGAAAAATTGTTAGGCCAATGCATTCTCTTATATATGCGAGGCGACCTATGGTCGACTCGCATATATAAGAGAATGCATTGGCACAGGGTATATGGGTTGATACAAAAATCGGACCTGGCACTGAAAGGGATATTTGTTTTATTTTAACATGAAAATATTTTTAAAGTTCAAGAATATAGCGAAATAATGATTGTTGCTCTAAATTTGTCTTATCACCATAAAGCGTATGCCCGGTCCATAAAGCGAGTGAGAGAGCTTTCCAATGAATTGCAACAAGCCATATTTCCAACTAAATCCTGAAAAATTACCCATAATTCTGCTGTGGTTAAGGAGTCGATTATTTAGGGCATTACTGTATATGCATGTCTCCCTATGGGAAATTTCAGGAAGCTCCAGCCATGAATGGGTTAAAGTGACTGGGACGTTTAATAACCAGTAATGCCTGAGATAGGGTTAATGAAGCGATCGAAGCCTTTATTAATCTATTTGTAGAATTTTCATGCAATGCTTGCATTGTAAGCTAGTAGAAACAGTTTCACTTCGGGAGCTTTTATTCACCGATAAGGGCCTGCACATTTAATTATTATTTTTTTATAATTGAATTTTTTTTAGATTGAACTCAATGCTCAATTTAATAAAACCAAATTAAAAAAAAAAAATTATAATCAGAATTACTGATGCCGTTATAATGTCCTCTGGGGTACCCCGAGTTATCACACAAAATTTGGTTGAAATCTGTCTAGGGGTCTGGGTGAAAAAAAATTGTGAACATTCTGGCCATAATTGTCCCCAGAAATTTTCGGAGGATTATTGTAATCAGCTCTGTCCGTCCGTCCGGAGTTATAACTCCAGTAATGATCAACCGATTTGATTAAAACTTGGTATGTAGGTGTCTCAACCAAGAACACAGGTGCTCTGCAATTCTGGGTTTGATCCGATGTTCTTTTATGAAGTTATTTCCCTATTTTCAACTTTTTTTTTCACTTTTTCGGTTTCCGGATGATATCTCAAGTTTGGATTGCAAATACCTTTTTGATGTGGATCAGTCATATCAAGATACAGGTTGAGTTCGAATTTGAGTTTGATCCGATGATTTTTCTTAGAGTTATGGACTTTTTTCGACTTAGAAAATTAAATTTTACTTCTTTTTTCTTTGGTTTCCGGATGATAACTCAAGTTTGGACTGTTCAATTGAAAATTCCGATGTTCTTTTATGAAGTTATTTCCCTATTTTCAACTTTTTTTTTCACTTTTTCGGTTTCCGGATGATATCTCAAGTTTGGATTGCAAATACCTTTTTGATGTGGGTCATTGATATCAAAATACAGGTCAAGTTTGAATTTGAGTTTGATCCGATGATTTTTCTCAGAGTTATGGGCTTTTCGACTTTGAAAAACATTTTTTATAATTTTCTGTATGAGGGTACCTTCATGGTGTAATCAACTCCTCCTATAGTTTTGATCGTAGATATTTGAAACTACAGAGTATTGTTACCCACATATTGGAGATGTGTAACATGTATATAGATGACGGAAAAATTGTTTCTTTACGGAATTATTAACCCTTTCGACTTTGAACATTTCAACATTTTTTTTAATTTCTTTAACAAAGCGGCATTGACTTGCCACGTTTTCAGGGGACACTGTGGTCGGCTGACCTTTTATTTTTTTTATAAGTGAATGGTGGCATATTTTCATAATTATCTATGGTCAGTTCAATTTGCGATTTAATTTTTATGATATTTATAGCACTGTTGTGTTCTGATAATGGTAGATCGATTATGTGTCGCACTTCGAGCTGATGTTCAAGACTGATATGCAGTACACATTTCCTAAGGGAACTAATCGTCAATGAGTATTATATTAAAGAAAAGGTCAAGGACATCTGAGTGACGTTGTTATCTGATAATTAGGCAGGTTGAATTCAGCCTGGACTTCGTCATCCTGTTGTTTGACGTATAACTTAGATTTCCGGACATGAATGCTCCCCAAGATGGCAGATTTTGTCTGGTTTGTGACAGATAATCTGGAATGTTTCTTGTCTATGGCAGCTAATATCGTTTGTTTCTGGTTGATGACGGGTAATCTGGAATGTTTCTTGTCTATGGCAGCTAATATCGTTTGTTTCTCGTTTATGACATGTAATATTGAATGTTGGACAGGGAACATTTCTACAGAGAATTCATTAGCATCAAAACATATTAACCCTTTCTATACTAAATGATTCTCCAATTCAGTTATAAAAGTATAGACTGGAATGGTTATTATTCATTTGGAGGGATGTTCACGAAATAAAAGCAGACGACAGATAACACAAGTGCAGAAGGATTCTTATTAATTGGAGGCAGCTAGGGCTCATGTAGATGTGATGATTTTGAGAAGTGACTGCTGAATATAACCTTGAAACTTTTTAGCCAAAATAAAATTGAACTCCGACAGCGTGAACACTTAAAGACATATTATATACTTGTTCGAGCGCGTGAAACTGATAAGTTAGTATTCAAGTGCTATGCCAACTGGGGGTATGTAGCATTCTACTAACATCACCGAAAATCTCATGGAAATCGACCGTAACACTCCATAGAAAACACTGTCTGAACTACACTAAATTGTAAATATTTACTACTCGAATCGGGACGCTTCTATCGGTGATAAACTAACGAAAATGATCTCGCCATCGGCAGTCACTGCATTTAATTAATATATAAGAATGACGGTGTGTGTTGTCAATTTAGACATACACTTTGTAAAAATAACTACTTTGAACAAGATTATTCTCCATTTATAGGTTCTCACCCTAATGCAGTGTTTCACATCACTTTAATCCAATCAGCAATATTTTGATTTAAAAAATTTAATTAACTAAAAAAAAAAATATATAAAAAATTTAAATTGAGCAAGGAGAGCTCAATCTAAAAATAAAATAATTCTTTTTTAAATCCAAATATTAAAACAATCAAAATGTTCGCGAAGCACACAAAGTGGTTGCTGCTGAATAAAGGCTCTGTCTAAGATCAAAATGTTCATGAAGCGCACACAGGGGCCTGCAGGCCCCTATTAATGCACAAAGTGGCAGCTAGTTGATTATAATGGTGTTTTATAAATGGGCTCTTGTATTATATAATACTTATAGGATCACACTTATAATTCTCTTTATCTACCAACACGCTATATGGTGAACTAATGCATTTCTATCGAAACATAATGTGGTGAACTTATGCATTTCTACCCACACATTATGTGGTGAACTTATGCATTTCTACCCACACATTATGTGGTGAACTTATGCATTTCTACCCACACATTATGTGGTGAACTTATGCATTTCTACACACACACAATGTGATGAACTCATGCATTTCTATCGAAACATAATGTGATGAACTTATGCATTTCTACCCACACACAATGTGGTGAACTTATGCATTTCTACCCACACACAATGTGATGAACTCATGCATTTCTATCGAAACATAATGTGATGAACTTATGCATTTCTACCCACACATTATGTGGTGAACTTATGCATTTCTACCCACACAATGTGATGAACTTATGCATTTCTACCCACACACAAGTGGTGAACTCATGCATTTCTATCGAAACACAATGTGATGAACTGACATGCATTTCTACCCACACATTATGTGGTGAACTTATGCATTTCTACCCACACATTGTGGTGAACTTATGCATTTCTACCCACACACAATGTGATGAACTCATGCATTTCTACCCACACAATGTGATGAACTTCTGCATTTCTACCCACACAATGTGATGAACTCATGCATTTCTACCCACACAATGTGATGAACTTCTGCATTTCTACCCACACAATGTGATGAACTCATGCATTTCTACCCACACAATGTGGTGAACTTATACATTTCTACCCACACATTATGTGATGAACTTATGCATTTCTACCCACACACAAGTGGTGAACTCATGCATTTCTATCGAAACACAATGTGATGAACTCATGCATTTCTACCCACACATTATGTGGTGAACTTATGCATTTCATCCCCCACACATTGTGGTGAACTTATGCATTTCTACCCACACACAATGTGATGAACTTATGCATTTCTACCCACACACAAGTGGTGAACTCATGCATTTCTATCGAAACACAATGTGATGAACTCATGCATTTCTACCCACACATTATGTGGTGAACTTATGCATTTCTACCCACACATTGTGGTGAACTTATGCATTTCTACCCACACACAATGTGATGAACTCATGCATTTCTACCCACACACAATGTGGTGAACTCATGCATTTCCACCCACACATTATGTGATGAACTCATGAATTTCTACCCACACACAATGTGATGAACTCATGCATTTCTACCCACACACAATGTGGTGAACTCATGCATTTCTACCCACACATTATGTGATGAACTCATGCATTTCTACCCACACATTGTGGCGAACTCATGCATTTCTACCCACACACAATGTGGTGAACTCATGCATTTCCACCCACACATTATGTGATGAACTCATGAATTTCTACCCACACACAATGTGATGAACTCACGCATTTCTACCCAAACATTATGTGATGAACTCATGCATTTCTACCCACACATTGTGATGAACTCATGCATTTCTACACACACACAATGTGGTGAACTCATGCTTTTCTACCCACACATTATGTGATGAACTCATGCATTTCTACCTGCACATTATGTGATGAACTCATGCATTTCTACCCACACACAATGTGATGAACTCATGCTTTTCTACCCACACGCAATGTGATGAACTCATGCATTTACACCCACACACAATGTGATGAACTCATGAATATCTGCCCACACATTATGTGATGAACTTATGCATTTCTACCCACACAATGTGATGAACTCATGCATTTCTACCCACACATTATGTGATGAACTCATGCATTTCTACCCACACAATGTGATGAACTCATGCATTTCTACCCACACAATGTGATGAACTCATGCATTTCTACCCACACATTATGTGATGAACTCATGCATTTCTACCCACACACAATGTGATGAACTTATGCATTTCTACCCACACATTATGTGATGAACTCATGAATTTCTACCCACACACAATGTGATGAACTTCTGCATTTCTACCCACACACAATGTGATGAACTCATGCATTTCTACCCACACACAATGTGGTGAACTCATGCATTTCTACCCACACATGTGATGAACTCATGCATTTCTACCCACACACAATGTGATGAACTTCTGCATTTCTACCCACACACAATGTGGTGAACTCATGCATTTCTACCCACACATTATGTGATGAACTTATGCATTTACACCCACACACAATGTGATGAACTCATGCATTTCTACCCACACATTATGTGATGAACTCATGAATTTCTACCCACACATTATGTGGTGAACTTATGCATTTCTACCCACACACAATGTGATGAACTCATGCATTTCTACCCACACACAATGTGATGAACTTCTGCATTTCTACCCACACACAATGTGGTGAACTCATGCATTTCTACCCACACATTATGTGATGAACTTATGCATTTCTACCCACACATTATGTGATGAACTTATGCATTTCTACCCACACAATGTGATGAACTCATTCATTTCTACCCACACACAATGTGATGAACTTCTGCATTTCTAACCACACACAATGTGGTGAACTCATGCATTTCTACCCACACACAATGTGATGAACTCATGCATTTCTACCCACACACAATGTGATGAACTTCTGCATTTCTACCCACACACAATGTGGTGAACTCATGCATTTCTACCCACACATTATGTGATGAACTTATGCATTTACACCCACACACAATGTGATTAACTCATGCATTTCTACCTACACATTATGTGATGAACTCATGAATTTCTACCCACACACAATGTGATGAACTTATGCATTTCTACCCACACACAATGTGATGAACTCATGCATTTCTACCCACACATTATGTGATGAACTCTTGAATTTCTACCCACACACAATGTGATGAACTCATGCATTTCTACCCACACTATGTGATGAACTCATGCATTTCTACCCACACACAATGTGATGAACTTATGCATTTCTACCCACACATTATGTGATGAACTCATGAATTTCTACCCACACACAATGTGATGAACTTATGCATTTCTACCCACACAATGTGATGAACTCATGCATTTCTACCCACACAATGTGACGAACTCATGCATTTCTACCCACACATTATGTGATGAACTCATGCATTTCTACCCACACAATGTGATGAACTCATGCTTTTCTACCCACACATTATGTGATGAACTCATGCATTTCTACCCACACAATGTGATGAACTCATGCATTTCTACCCACACATTATGTGATGAACTCATGCATTTCTACCCACACAATGTGATGAACTCATGCATTTCTACCCACACATTATGTGATGAACTCATGCATTTCTACCCACACAATGTGATGAACTCATGCATTTCTACCCACACATTATGTGATGAACTCATGCATTTCTACCCACACAATGTGATGAACTCATGCTTTTCTACCCACACACAATGTGATGAACTCATGCATTTCTACCCACACATTATGTGATGAACTCATGCATTTCTACCCACACAATGTGATGAACTCATGCATTTCTACCCACACAATCTGATGAACTCATGCATTTCTACCCACACAATGTGATGAACTCATGCATTTCTACCCACACAATGTGATGAACTCATGCATTTCTACCCACACATTATGTGGTGAACTCATGCATTTCTACCCACACACAATGTGATGAACTCATGCATTTCTACCCACACTATGTGATGAACTCATGCATTTCTACCCACACAATGTGATGAACTCGTGCATTTCTACCCACACATTATGTGATGAACTTATGCATTTACACCCACACACAATGTGATGAACTCATGCATTTCTACCCACACATTATGTGATGAACTCATGCATTTCTACCCACACAATGTGATGAACTCATGCATTTCTACCCACACATTATGTGATGAACTTATGCATTTCTACCCACACATTATGTGATGAACTTATGCATTTCTACCCACACAATGTGATGAACTCATTCATTTCTACCCACACACAATGTGATGAACTTCTGCATTTCTAACCACACACAATGTGGTGAACTCATGCATTTCTACCCACACACAATGTGATGAACTCATGCATTTCTACCCACACACAATGTGATGAACTTCTGCATTTCTACCCACACACAATGTGGTGAACTCATGCATTTCTACCCACACATTATGTGATGAACTTATGCATTTACACCCACACACAATGTGATTAACTCATGCATTTCTACCCACACATTATGTGATGAACTCATGAATTTCTACCCACACACAATGTGATGAACTTATGCATTTCTACCCACACACAATGTGATGAACTCATGCATTTCTACCCACACATTATGTGATGAACTCTTGAATTTCTACCCACACACAATGTGATGAACTCATGCATTTCTACCCACACATTATGTGATGAACTCATGCATTTCTACCCACACACAATGTGATGAACTCATGCATTTCTACCCACACATTATGTGATGAACTCATGCATTTCTACCCACACAATGTGATGAACTCATGCTTTTCTACCCACACACAATGTGATGAACTCATGCATTTCTACCCACACATTATGTGATGAACTCATGCATTTCTACCCACACAATGTGATGAACTCATGCATTTCTACCCACACAATCTGATGAACTCATGCATTTCTACCCACACAATGTGATGAACTCATGCATTTCTACCCACACAATGTGATGAACTCATGCATTTCTACCCACACATTATGTGGTGAACTCATGCATTTCTACCCACACAATGTGGTGAACTCATGCATTTCTACCCACACACAATGTGATGAACTCATGCATTTCTACCCACACTATGTGATGAACTCATGCATTTCTACCCACACAATGTGATGAACTCGTGCATTTCTACCCACACATTATGTGATGAACTTATGCATTTACACCCACACACAATGTGATGAACTTATGCATTTCTACCCACACATTATGTGATGAACTCATGCTTTTCTACCCACACATTATGTGATGAACTCATGCTTTTCTACCCACACATTATGTGATGAACTCATGCTTTTCTACCCACACATTATGTGGTGAACTCATGCTTTTCTACCCACACATTATGTGGTGAACTCATGCTTTTCTACCCACACATTATGTGGTGAACTCATGCTTTTCTACCCACACATTATGTGATGAACTCATGCATTTCTACCCACACATTATGTGGTGAACTCATGCTTTTCTACCCACACATTATGTGATGAACTCATGCTTTTCTACCCACACACAATGTATTCTTGCTGAAGAAGCATGAATGTTCCCTGAGGTGGCAGATTTCATCTCGCCATATTATCGGTTATGACAGTTAATCTTGATAACGATTCTTGTTCATGACAGGTAATACATTCATCAGGTGTTTCCACTCCCCAGAAACATGACACTATTAGAATCTTAATAGTGATCAAGTCAGGATTCAATTTCTTTTGGATCACCTGACATTTCAAGGCTCATAACCCTCTCATGACAAAAGCTAGACGGTCTCCAACTGATTATAGTACATCACGATAATTCTTGGATTAAATTGGCATTTTGTGTCATTACAATGTTGATTTCAATGTTCAATCCAATCCAAACACATGATGTAGTCGATTTATACTTCCACCGAATATTGTCCGCTAGCATTATGCAGTTTACTCATACCACATAGGACAGTATTTTATTGTTTTTCCATGCTGTACAGAGTTAAACAAAATCTAGAACCATAAATTACCAATGATTTGTCTAGTATCAAGCCTGAATATAAGCCGCCGGACACGGACATTGTCCGATACAAATTACCAAATTTCCGATGGTTTTCAGTTTGCGTCTGCCGTTATGTCCGGCGGCATTTTATGTGTGAATTTTACTTCAAACTCGTCTTATAGGTTATATGTCAGAAATATACAAATTCAATGTTTTAATTTCCTATTAAAATAAACACAAAACTATCGAAATTTGTCAAACTATACCTGACTATACCGGAAGTTTTAAAAATGCTCGTCGGATTTCCCCAACAGTTATATATAGAACATATTTCTCAGAATACAAAATACGAAAAACTCAGAAGGGAAATCATTGCGGAACGAAATGCGTGATTGGAATCGTAAAACGGACAGTAAATCATTTTATGGAATATAGTGACTTGATTGATCAATGATCATACACTAATTCAGCTTCAATTTTTGTTGAATGTTCTTAACAAATTTAAAAGCAAAACGTTTTCGACAAAATGTCAGATGCATTTTAAAAAATGTCAGACAGACCTGTGTTAGTGCCTGACATTTGTCAGGTGGTGAGCAAAAAATTTAATTCAGGCTTGTCTAGTATTTGGTATGGTGCTGTATTATTGAAACAGAATCAACCATGTGCCTTATATAGCAATGACCACTTCAACATCTTTCGGAATGTGTCACAGGGGAAAAGTGGACTAGGGGAAAGGGACCCTAAATGTGACCCCTCTACAGAAACCATTCTTGACCGCACGCCTCCAACTCGATCTCCTCCAAATCTAATGAGCTCGATGCACCCCCTTCCCAAGCCGTCTAAACGCATGCCTCCAGCTCGATCCCCTCCAAATCTAATGAGCTCGATGCACCCCCTTCCCAAGCCATCTAAACGCACGCTTCCAGCTCGATCTCCTCCGAATCTAATGAGCTTGATGCACCCCCTTCCCAAGCCATCTAAACGCACGCTTCCAGCTCGATCTCCTCCGAATCTAATGAGCTTCATGCACCCCCTCTCCTAGCCGTCTAAACGCACGCTTCCAGCTCGATCTCCTCCGAATCTAATGAGCTCGATGCACCCCCTTCCCAAGCCGTCTAAACGCACGCTTCCAGCTCGATCTCCTCCGAATCTAATGAGCTCGATGCACCCTTTTCCCAAGCCGTCTAAACGCACGCTTCCAGCTCGATCTCCTCCAAATCTAATGAGCTTGATGCACCCCCTTCCCAAGCCGTCTAAACGCATGCCTCCAGCTCGATCCCCTCCAAATCTAATGAGCTCGATGCACCCCCTTCCCAAGCCGTCTAAACGCACGCTTCCAGCTCGATCTCCTCCGAATCTAATGAGCTTGATGCACCCCCTTCCCAAGCCGTCTAAACGCACGCTTCCAGCTCGATCTCCTCCAAATCTAATGAGCTTGATGCACCCCCTTCCCAAGCCGTCTAAACGCACGCTTCCAGCTCGATCTCCTCCGAATCTAATGAGCTTGATGCACCCCCTTCCCAAGCCATCTAAACGCACGCTTCCAGCTCGATCTCCTCCGAATCTAATGAGCTTGATGCACCCCCTTCCCAAGCCATCTAAACGCACGCTTCCAGCTCGATCTCCTCCGAATCTAATGAGCTTGATGCACCCCCTTCCCATGCCATATAAACGCACGCTTCCAGCTCGATCTCCTCCGAATCTAATGAGCTTGATGCACCCCCTCTCCTAGCCGTCTAAACGCATGCCTCCAGCTCAATCCCCTCCGAATCTAATGAGCCTGATGCACCCCCTTCCCAAGCCGTCTAAACGCACGCTTCCAGCTCGATCTCCTCCGAATCTAATGAGCTTGATCCACCCCCTCTCCTAGCCGTCTAAACGCATGCCTCCAGCTCAATCCCCTCCAAATCTAATGAGCTCGATGCACCCTTTTCCCAAGCCGTCTGGACGCTCGCCTCTAGCTCAATCTCCTCCAAATCCAATGAGCTCGATGCACCCCCTCCCCTAGCCATTGAGACGGTCACCAACTGATTAGTACATCAGGATAATTCTTGGATTAAGTTGGTTTTTATGTCATAAGTGTCGGCACACACAATCCCGATTGTACCCGGTTAAATCCGGCTGCCGGATAAATCGGGCCCGATCAAATCGGGGAGTCATGGAGCGCACACGAGTCGGATTTTCACTCCGGTCATATAATCATGCTATGGTCACTTTAGTCTATATAGCCAACTGGTGTGGTCAGCCTATCTAGCCAGTTACTGCAGCTAATCATGGTGGTTTATATTAAAGGTACTCAATTCGATCAGACCCTCATAACTTACTATTTCTTTGGCTTCGGGGGTAAAAAATATTTGATTCGAGTTGAGGAACCTACCTATCAACGCTCAGAGTGATCAGATATAAATTTTTGAAGTTTTGTTATTTCTATTGTTTGTGGCCCAGAAACACGTCGTCAAAAGGATGGTCTCGGTCAAAATTGCGTTATTATTACCACTTGATTTTAGAGTTATCCATCTTCGTCCGTTTGAATAAGTGTTTCTGGGGCATTAATTATCAGTACACATCTCGAGAAATAACAAACTTCAAAAATCAATATATTATCACTCTGAGCTTTGATGGGTGGGTTCCTCTACTCGAATAAAATATTTTTTACCCCTGAAGCCAAAAAAATAGTAATTTAGGGGTGCTTAATCGGATTGAGTACCTTTAATATGTATTTCTAAAGACTAATATTTATTAATAATAAATTAAAATTAAAATAATATTAATAATATATTGAGGTCATGAGCAATAATTGTGAATTGGCGTAATAGACCTTTCCACAGCTGTCACCCTCTTGTTGCGATTATTATACAGGCACTTATTTTCTGCCCACAGGTCTACCAGCCGTTGTTCCTTATCGATCGACCAGAATTCTTTACTTTAATTTCGAATAGCAGTCGCTGCTAACTATTCTGACATTTTTAATGAGATTTTGGTCATGTGACAATCGGTCATGTGACAAGCAAAACACGCGCATTGCCGAGGAAATCAAACTCAGTTTGATCCGTCCAATAAATCGGATCGGACAAAATCAGCTCGATTGTTAGGCACACACGATCCCGATTGTCCTCGAATTATCCTGCAGCCGAATTAATCCGGGACAACCGGGATCGTGAGCGGTGATACTAACAATGTTGATTTAAATGTTCAATCCATTCCAAACACATATATAGTCCATTTATTCTTCCACTGAATATTGACTGCTAGCATCAGTTTACACATACCACAAAGGACAGTATAGTAATGCCCTAAGTAATCGACTCCTTAAACACAGCAGAATTATGGGTAACTTTTAAGGATTAGTCGGAAATATGGCTTGTTGCCATTCATCGGAAAGCTCTCCCCGAGAGCTTTCCGATGAATGGCAACAAGCCATTTTTCCGACTAAATCCTGAAAAATTACCAATAATTCTGCTGTGTTTAAGGAGTCGATTAATTAGAGCATTATACTGTATTTGATTGTTTGTCCATGCTGTACAGTGTTAATACAAAATAATCTAGAATCATAAATGTTGATTTGTCTAGTATTTGGCATGGTGCTATATTATTGAAACAGAATCAACCATGCCTTATATAGCGATGACCACTTCGACATCTTTCCAAATAAGGCGGTAATAGTTTATGTGTGTACCACATAACGGTTCAACTTCACCAGTGATCAGCATTAGCTGGCAAATAGAATTATGTTATTTATCATTCCCTGTTGTTTAATTTGGTGGCAGACACGCAGGTGATGTAGTCATTAATCTGGATTGGGTAGCGGAATGTGTTGGGAGGAGAAAAGTGGACTAGGGGAAATTAAGGGACCCTAAATGGGACTTGCTGTCCCTCTACAGAAACCATGCATTCTTGACTTGCACGCCTCCAGCTCGATCTCCTCCGAATCTAATGAGCTTGATACACCAAGCCTTGAAATAGTGTGTCTATCATTTGAAGAATGAGGTCCTAGAGGGTAAATTTAATGATGCCCCCATGTACAGTGGCCTAGCATCACTAAAATCACCCTCATGGGACCTCATTCTGCTTAAGCCTAATCCTCTGGGATGTCTCAAAGTAACAATTTTTGAATTACCTTTGCCCTTCTGTTCAGTTTCTATATCCCATAATTTGCAGAAGATAAAATGAATAATCGAGGTTCCTAATGGGTGAACATCACCAACTTCAACTTGGGAACTTCAATCTGATCCTAGGTCTCCCATAGCAGTTGAGGCCTCAACAGAATCACGTTCCCAGGTGGTGAATTTCGTAATGCTAGCCCATCGTTTGGGATAGAGTCACTAAATTCACCCTCTGGGGACCTCATTCTGCAAATGACAGACACACTATTTCAAGGCTTGGATGCACCCCCTTCCCGAGCTAAACGGTCTGCAAGAGATTGGTCCATCATGATAATTCCTGGATTATATTGGCATTTTGTGTCGTAACGATGTTGATTTCAATGTTCAATCCAATCCGAACACATTTAGTCAATTTATTATTCCAGTGAATATTGTTGGCTAGCCTCATTACTTCCTGCCCCTAATCTTCCAGTTTAATATTCCAGTGAGGCTGTTATTTTATTTGTTGGTTTACCGATAATTATTTTTAAAGATAGGATTGAAGGAGGTAAATAAATAAAAAAATAAAATTGGTTTGAATTAAAAAAAAATTCATATTATCAAAAAATCAGTCTGGAAGATATAAAAAAAACCTCTTAAATTTAATGAAATACAAATCAGTTTTAGACTTATAATGGTGAAATGATTTGAGCCTGTAGTAGACATGAAAGAAGTCCTTTGGGGAGTACAGAAATGCCCTAAGTAATCGACTCCTTAACCCTTTACCCAACAGAAGGGCCCTGTGCCAATGCATTCTCTTATATATGCGAGTCGACCATAGGTCGCCTCGCATATATAAGAGAATGCATTGGCTTAACACATTAAAAATTATAAAATTGTTAAAGAATGTAAGAAAAAATGGTAAAAAAATATTTTTTTTAGGCCAATGCATTCTCTTATATATGCGAGGCGACCTATGGTCGACTCGCATATATAAGAGAATGCATTGGCACAGGGCTAACTGTAACTATCACAATGTGGTCAAGGAGCCGGTTCCAATGATATCCATATGTGTATGGTTTTATTGAGACAGACCGAAGATATTTTAGGCTGTTGAAGCTTTATTTGGCCGGTTTTGGCCGGATTGTTGGGTAAAGGGTTAAACACAGCAGAATTATGGGTAACTTTTCAGGATTTAGTCGGAAATATGGCTTATTGCCATTCATTGGAAAGCTCTCGCTGTTGTGTTTAAGGAGTCGATTACTTAGGGCATTACTGTATGCATAGCCATTCTGCACCCAAATTGTTAATGACACTTTTTGCCCAAATTTTTATAGATGATGTAGTCATGGTAACAACACAGTTTTTGTAGAATATACCTTATATACACTATATTCCAGGGTGCCACTACGAGTTATCTCGTACTTTATATGGGGTCTAGATATTCTGCTGTATAAATTTAAGAAATTTAGTTCCCCACGTAATAATGATTTCAACCATCTTAGGAAGCTCAAATATATGTGTGATGTAAGTGGTGCCACTGCATCTGTGTAATAAAGGAACCTAATTTGGGCCGAATGTATGGTTTATAATACTGACGCATTGGTCCCTATTAACTCCATTGTGCCATCTGAATTGGCATTATATGATAAGATCCACAAAACCCCCTAACATTCTGCACTCCAGAATAACGAGTTATTTCGTGTATTTGAACAGTAGACATCAATTTTGAGGTAGCACGATTGTATATGTCAAAATGTAGGTACGAGATAACTCGTAGTTGGCACCCAGCACCACCCATCTAAACCTGGAATGTGGGATACGATATGTAGTAAATATGTGGATATGAGATAACTCGTAGTCGGCCCCCAGCCAAAATACCTTGAGATGGCATTGCTCTGTGCCAACTGCGAGTTATCTCGTAGTGCATTTATGCCATGTTTTTACGTGATCTAAGCTGATACATGACCAGTTTTGAGGTTTGAAGGTGGTTATATGCTGCTATCTACCTATTTAATACATAATATAAAGTTGGCACCCTGGAATGTTATACTATAGGATTCCGTCACTCAATGTGTTAAATATGTGTAATTCGTGCAGAAACGTGAAAAATACTGTAATTTGCTATAAAATCCCCCTGAAATACCATTCAATTTGCTAGAATTTGACCCAAAATATCTCCAATTTGCCCTAATATTGCACAGATGTTGAGCTTTCAAAACATTTGGGGGGGGGGGGGGGGGGTAGGGGAGGCTACAGCCCTCCCAGCACTCCTCTGGCCCATACAGCTATGGGAGTATGTATTATATTAGTGTATGTTAGTGATGCAATTGTTCTAAAAGGCTTCTTCTGATTGGTGAACAAGGGAATTTCTGGTAGGTTAATCCTAATCACAGTCAAAAATAGGTATTTTTTAAATAATATTCTGGCTTCTTGATACTTAATAATTATTACTATAAACTGTTTTTGTTTTTTTTTGCTTTTCACCCATTTGCTGTTTGCAAATTTAATTTGTTTTTCTAATCCAGTGAATTTTCTGGGTAGGAGCTAGGTTCCGTAAACCAACAATAAAAAAAATATATATTGGCCTGAGAAATCTTAGTTAACTTTAGTGTACCTGCACCATGTTTAAGGGCTTCTGTCTGGACTGCAAATGACTCCTTATGAGATATTAAAAGATGTTGTCAATATGTCAGATAGAATAGGAACTTTTTTGATGAAATGTCTGGATATCTTGAGTAAAATATAATTAAATCCCCAATTTCTATGGTATTTTTTCAATTAATTTCCAGAAAGCTGATGTGTTCAATTCGGAGAATTATAGCTAATACTCAGCCTTCAGTCGGCCTTTGATGATTTCTGACCTGGCCATGTCCTTTCAGCTGATCAGTTTTACTTCATTATCTCCCATAATTAATATTTCCATGGATTTTATCCCTTTGGCTAAAATCAACTCACCCAGATGACGCAGAGCGTAACCAGCCAATCGGCTTAGAGCAAAAATCCATGAACGTGACTTGCACTCTTGCTCCACACATTACTTCACCTTTCAACTTTGACACTATATCAATAACAGCTCAGGTGTAAAATTTGTATTAGTGATGACTGAAGCAGGTTTGCGTATTAAATGTGTAGCATTCAGAGGAAGAGATGCCTGCCACACCCTGTAGACATAAGAAGCATGCAAGCTGGCCCTACAATTTACTTGATGATAGATGCAACCAACTCCAGATGGAGATGTCTAACAATTTCAGGCATATGTCCAACCAAATTGATCAGTTGGTGACTTTGATCACTCAGCAATCTGATCTTTCAAATCAGTCACAGGCTGTTAAGCCGACTGATTGCCCAATAAGTCCATGAAGTGCTATGTCTGTGGCAACAGGTAGAGACAAGGATTGCATTATTTTGCATGCCCCAGAGACTACAGATAGTGATTCTGTCAGAGGGCTGGAAGATATCGAGGTCGCAAAAGTTGCTCGCATTGTTACAAAAACACTGACTGATATCTTTGGACAAAAAAAAGCTTCCAATTGAATAAACAGTCTACAGTAATGCCCTAAATAATGGACTTCTTAACCACAGCAGAATTATGGGTAATTTTTCAGGATTTAGTCGGAAATATGGCTTGTTGGCATTCATGAGAAAGCTCTCAGTCGATTATTTTGAGCATCACTGTACGACACGGACTCCAGATCGACTGTGCCCAAGAAGACTTGTTGAAAAAGTTGGGATCAATTAAGCCCCCAGAAAAGCGAATTTAGTGATGCTAGCCCATGCCATATGGGTTAGCATCACTAAATTCACCCTATGGGGGTCCTCATTCTTGAGTCTTGAAAACAGATTTACCCTTGCCTGCCTGAGCATGCCAACTTCATACTCATCACACCCCTCCCCTCCAAAAAATGCTCTCTACTTACGACATTTCCATTTGAAATAAAACATTATACATGTAAGCAGGTAGCAAAAAGACCCATTCATTTCCCAGCTGTGAAGAAATGATATTTTGTGGAGGGGTGTGGAGTATGGGGGGGGGGGAGGTGGAGAATGAGATTTTGTGGAGGGGGGGGGGGGGGTTGTGGAGAATGAGATTTTGTGGAGGGGTGGGGAGTATGGGGGTGTGGAGAATGAGATTTTGTGGAGAGGTGGGGAGAACGGGGGGGGGGGGGGGGGGGGGGGTGGGGGTGGGGGTGTGGAGAATGAGATTTTGTGGAGGGGTGGGGAGTATAGGGGGGGGGTGTGGAGGGGGTGTGGAGAATGAGATTTTATGGAGTGGTGGGGAGTATAGGGGGGGGTGTGGAGAATGAGATTTTGTGGAGGGGTGGGGAGAATGGGGGGGGGGGGGGTGTGGAGAATGAGATTTTGTGGAGTGGTGGGGAGTATAGGGGGGGGGGATGGAGAATGAGATTTTGTGGAGGGGTGGGGAGTATGGGGGGTATGGGGGGGGGGGGGGGTGGAGAATGAGATTTTGTGGAGGGGTGTGGAGTATGGGGGGGGGGGGTGGAGAATGAGATTTTGTGGAGGGGGGGGGGGGGGTTGTGGAGAATGAGATTTTGTGGAGGGGTGGGGAGTATGGGGGTGTGGAGAATGAGATTTTGTGGAGAGGTGGGGAGAACGGGGGTGGGGGTGGGGGGGTGGGGGTGTGGAGAATAAGATTTTGTGGAGGGGTGGGGAGTATAGGGGGGGGGGGAGAATGAGATTTTGTGGAGTGGTGGGGAGTATAGGGGGGGGGGGGGGGTTTGGAGAATGAGATTTTGTGGAGGGGTGGGGAGAATGGGGGGGGGGGGTGTGGAGAATGAGATTTTGTGGAGTGGTGGGGAGTATAGGGGGGGGGGGGGTGGAGAATGAGATTTTGTGGAGGGGTGGGGAGTATGGGGGGGGTGGAGAATGAGATTTCTTGGAGGGGTGGGGAGAACGGGGGGGGGGGGGGGGGGGGGTGTGGAGAATGAGATTTTGTGGAGTGGTGGGGAGTATGGGGGGGTGTAGAATGAGATTTTGTGGAGGGGTGGGGAGTATGGGGGGGGGGGGGGGGGTTGTGGAGAATGAGATTGTGTGGAGTATGGGGTGGGGGTGTGGAGAATGAGATATTGTGGAGGGGTGGGGAGTATGGGGGGGGGGGGTGTGGATAATATTTTGTGGATGGGTGTGGAGTTTGGGGTGGGGGTTTGGAGAATGAGATTTTGTGGAGGGGTGGGGAGTATAGGGGTTGTGGAGAATGAGATTTTGTGGAGGGGTGGGGAGAACGGGGGGGGGGGGGGGGGGGGGGGGCGTGTGGAGAATGATATTTTGTGGAGGGGTGGGGAGTATGGGGGTGTGGATAATGATATTTTGTGGAGGGGTGGGGAGTATGGGGGTGTGTAGAATGAGATTTTGTGGAGGGTGGGGAGTATGGGGGGGGGTGTGGAGAATGAGATTTTGTGGAGGGGTGGGGAGAACGGGGGGGGGGGGGGGGGTGGAGAATGATATTTTGTGGAGGGGTGGGGAGTATGGGGAGTATGGGAGTGTGGATAATGATAATTTGTGGAGGGGTGGGGAGTATGGGGGTGTGGAGAATGAGATTTTGTGGAGGGTGGGGAGTATGGGGGGGGGGGGTGTGGAGAATGAGATTTTGTGGAGGGGTGGGGAGTATGGGGGGGGTGTGGAGAATGAGATTTTTGTAGAGGGGTGGGGGGTATGGGGGGTGTGGAGAATGAGATTTTGTGGAGGGGTGGGGAGAGGTGGGGAGTATGGGGTGTGGAGTATTGGGGTAGGGAGTAAGGGGGTGGGGAATATGGGGGAGGGGTGGGGAGTATGGGGAGGTGTGGAGAATGAGATGGTCACTTCAGTGCCACATTATTGTCATAGTCTATAACCTACAATGCCATGCCAGCACAATCTCGTCATGAAACTTCGGTCACCTGTATACACCAGGTTTTGTTTTGTCATCACAGAGACTAATAGAAAAGGATATCTATAATCACTAATCTTCCGGCACTAATCACATCGCAAAATCAATAGAATTTTCCGTCAGCTTCCGGATGAACCGACATCCCTGATATATGAGATAACGAAACTCATTTGTTGCACGAATTGGAATTAAGCTTTTGCATGCCGCCATGATTTTATATTATAACACAGTAAATTATTCCATATTGCTAAATGAAATGTCATTATTGGGGAAAATCCGGAGTTAATTAACAGAATAGGTTGGTGTACGTGACGGCAGTGTTGTCACGATATGTAAGTCTCAGATCTTATTGGAACTCAGTCGACCTTGCATCTTAGGTTGAACTGATCTAAAAAAAAATTCACAGAATGCTCTGTTACTCTAATCAGACAACAGCAATTTAAAAGCCTGGTTTTCAAACCCTTCCGTAACTTTTATCCAATATTGAAGATGGGAACCTCTTATTTTGACCAAAATTTGTTGAAAAACATGGCCACCAGTGGCCATCTTGGAATTTACTCTTTGCATGACTAAATCATTTGGCGCACCCTACAGACCAAATCCCTCATCTGATGATCACCAAACTTCATATTTATCTTCGGGGTGACCTCTAGATGGGAGTCTCTTATTTTGACCGAAATTCGTTGAAAAACATGTCCGCCAGTAGTGTGGTCGTCAGAGGGTTCGACCCGGAAGAAATTGGTATAGAAGCGGTTTTGGTGTCATTCGACGCGGGAGAATCTCGTGTATAACATATCCAAAATCCGCTAAAATCCGCTTTGGGCAAAATTCAGGATCCAACATGGCGTCCAACATGGCTGCCGTTAGTCAAAAGATACTCTGACTGAGATTAATTCGATAACAGTGAGAACAAATGTTGTCATATGTATACAAATGTATAAATTTTTGCAAAGGTAAAATGTTGAGCCACCTGTTTATGGCAAAAATGGAACCCATCGTCCCAGATGGCCGCCAAAATGGCGGCCTAAACTCGAACATTTGAAGTTTTTGCCTAATATCTTAAATATCAATTCCTGTTGTTTGATAATGGTTCAGACTGGCGACATTGATTAGTCATATTCATGTTAATTCATCATTGGAGCAATGAAAGATACCATAAATGGGGTCCCAGACTCATCTACACCCTCAAAAATTCGATTTTACAGAACGCGGTATAAAATTCCACAAAACTCTCCATTGTGATTACAGTCATATATCAACAAGAAATGGACAGAACTGTACAATGTAAGTTGGGCATACCAATATCTATAAATACTCCAATTCAATGAAACCCAAATTGGCGCTTTGTCTCAAAATGGCTGCCAAAATGGCGGTCAAAATATGGAAAATGGCGGATATTGATCACAGTGTCATTCAATCCATTATAAGTAGTGGTTGATGAATAAAATTGACTAAATAAATACGAATGTATACCTCTTTATGATGCCATTATGCTAGCTCTATGTAAAAACTTAAAAATCAGTACCAAAAATGGCTGCCAAAATGGCCACCCGATGTGAAAAATACTATTTTCTATCACTTCTGTTTATCACTTGTTGCTCTCTGAACTGGGAAACAATGGGTATATTCTTTCAATGATCGTGTCAACTGATCATTACAGCAATGACATTTATAATAGATTAGATCATAGTTTACTCCGGTCCTTCACTAATAAGTTATAACGAATGCGGTTTGAAATTTAACCAAAATCGACTTTGGGGTTCTGGTCACATTTGATATTTAGGGATGAGCAGATCTTGTCTACAAAATAATTGATCGTTTCTTTTATTTGTGAACAATCCATCTCAAATAGACCAAAAGAAACAATAAATTTTATCTAATATGGCTTCCAAAACGAAAATGGTAGACTCTGCCCAGCTTATCACATAATGGAAGTTGTGAGTGGTGGATGCAGTTGATAGTTGACTCATATACATGTATGTGGCTCATATACATCAAAACTATTTTATTTATAATCTTTTGGTGGCTTCCCGCGGGTTGACAAAATCTCGACTCATCAGTGCTATAATGTCGTATATCCATTATGGCGGGAAATGAGTATTTGATACCATTCGAATCGTGAGAAAAAATCCAATCGGATGGGCCAAACTGTCCTTGCATTGGATGACAAATATTCGCACAAACCAGTGAAGCAAATGTCGTATCTCCAGCGAACTTTACAATTATTCGTGCTATGAGGTCGTATGTCCAACAGCAGCCAATCGGACGCTTCAGGTTGTCCACGTGACTTCTGTTTTGTGTTTGTGAATTCTAAAATGTGTGCTATATGGCAGTATCTCCATGTTAGTCACGTGATCATTTGGTGATTTAAATTTTGTGATTGTTCCACACATTTCTGTAAGATGATGCACATGGGTGAATTTTCATAGTGTAGAATAGGCACTTTTTAGTTCATAAACACATGCGATTGCCACCATATTTAGCTTAATCTGCATTTATTAGCACAACTTCATTATAGCACGGAAACGAATCGTCGCTGGCATACGCAAAATGTCATATCTCCAAACAAGCTATTGCTTTTTAAAAGAAAACGAGGGAATAAACAGAAAACAATATGTGGTTCAATGAACAGCTAATGTCAGTTTTCATTGGGATAAATACAACAATACGTAATGCTTTGTCAACATTAGGAGAAATGTTGTCTAAAAACTTCAACCTTCATTTTCTCGGAAAGTTGAAAATGTGGGTTACATTATAGCACTGATGCGACGAAATATTAACTATTCGGGCTCGGCCATCATTTTCAAGTTTGAAGCTGGAACTAAATGTAGCCCATGGATTCCCCATTTTGACATGTAAGAAAAGTAGTTTTACTCTGATCTCTTCCCAGATATCAACTCTCCGGTAAATGGTGATCTCTTATGTTCTAGAAAATACGTGTGCCAAATACATATATGTATGAAGAAACTATCCCCATACACTGTTTACACATCGATTCCGTAAGTATGTGGAGGTTTTCTTGGACAAGCGGGATTTTCAAACCTCGAAACCGTCCGTACAAACAATAACAGTTAATAGGAAATGACGTTGGATGTAGGTCTAGAGTACGTCGTCCGCATGAAATAGTTTTCGTGTCATTAATTTGCACATAGTTCGTGCTCTGATGAGCATGGATGAACGCCTTATGTGGCAGTTTGATTGTCTAACATCCGGAAAATAACATGTTCATTGTTTACATTTCTTAGACAAACATGCTGTTAATCACCATGTTCATGTGGCATTTCTTTCCAATGACAACCTTGAAATGCCAGTTAATCAAGCTAAATGGTTGATACCTTTACGCCTACGGGTCAGATCCAGCCGTGACGCACATTGTGTCTACATATCATTGATGAAATTCACTAAATGTGTAGAAGATATAGGTGCGTCTATATATGTACTAGAATGTTTCTATGCACATGTATATACCCACAATCGCATGACACGGAATTGTCACATAAAGTGTGAAGGGTATACAATGTACGTGCGAATTTTCATTTTTTCTCTTGATATTGAAGAAAATAATTTTACTTTGAAACTCTCCAGCTCCGATAACCAACTTGCCCACCAATTAAGTAAACCCCAGATTATTCGCTTTTCCCTCCTGTCCTTTTCACTTTCGCCAGCACTGGAAAACCTATTATAGCCTGATGCTTCCGTACTAGACCACCGATGCCCATATAATTGATGTTCCGAATAGTCGTTATAAGTAGAAATGTTGACACTGTGTTTTCAAATAATCCAGATTCGTAGCAATTTAATTTATTTTTAATTAATTTCCAGATAGTCCCTCGTAATAAGTGGACATCGTGTTGGTTCCTGCAGTAGATACTGCTTAGTTGGAACATTTCGGGCTGAACTGATTGTGGTAGTAGATTATTGGCAACATGTTTAATAGGTCTGTCATCGTTAGCTCACAACCGAAGTGTTGTTTCGGCTTTCCTCTGAGCAGAACTTAAATTTCGACAATTTTCGGTGGCCATTTTGGTAGCCATCTTAGCATTTTGAATCGTGATTGGCTACTCATACCCACAAAAAACATTGATTTCAATCAATGATGTGTATTGGTGCCGAATTGGCGTTTTGTGGAATGGGTTTTCGTGAATAACTACATATTTGCCATTTTCATTATTATTGGCGACCATGTTGGACGCCATCTTGAATTCTGTATTTTCCCCAAAGCGGATTTTAGCGGATTTTGGATATGTTATACACGAGATTCTCCCGCGTCGAATGACAACAAAACCGTTTCTTTACCAATTCCTTCTGGGTCTAACCCTCTGACGACCATTCTAAATATCTGCCATTTTCCATATTTTGACCGCCATTTTGGCAGCCATTTTAAGACAAAGCGCCAATTTGGGTTTCAATGAATTGGAGTAATTATAGATAATGGTATGCCCAACTTACATTGTACAGTTCTGTCCATTTCTTGTTGATATACGACTGGAATCCCAATGGCGATATTTGTGGAATTTTATACCGCGTTCTGTAAAATCAAATTTTTGAGGGTGTATATGAGTCTGGGACCCCATTTATAGTATCTTTCATTGCTCCAATGATGAATTAACATGAATATGACTAATCAATGTCGCCAGTCTGAACCATTATCAAACAACAGGAATTGATCTTTAAGATATTAGGCAAAAATTTCAAATTTTCGAGTTTAGGCCACCATTTTGGCAGCCATCTGGGGCGAGGGGTTCTATTTTTTCTACACATATGTGGCATAATACTTTACCTTCGCAAAAATGTATACATTTGTATTAATATGGCAACATTTGTTCTCATTATGTCGAATTAATCTCAGTCAGAATCTCTTTTGACTAATGGCGGCCATGTTGGACGCCATCTTGGATCCTGGATTTTGCCCAAAGCAGATTTTAGCGGATTTTGGATATGTTGTAGCAGAGATTCTCCCGCGTTGAATGACACCGAGATCGCTTCTATACCAATTTCTTCTGGGTTGACCCCTTTTTTTGCGTACCACGACCACACTACAGTGGCTATTTTGGAATTTACTCTTTGTATGACTAAATCCTTTCGTGCACCTTGCAGACCACATGCCTCATCTGATTATCACCAAACTTCATTTGGATCTTCAGGGTGACTGTTAAAGTACTTCACCTTTCTATTTTCCCAGTCGCTAGTCTGTGTCTCAGCTCGCTCAATTCGTCTTTGCTCCAAACATGAATCCGTCTCGCATTTCCAGTTGTTGGGTTGACTGAATAAGCGGAATTCAAGCTAATGGAAACAGATCGACATGACCTCTAGTTTATTTTCCTTCTTCTTTATCATTCAATTCATTGCTCATCAAAAAACTAACTCCTTCCCAAGTTGAGCTCAGTGTCATTGACACCTTCACTTTCAATTGTTTTATGGGAAGAAATACCTTAGTTTCTTTAATTTTCTATAAATTGAATAAAAAACCACACACATTGTTTTAAAAAATCTTGTGAAATTAATGTACAGTTCCACTAGCTGTTTGCTGAATGATGGTGTCGGGTGATTTATGTATTTTATTTTTTATACGCCCGTCGCCCGATCTTCTTGAAGTGACTTAGGCATTTTGTTCATCAGCCAATAACTGAAGTATCAACTTCTTATTGGTTCTTATTGGTTTATGACCATCGAAACATTCATGTTAACCATATGGCAAAATGTACTGATTCATACGGGAGCTACAGTAATGCCCTAAGTAATCGACTCTTAACTACATCAGAATTATGGGTAACTTTTCAGGATTTAGTCGGAAATATGGCTTGTTGCCATTCATCGGAAAGCTCTCCCTGAGAGCTTTGCGATGAAATGGCAACAAGCCATATTTCCGACTAAATCCTGAAATGTTACTCATAATTCTGCTGTAGTTAAGAGTCGATTACTTAGGGCATTACTGTAATTGTGTGAAAGTAGAGGGTGTGTGATTATTAAGTATCATACAACACAAAAGCCCGTTTATAAAACCATGATAATGATTAAGAACACCATTATAATCTGTATATATACTTCAACACTTCCATGACTGGAGCTTCCTGGAATTTTGCGAAAACTCTGTGCCAATGCATTCTCTTATATATGTGAGTCTCCCATAGAGAGCATGCATCGCATATATACGAGAATACATTGGCCTAACAATATTTACCATGTGAGCCAGTGCATTTCTCTTATATATGTGAAGCTCCCAATGGGAGACTCGTATATATTAGACAATGCAGTGGCACATGATCTTTAATGCAGCACCATGCAATGTAGCTCCCATCATGAAAGGGTTAAATTTGATGTTGGAAAATATGCATGCTGGTATACAAGAACAAAAATAAGGGAGAAGTGGCATATTTTAGGGAGAAGATGTCTCCCAAGTCCCCCTCTCGCCGGTCCCTGGTGAATGGGTTAATTTAGGGAAAACTATATAAAAGGTCGGGTGAACCCTGAAAACATCTCCTTTCTATACTATATGGATTCTGCCAGTCAGTTAAAAAGTGTGCATCGGAATGGTCTATTATTGATTTGGAAGGATGTTATAAATGGGATAAAACCAGACGACAGATCAATAAAAGTACAGAGGGATTCCTAGATATTGAGGGAAATGTTCAGATAATAAGTTCTACAAATGACCTATGGTTGTTTGTTGAACTTATTATCTGAACATTTCCTATGGGATAACTACTCACTCGTCAATGATGCTTTAGAATAGAAAGGTTAATTTCATCCAATTCAGTAGGTCAGTGTCTACATTATATTACAAAAACATGATATTAGTATAGCATCATGGAAGCCTACTGTATGCTTTGTCACAAAGTTTAATCACGCCTTCTGGCAGGACTTGTCTTCTATCCTTGTTAATGTCCTCAGTTTGGCATTGAGCATTGTCTGGATTCTGATTAATAACAAAGCCTGAATTTAGAGTGTCTGACATTTTCAGAATGATGTTCCCAGTGGGTGAATTTAGTGACGCTATTGTGCCCAGTGGGCTAGCATCACCAAATTCATCCCCTCTGTGGACCTATTTCTGCTTAGGCTTCAACTGCTATGGGATACCTGGGATCAGATTGAAGTTTCCCAGTTGACGTTGGTGATGTTCACCCATTATTTAACTTGATTATGCATTTTATCTTCTGCAATCTGCAAATTAGAGGATATAGAAACTTCCCAGAAGTGAAAATATAACTAAAAACAATGTTAATTGGAGACTATAGATACATCCCAGAAAATGAGGCCCAAGCAGAATGAGGTTCCCATTGGATGAATTTTGTGATGCTAGCCCACCATGTGGGATAGCGTCACTATATTCACCCTCTGGTGACTTCATTCTGCAGATATCAGACACACTAAATTCAGGCTTGATTCTGATTAATAACCCTCATCGATGAACACACAATATCTGTGGCTAAAATACTCAGACACAGAAGCTTAGAACTGCATGTCGCGATATCTGTGGCTATAATACTCTTAACAGGAGTTCTCTCACGATGATTTAACACATGATAAATGCTGCTATAATATTCCACCCACTCAGACAGAAGCTTGGAGCAGCCTAGAGGTGAATAAATTTGCTACTTCTCAGGACTTCTCACTATTTTGTCTCAGTGAGAAGTGAGTTCTTTCTATTAACCCTTTACCCAACAGAAGGGCCCTGTGCCAATGCATTCTCTTATATATGCGAGTCGACCATAGGTCGCCTCGCATATATAAGAGAATGCATTGGCTTAACACATTAAAAATTATAAAATTGTTAAAGAATGTAAGAAAAAATGGTAAAAAGTTTTTAAAAAGATTTTTTTTAGGCCAATGCATTCTCTTATATATGCGAGGCGACCTATGGTCGACTCGCATATATAAGAGAATGCATTGGCACAGGGCATAACTGTAACTATCACAATGTGGTCAAGGAGCCGGTTCCAATGGTATCCATATTTGTATGGTTCTATTGAGACAGACGGAAGATATTTTAGGCTGTTGAAGCTTTATTTGGCCAGTTTTGGCCGTTTTGTTGGGTAAAGGGACTAGTATACATATGTCCCAATATCTCATATGTATAAGTATTTATTTATTTATAGTATGTATATTGTGGGGGGGGGGTGTATATTGAAATCAGCTTGTCCGTCGTCCGTCCGTGGACACAAATTTGTCCGGAGTTTTTCTCAGTCGTTGTTTTTAGAATTTTCCTTGAAACTTGGCACAGACATCAACCACCATGGGGAACCTGTACACCTGCGATTATGATGTCTGTCAGACTTTTTTTGGTGATAATGTTTTGCAACATGCATAATTTTGTCTCTGAGCTTTAATTCCTACATTTGTTGGTCAATAGGTTTAGGATTAGAGTTAGGGGTTAGGGTTGTGCACCTGCAAAGGGAATCTGTTGTTTTATTATTTTAACTAATTGTTTACTTACATGTGAAACATCTTTGTGTTTTAAAAACAAGGGTGATATCCTTAGACCCATTGGGACGGTACGTCACACCTCTAGTTAACCCTTTCAGTGCCAAGTCCGATTTTTGTATCAAGCCATATTTCCTTGATCATTTTTCAAATTTATTGATTATAATAATGTGATACATTGATGGAAAGAGCTCTAAGGAAATATGGGTTGATAAAAAAATCGGACTTGGCACTGAATGGGTTAATAACCAAACAGGGAGAAGAAACTTCTTCCAATTTGAAATCTCTAGGCTGATCCCTGAAGGGTTTTCAGGACAGAAAACGCGAAGTGACGCCGTAACATGATCTTATATATATGGACGTGCCATAATTATCAGCAGTTTTGTATTGCATGATGTCATCGTTGTGTTTGAGCATAACAGAGAAATGAGAGGTGTTTTATTGCACCATGGTTGATATACGAAATACATTAATGGCCAAGCCTTGAAATAGTGTGCCTGTCATTTGCAGAATGAGGTCCCCCAGAGGGTGAATTTAGTGATGCTACCCCGCATAGCGGGCTAGCATCACCAAATTCACCCTCTGGGGACCTCATTCTGCTTACACCTCAGCAGAATGAGGTTCCCAGAGGGTGAAGTTGGTGATGCTAGCCCGCTATGCGGGGGTAGCATCACTAAATTCACCCTCTGGGGACCTCATTCTGCAAATGACAGACACACTATTTCAAGGCTTGTTAATGGCCTGATTTGTTGAGGGTTTCCTTCCCCTTTAATGTTGTCATTTTCGCTGCATTTGGCTAATCCAAGCAATTTGTGCAAAACTCAGCGTCTGTATGAAGCATAAAAACCGCTTTCATGATTGGAACAAATTTTATGTTATTTTTTTAAATTGTTAAAGAATGTAAAAAATAATGATAAAAAAATTATAAAGAATGCAAGAAAACAGGCTCTTTTGCCAATCTATCAACCTAAACAATCTAGTCCCATTGACCCACCTACTGGCCTAAATATAGATTCAGTGGCTTACATATTGATATATTAAAGGTAAATTGTTACTGGGGGGGATATGTCCATTTGTGGGCTCAAGATTGACTTAGCAATTATGCCCTATTTACACATAGTAATTATCTGTGTGTTAAATTAATCTGGAATGTATTGTTGACTGTAAATCTATCTCCCTCCGGGATCACAGGTGGGTGGGATGCCGGCAACATAATATCGCGTTCTTACGCAGCAAAAATCTATTTATTTAAGCTTAATTAGGCTTTCTGATTTCTCATTTTTGCTGGGATTAACCCATTTATTGCTGGCGTATGACCACATCAGCCATCAGCTGTAAAATAGTAATAGTATAGTTAAAGTGATGTGAAACACTCAGGTAGGGTGATCAAATAGAAATGGAGAATATCTTGCTCAAAGTAGTTATTTTTTACAAGTATTAATATATCCAAATTGGCAACATACACCGTCATTCTTATATATTAATTAAATGCAGTGATTCTTGGCAGCGAAATCGTTTTCGTTAGTTTACCACCAATAGTTGCGTCCCGAATAAAAAAGTAAATATTACAATTGAGCGTAGTTCGGTCAATGTATCTATGGAGTGGTATCGTCGATTTACTTGAAATATTCGGCGATGTTAGTGGAATGCTACATTCCTCCAGTTGGCATAGCTCCTGAATACTAACTGATCAGTTTCACGCACCCGAACAAGTTCATAATATGTCTACTAAACCCGGCCATTTATAGGACCATCTCCTTTTATACTCAACAGAATATATGCAACAAATGAATGAATTTGAGCCATGGATTAGTGCAAAATACACTCATGTGCTCTATGAATGATGCAAACAACATGGTTATTATAATGAAAATGAATTTATGACTCCAGCCATTTATTCATTTTTATTATAATTACCATGTTGTTTGCATCGTTCATAGAGCACATGAGTGTATTTTGCACTAATCCGTGGCTCAAATTCATTTATTTGTTGCATATATTCTGTTGAGTATAAAATAAGATGGTTCCATAAAAGACCAGATTTAGTGTACATGCAGTACCTCTTTAAGAATATTAGCAGAAAAATAGCAAAAGTTGGAATGCATATCAATGATCAATCACAGAAACTGTAAAACCAGAACTACAGTAATGCCCAAAATAATCGACTCCTTAACCACAGCCGAATTATGGGTAACTTTTCAGGATTTAATCGGAAATATGGCTTGTTGCCATTCATCGGAAAGCAAGCCATATTTCCAACTAAATCCTGCAAAGTTACCCATAATTCTGATGTGGTTAAGGAATTGATTAATTAAGGAATTACTGTATATAGGGACCAACGAAGCTTCGAGATTCGATTCTATTTCGAATCTTACGTTCCGATTCGATTCGATTCGAAAGCGGTTGTGTGATTCGGGATATTTCGAATCGTTGTATACAAGTCCTTTATCGCAGGGAATAGACTGCATTATATCTTCATGGTCCAATGTGTACAGGGTAAGTTGTCCAATAGCCCACTGCTCATATATATATTGGCCTCCCAGTCCCAGAGAGGGTTACTCGTGGCAGGTCGGTGGGTTACTCGTGCGACCTGCTGGTATGTCTGTGATGGTTCGCGTGTTCATCACGGTTGTACCATAATCGCAGCGCACACAGGTTTCCTCCACCACATAAAACCAGCAATGTGGCGATTTTGCCCGGCCACAGCTGCAGAAGCGAGTGAATTTCTTGTGAGACATATTTGTATATCGGTATTTGATATTCTTATACCAGAAAAACCTATATTGTGTTACTCAGCTCAATCAAATAATATATATTATTTTTTTAATTTTAAAACTTAACACGATATAAATATATTAAATAAACATTCTGGGCTCCAACATGTCGTGTCTAAATTCGATCAACATCTTTATACAGAATATGTTATCCGGGAAATGGAATATGGATGACCATTTAGCTTTCATGACAACTCAATTGATCCGATGGACAGGCCCAAGTTGGGATACTATACATTACATAGTTCCTGTATTCCCGTTTGCCAAGTCACGATGCACAATTTTGATATCGCGTTTGCCTGCTGTGCGCGACAGGGTGAAGTGTACATGCGCAGAAGAGTTGCCGTTTGCAATGACTCGAATCAGACTCCATTGACTCCAAAGTTCCAAACTGCTTACTTTCACGAACTTCACGCATAGTGGCAGTGTCAAAAATATGAAATGATGGCATGCCATTCTCATATATTAAACTGTTTAAACCCTGATTAAATATTGTTCATATCATGTCATAGAAATTAAGTTTAATGAACCTCCGTAATCTGAGTTATCTCACTGACGTTATAAAATCATTGGATAATTGCCCCCATTTTTGCTCGTACCACCGCCCCCCCCCCCCCCCCCCCCCCCCCCCCCCCCCCCCCCCCCCCCCCCCCCCCCCCACTGATCGGTACTGCCAATCTACTAAAGTGTTTGAAAAAGATTCGATTCGAGATTCGATGTTGAAATTGCCGATTCGTCGGTCTCTAACTGTATATAGCCAGACTGTTTAATATTAAATAAAAAGAATGAAGATTAATATATATATATTCAGCAGGGAACAAGTATTTTTGTGAGGTTAAAGCTTATGATGGTTGAATCCATTATCAACAAAGTTTGTTAAAACAAGAATATTCTATTGTAATCAATTATCAATGCACAGGGCATGGTTATGTTTACCTAAAAGTGTTCGACAGACAGTAAATCAGTGTGTGTTTAAAGTGATGTGAAACACTCCGGTAGGGTGATCAAATAGAAATGGAGAATAATCTTGCTGAAAGTAGTTATTTTTACGAATATAAATCCAAATTTACAGCACACACTGTCATCAGGGTTGTCAATAGGTACTGGTACCGGTACCGGAACCGGCAGTTATCAGGAATTAAATCGGTACCGGTTCTGACGTCGAGTACCGACGGTTCTCGGTACTGATTGTTGATTTCTATTAATATACCTCTTAACGAATGTAAAGGGTTGATTAAGCAGCTCAACATAAGGTCCAACCCAACTGCAATGGGTTAACGTGATATCGTCAGCACATTCAAACATCAAAGGCACAGTGTGCCGCACTATGACAACTTGTCACGAAATTGACAGAATGAAACATTGTGTGGGAGCTTGTGATGATTGTATTTCTTTGATGCGGCCGGAATTCCGCCGGATGCAAGTCTGCAGTGTTCTGCACGTGCCGTTTCGAGGCATCATTTGAGAGGAGTCTGTTACTCTGTCAAGTTGTGTTTTACCTTTTATGAATTACGATGCCGTCCAGGAAATCTAGTCACGTCTGGGATTATTTTATCCCACACGAAAATGACTCGCAGAAAGCCAAATGCGCCGAATGCAATACTGTAATAGCCAGATCGAAGGGAAGTACAACGGGAATGAAAAAACATTTGTCGACAAAACACAAAATATCAGTGGATTCGGAAGTTCAGACAAGTGGTCAAGGTTCGACTCCAAAATTTAAGCAGATGCCATTGACCCCATTTATCCAAACTAGAAGGGAAAGTTTACCGGAAAACTGGCCGCTGTAGACAGAATTTGGGTGACATCATTTATGAAATTACAAATTTACAAGTTACAAAATGCGAGTAATAGGGCGGCATTATGAATTTATGGCCGATTAGTGAGTTCTCCAATTAATTACCACACACATAATATGGTGTACCGTGAGTCCGTTTGACCGTCACTACTATGTATCCATACAATATGATACAAGCCTACAATGTTAGCCGGTCCAGTCGGACATACATGTCTACATTTGTTCCACTCTGTATTCCGTCTTTTTTTAAATCCTCCGTTTGCGACTTGCCGAAAACCGCTGCAGACAACAACTTAATTGTAAATGTCGTTGCGATTTTTATTTTCGTTGTTTGAACCTCGAACGAATAATTGATGATGGAACCCACGAAACCAAAGTTATTTGCAGTATAAAAGACCATGCACTCAATGAGTACCGATACCGACGCAGTTTGCGGTACTGAACATCAGTACGGAACCGGTACCGAAAGTTGTGGTACCGTCGGTACTTTGACAACCCTGACTGTCATTCTCTCAATTATAAAATCATTTGCACTGGTTTAATTATCACCGATATTGCGTCCCGAATCGATATATAAATATTTACAATTGCGTATAGTTCAGACGATGTTTTCTATGGAGTGGTATGGCCAATTTCTTTGATGTTTTCGGGGATGTTAGTAGAATTCTGCATCCCCCCAGTGGGCACAGAGCATGAGTACTAACTTATGAGTATCACACACCAGAAGAAGTCCATAATATGTCTTTAATTAATGTGGGAGGTATTTTCAACTGTAATTCTGTGTGTTTAAAGACATGTTATGTACTTGTTCGGGAGTATTAAACTGATGTTAGTATTCAGGCGCTATGCTATCTTCTGCAAATTATACGATATAAAAACTGAGGAGAAAAAGTAACTAAAAACAATGTTAATTTGAGACTATAGAGACTTCCCAGAAGATGAGGAATAAGCGGAATGAGGTCCCCAGTGTATGAATTTGGTGATGCTAGCCTGCTGTACGGGGTAGCATCACTAAATTCACCCTCTGGAGACCCCATTCTTCAAATATCAGACACACTATTACCAGGCTTGAATCCCAAGTTTCCTTGGATGTAAAGCAGGGAGTGAAATCAGTAGGGGTACATGCTGCTACTGATGTGGAGTTAAGTGGTAATCCTCTCCGACCCTTGTGCACAGCGATGACACTGTGGTTTAATTACACCATCTCATCAGGTGGGGATGTTAATGGCTGTCCTGTGTTCAACTATGTGTGCACATTAAAGAACCGTACTGTGGGCATCGATTCATAGTCTATACTGCTCATTCTGCTTAGGCTTCATCTTCTCTGGAAAGTTTATTTATTATAGAAACCTCTTCACATAGATTCTATTTCTTTATTCTTTTATTTCTTAGTTTAGTTTCTCTATATCCCCAAATTGGCAGAAGACACATTGCATAGTCGAGGTTCCCAATGGGTGTTAATCACAATATTCACCATTTGGGAACGTCAAATCTGAGTCTATGTCTCCCAAATTATATAAGGCCATGCAGAATGAGGTCCCCAGAGGGTGAATTAGGTGAAGTTAGCCCACTATGTGGGATAGCATCACTAAATTCACCTTCTGGGGACTTCATATTACAAATGACAGGCACACTATAATCAGGCTTGTTCCAAACATGTTACAGTAATGCCCTAAGTAATCGACTCCTTAACCACAGCAGAATTATGGGTAACTTTTCAGGATTTAGTCGGAAATATGGCTTTTTGCCATTCATCGGAAAGCTCTCCCTGAGAGCTTTCCGATGAATGGCAACAAGCCATATTTCCGACTAAATCCTGAAAAGTTAAACATAATTCTGCTGTGGTTAAGGAGTCGATTAATTAGGGCTGTACTGTATAGCCATACAATTAAGAAATTAAATCACTGAAGATTAATTTAAAATTTCGACAGGGAATGAGTTATTGTGTGGTTAAAGCTCAAGGGGATTGAAACCATTATTGACAAAGTTTTGTAATAGACAAGAATGAGATAATTTTCTATATCGCAGAATTATCAATGCAATGTGCTACATGATTTAATTTACTTAAAAATTTTCTACAGACAGTAAATCTGTGTGTGTTCAATTATTCTGAAGGTGTATTAATTGGTCCACTGTAAATCTATCTCCATTGGTGATCTTAGCTGGGTGGGATGTCTGGCACATAATAGCACCTTCTTATTCAGCAAACTATGATTTGTTTATTAGCTTCATTAGGCTTCCTGGGGGCCTCAGTGGCTCAGTCGGTTAGGGGTACAACTCCAAGCCATCTCATTCTCTAGCGCTGGCGATGAGGGTTCAAATCCACGTTTCCATCATGTACTTTGTATTTCAAAATCGTTATCTGGTGGGAGTTGGAAGTTACTTGCCGATGGTAGGTGGTTTGAGACCATTTGACGTGCATGGTTGCCAAGTTTATCAGCCATTGACATCACTGATAGATTAGTCGTAAGTGTGTAGATTTCCTCCACCACTAAAACTGGCAATGTCGTGATATGGCCTTAGTTGCTGAAGCGACATTAAACCCCAATCAATCAATCAATCATTACGCTTCCTCATTTCTCAAATTCTCATGCATCTGTTAATTTCTATCCGCAAACAATTTCTGGATGAGTTGGACAGGGATTAACCAATTTATTGCTAGGGTACGACCTAAAAATAGTATATAGCGAATACCTTTGTTTCAAAGCTGAAATATCTCATGAGTGTCTGGAAAGAAATATAGAATTGATTGATCATGCACAGTCTTAAATTCATTGCTTTTGATTGACTAGCAGACAATGTGCACGCAATGATCACTCGATCGACCTTGACAAATCGTGTTAGTTTCAAGACCTACAGTGAAATAACGCTATCTAGAGTGAAATAACGACTTCATATTTCACAGTGGCTTCTAAGAGATAAATGCAACGATCTACGTTTCGGTAATTTCCCGCTATTTCATAGCAAGCATATAATATAGTTATTTATTATATGACTATGAATATTCTTTCCTAAATACCACTATCGTCGGATCACACTGAGTGAGAAATCCCCGGATCAAATCAGATCACACTCCTACGGAAATTGCCGAGATGTGCCAATTAACGACGACGGACTATTTATACGTTGAAAATGAGAAAATTAAACTGCTGAAGTCAAAACAATTGGTAATTAAATCAGATTTAAATGGTTATTATTGTAAACTGGGCGTCATATAATAAACCTTTTGTCACAGCAGTGAGTTGACCCGTGAGGTTGATCCTGCAATCTGCCCACCTCAACAAGACGTGATACTACGACACGGATCAACACACTGTTGTGATAATATGTATATATGAGAGTTATGAAGACACTGGTTCTGTATGAGTGTGCATTGCCTCATTCAATTAATCCTTCCATAACTATAACCCTTTGAGTGCCAGGGGCCGATATTATCGGCCCTAAACCTACACAATAAGTCTGTTAAAGAATATAATAAAATAAATTAAAATTGTAAAAAAAAAAAAAAATCGTTAGGCCAATGCATTATCTTTTATATGCGAGGCAACCTATGGTCGACTCGCATATATAAGAGAATGCATTGGCACAAGGTATATGGGTTGATACAAAAATCGGACCTGGCACTCAAAGGGTTATATCAGGAGCTTCATGACATTTTGCGAAAACCCAGCGCTAATGCATTCTCTTATATATGTGTGTCTCTCATTGGGAGCCTCGCATAAATTCGAGAATACATTGGGCTAACAATATTTACATTCATCTTGGTAGCCAGTGCATTCTTTTATATATGCAAGGCTCCCTATGTGAGACTATGCGAGGCTCCCTATGTGAGACTCGCATAGATAAGAGAATGCACTGCCACATGGTATTTAATGCTGCACCGTAACTTTAACAAATGACCTGGTTGCTGTACTTATTATGTGAACATTTCCCACAGGGTACGTGTATCTACTCATCAGTGAGTATATATTCAGTAAACAATATGTTTACTACATTTCTGACCAATTCATTTTCACATTCAACAATCAACATACAAAAGATCAATTTTATTTTTATATAATCATTATATAATCATTATGTAATCATATGATCATTCTCCTCCTCTCTCACCCCAAGATATTCAATGAAGAAAATTATATTATTTCTCCCAATTGGAACATTGGGCCCCATTCTGAGTAGCTTTTAGAACTGTTTCTAGTTGCAAGATATTCAATGAAGAGAAAATTAGGTTATTTCTCCCAATTGGAACATTGGCCCCGGCCGTTCTGAGTAGCTTTTATAACAGTTTCTAGTTGCAAGATATTCAATGAAGAAAATTAGATTATTTCTCCCAATCGGAACAATTGGTCAGCTCTGAGTAGCTCTTATGATACGCGCTTGTTCCAAGATATTCAATGTGAAGGATAGTAGATTTAGTTTCCCCAATTGATAACATTGCACGACCCCACTCCTAGTAACTTTTGTGACGTCCGAGCATCAGTAGATTCTGAGTACCTCTTATGATGCGCGGGCGCCAGTAGATGAGTACCTCTTAAGGACACCAATATTATCAATATTTGGACCCGTTCTGGTGAGTGCCAACAGAATCATATAAGATCTTGTGAAATCCCGCGAGATTTGATCATCCTCATCGTTAATGAAGCAGAATAAAATCAGTGCAAATTTTTTTTCGGCTTGTTTGATGCTTTTATATGGAACTTGAAATAAATCCAATTTGGACAAAATTTGATAAAAAAAAGGAATTAAATTTCTCCGTCCGTCTGTCGTCTGTAGACACAAATTTGTCCAGAGTTTTTCTCAGTCGTTTTTTTAATCATTTTCTGTTAAACTTGGCACAGACATCAACCACCATGGGAACCTGTGCACCTGCGATTATGACATCTGTTGGACCTTTTTTGGTGGAGTTATCCCCATTTTTCGACTTCGAAATTTTTTTGCAACATGCATAATTTTGTCCGAACTTTTATTCCTACATTTGTATGTCAATGTTTTTGAAACTTTGAAAATATTTAGTGCCGTGGGAACCTATGCACCTGCGATTATGACATCTGTCCGACTTTTGGTGTGGAGTTATTGCCCTTTTTCGACAGAACATTTCGCAACATGCGTAATTTTGTCCGAGCTTTTATTCCTACATTTTTCGGTCAATAGATTTAGGATTATAGTTAGGGGGTAGGGTTGTGCACCTAGCTGCAATGGGAATCTGTTATTTTATTATTTAAACTAAATGTTTACTGACATGTGAAACATTTTAGTGTTTTAACCCTTTACCCAACAGAAGGGCCCTGTGCCAATGCATTCTCTTATATATGCGAGTCGACCATAGGTCGCCTTGCATATATAAGAGAATGCATTGGCTTAACACATTAAAAATTATAAAATTGTTAAAGAATGTAAGAAAAAATGGTAAAAAGTGTTAAAAAAAGATTTTTTTTAGGCCAATGCATTCTCTTATATATGCGAGGCGACCTATGGTCGACTCGCATATATAAGAGAATGCATTGGCACAGGGCTAACTGTAACTATCACAATGTGGTCAAGGAGCCAGTTCCAATGATATCCATATTTGTATGGTTCTATTGAGACAGACCGAAGATATTTTAGGCTGTTGAAGCTTTATTTGGCCGGTTTTGGCCGGTTTGTTGGGTAAAGGGTTAAAAACATGGGAGGGGGTGGAACAGTCACAGCTTTAGTTTATGTTGTCTTATCGATGGCATGAACTGAAAGGCTGAAATTATAGTTAGTACGTCTTATGTTTGCAGACTATAAAATCGTGTAGAATTCCTAAATTACTCAAACACTTTTGATAGACATTTCAACAACATTTGTCACCTAGCACACTGAGGGAAGATGCTTAACTACATTTTGAACAACATAATTACTGTAATTTACATAAATATATGACACACATTGAACACACACAGAACACATTGTATTTTCCTATAAGATTAACCATGATCATTCTCCGCATCTTTCACCACAAGATATTCAATGAGAAGGATAGCAGATTATTGTCCCCAATTGATAACATTGCACGGTCGCAAGCCTTTAAATAGTGTGTCTGTCATTTGCAGAATGATGTCCCCAGAGGTTGAATTTAGTTATGCTATCCTGCACAGCAGGCTAGCATCACCAACTTATTCTCTGGGGACCTCATTTTGCTTTGGCCTCATCTTCTGGGAAATATCTATAGTCTCAAATTAACATTGCTTTTAGTTACCTCTGTTCAATTTCTATATCTCCTAATTTGCAGAAGATAAAATGCATAATCGAGATGACTAATGTGTGAACATCACCAACTTCAACTGGGGAACTTCAATCTGATCCTAGGTCTCCCATAGTAGTTGAAGTTTTAGCAGAATAAGGTCCCCAGAAGGTGAGTTTGGTGATGCTAGCCCACTGTGCGGAATAGCCTCACTAAATCAGCCTCTGGGGACCTCATTCTGCAAATGGCACACATACCATTTCAAGGTTGGCACAATCCCACTCAAATGACGAGCGATGTTAGCAGCTGAGTACATGTACCTCTTAAGGCATGACAACATTATCCTTATCTGAACCCGTTCTGCAGAGTACCAACAGAATTGCCTGAGATTTGATCATCCTCATCGTTAGTGATGCAGAATAAACTCAGTGCATGAGTTGTTTGAGCAGATAATTTTCTCTAATTCAGTTTAGATGTTTTTCTATCAGATTTTGTGTTCAGGGTCGACTATTGCAGCCAACACTGAGATTGCTTTTTTTTTTTTTTTTTTTAATTTCCAGTTGGCTTTGTTGATAATATCGAGCTGCAGACGATTTGGAATATAAATACAATTGTGGAGAATTCCAACATTATTTTGAGGCTTATTTGTGACATTCCATCATTATCAGTCATGCAACTTACAAGCCTTGAAATAGTGTGTCTGTCATTTGCAGAATGAGGTTCCCAGAGGGTAAATTTAGTGATGCTAGCCCGCATAGCGGGCTAGCATCACCAAATTCACCCTCTGGGAACCTCATTCTACTGAGGTGTAAGCAGAATGAGGTCCCCAGAGGGTGAATTTGGTGATGCTAGCCCACTATACGGGATAGCATCACTAAATTCACCCTCTGGGGACCTCATTCTGCAAATGACAGGCACACTATTTCAAGGCTTGGCAACTTAGCCCACTGAGGGATGATTATTAATAACTACATTTCCATACATTTCGTTCTAATTTACACAAATATATGAAACTATCATTGAATAATTGAATTTCTATATAAAATAACGGTGATCATACTCCAGCTTGGGAGATTTAAATGCCTCTTGATCTAGTTGTGAGAAATTCAATGAAAAGAAATTAAATTATTTCCAATTGGTAGCATCGTCCCGATCTCAAGAGTGGGGAGGTACCAGCTTTATTAGCTCCAAGTGTATCTTGGCATGCGTGAACATCTATAGGACACACGAGTGTTATCCTTATTTGAGCCGGTTCAGCTGAATTACCAACAGAATCATGTGAGATCTCGTTAAATCCCGTGAGATTTGATCATCCTCATCGTTACTGATGCAGAATAAACTCAGTGCATGAGTTGCTTGAGCGCCTAATTCTCTCTAATTCAGTTTAGATGTTTCTCTATCCGATTTTATGTCCCCTGCTTTTCAAAGAAAAATAGTGGTATACTGGATTGGGCACCAAGCTCACTTATGGATTATTTAATAACTACATTTCGATCTTATTTATACAAATATGTGAAATAATATATTCAGACGTTCAGAACCCACAGAATCAAACAAATGAACTTTTAAATACAAATTTCCTGATTACTCTCCAGCTTGGGATTTGATGTCTCGCTAATTGCAAGCCTTGAAATAGTGTGCCTGTCATTTGCAAATTCACCCTCTGGGGACCTCATTCTGCTTACTCCTCAGCAGAATGAGGTTCCCAGAGGGTGAATTTGGTGATGCTAGCCCGCTATGCGGGGTAGCATCACTAAATTCACCCTCTGGGAACCTCATTCTGCAAATGACAGACACACTATTTCAAGGCTTGCACACATGGTGTTCAGTGTATGTAAGACATCTCACCAAACTGTTCTACATTTATATCAGTGATAATAGCATGGGACCGTTCAATATAAGTAATAATTAATAGCATGTTTATAACCCCTCCCCCCAACAATCGGTATGTCAAGACCCGTCTGGTTTTTATACGCCCGTTTAAAAAAAACTGTCGTATTATGCAAATGGGTTGTCCATCTGTCTGTCGTCCATCCGCTTTTGGATTGCGGATGATAACTTTAGATTGAATCGAGTGAACTGAACCAAATTTGGTATGTTAGTTTACCACACCAAAATACAGATCAAGTTCGAATATGGGTTTCGTCCGCATGATTTTGACTGAGTTATGTCCCTTTTTCGACTTAAGATTTTACCTGATTTGCAGTTTCCGGATGATAACTTTAGATTGAATCAAGTGAACTGAACCAAATTTGGTATATTAGTTTACCACCCCAAAATACAGATCAAGTTCGAATATGGCTTTCGTCCGCATGATTTTGACTGAGTTATGCCCCTTTTTCGACTTAGATTTTACATGATATGCAGTTTCCAAGTTATTGTGTTTTATTTTTGTTATTATTTTGTCTTAAGTCAAAGGTTTCAAACAAATTAATTAAACCTTGCCCCACTCTACTCCAGAAACTGGCGTATTATGCCACGCCCCGACGGCGTGCTCTCGTTTAAAATATCCCCCTCCCTGCTCTGTCTAGAGACTGGGAACATTGGGTGATTGGGCCGGCTCTGATTACATTTGGCCGGCTCTGATTACCTCTTATGAGGGTGTTGCCAGTGCTGTTTGCGGCTCTAAGTGTCTCTGGGTATGCCTGAATACTTGTAGGATGCGCAGATGTTATCCTTATTTGAACCTTAGTGTTTGTGGCTCCGAGTGTCTCTGGGTATGCCTGAATACCTGTAGGATGCGCAGATGTTATCCTTATTTGAACCTTAGTGTTTGCGGCTCCAAGTGTCTCTGGGTTTGCCTGAATACCTGTAGGATGCGCAGATGTTATCCTTATTTGAACCTTAGTGTTTGCGGCTCCAAGTGTCTCTGGGTTTGCCTGAATACCTGTAGGGCGTGCAGATGTTATCCTTATTTGAACCTTAGTGTTTGCGGCTCCAAGTGTCTCTGGGTTTGCCTGAATACCTGTAGGATGCGCAGATGTTATCCTTATTTGAACCTTAGTGTTTGCGGCTCCAAGTGTCTCTGGGTATGCCTGAATACCTGTAGGGCGTGCAGATGTTATCCTTATTTGAACCTTAGTGTTTGCGGCTCCAAGTGTCTCTGGGTTTGCCTGAATACCTGTAGGATGCGCAGATGTTATCCTTATTTGAACCTTAGTGTTTGCGGCTCCGAGTGTCTCTGGGTATGCGTGAATACCTGTAGGGCGTGCAGATGTTATCCTCATTTGAACCTAGTGTTTGCGGCTCCGAGTGTCTCTGCGTATGCGTGAATACCTGTAGGGCGCGCAGATGTTATCCTTATTTGAACCTTAGTGTTTGTGGCTCCAAGTGTCTCTGGGTATGCCTGAATACCTGTAGGATGCGCAGATGTAATCCTTATTTGAACCTTAATGATAGTGGCTCCAAGTGTCACTTGGAATGCGTGAAGATCTGTAGGTCATACGAGTAATATCCCTAAAGAGAATGGGGGTATACTGCATTGACCTCGTCTGTCCGTCCATCTGTCTGGGCAGATGTCTCCACCACCGGTCAACAAATCTCAATGAAATTTGTTATGGATCTTAATTACTCTGAGGGCAATCAATGGAGAGTTCAATCATTTATTTCCTTTCCAGAGTTATTCATCTTTGTTTATTTGAAAGTTTTTGTTTTTTGTCCGTGTCTCCATGCACCACCGGTTTACAGATATCAATGAAATTTGCTGTGGATGTTCACTACTATGATGGCTATCAATTGAGTGTTCAATAGTTTTGTTCATGTTTTCCATTTTAGAGTTATTTATCTTTGTTTATATGAAAATGTTGGGTTTTTTCCTGTTGAGATATCTCAACCATAATTTGTTGTTTTGAATTTACCACCGTGGGGGTATGCCAGCACCGCCGGTGTAACCTTGTTTGAACCTGGTCAGATGAGTGCCGACAGAATTATGTGAGATCTCCTGTAATCCTGTAGCGCATGATGCATAATAAAATCATTGATCAGTAATGCCCTAAATAATCGACTCCTTAACCACAGCAGAATTATGGGTTATTTCAGGATTTAGTCAGAAATATGGCTTGTTATGTGCCATTCGTGGGAATTAAAGCTCTAACTGAGAGCTTTCCGATGAATGGCAACAAGCCATATTTCCTTCTAAATCCTGAAAAATTACCCATAATACTGCTGTGGTTAAGGAGTCGATTATTTAGGACATTACTTTATGAGATGTTCGAGCGGTTTATTCTCTCTAATTCAGTTAGATGATTTTCTATCAGATTTTGTGATCAGGGTCGAAATTGCATCATAACAAAAAATTGTGATCTTACTCCACCCCTCTCATCGCAACAGATTCAATGACGAGAAAAATAGATTAAATGTATTTTTCCCCATAGCAACATTTGGCCTGCTCTGTGTATCTCTTAATTAATAGCGAGGTGCAGCTTTATCAGCTCCAAGTGTCTCTTGGCTCTCGTAAGTACCTGTGGGATGCACAAATATTATCCTTATTTGAACTTTTTGTGCCAACAGAATCATGTGGCATCTCATGAGATCCCATGAAATTTAATCATCATCGTTTTTAATGAAACCGAATAAAATCAGTGCATGAGGAAATATTGATGCGGTTTATTCTCTCTAATTCAGTTTAGACATTTTCTATCAGATTTTGTGATCATAGGGAGCATTGCAGCCAACACAGAGAATGCATTTTTTAACAATTTTTAATCCCAGTTGGCTTCGCTAAATGTCGCGATCAATTCACTGATTGTCAGAAGTGTTTGCTAATTCTAGTTTTTCAAACTTGATTCATCAATCATCCTCGGTGTAAACTCTTCCTGTGCCAATATTCAGGCTAGCAAGCCGGGCCATTTGATAGCTCCATGTGAGCCAAAATGGCTCCCCTGAAAGAGATGCAAGGGTAAATGTGGGATTTTAACCCTTTCATGACTGGAGCTGCGCTGGTGCAGCATTAAAGATCCTTTGCCCGTGCTTTCTCTGTTATATGCGAGTCTCCCATAAGTAGCTTTTCATACATAATAGAATGCACCGGTCAAGGTAAATATTGTTAGGCCAATGTATTCTCTTATATATATGAGGCTCCCTATGGGAGACTCGCATATATAAAAGAATGCTTTGGCACAGGGTTTTCGCAAAATTTCAGGAAGCTCCAGTCATGGGAGGGTTAAGAGAGCCCAGGGGAATTATTCACAAACATTTAGCATATTGCCAACTCCCCAAACTTTGTATTGCACTTATTATCTAAACATCCCAACAAATGAATAAATTGTTATAAAGGCCAAACCTTGAGTATGCATCGTGAATATTGTAATTTAAAACGCTACTGGCCTTGAACTTGCGTTCGTTTTAAAAAATGTTCTGTAAACGGGTCATTCACCTTTCGTGTGACTTCAGTGTCCACATCATCATGATTCCAACCAAACATCTCAGATGTCAGTTTTTCTGCATTATTTATGATTAATGCGTGCACAATCCATTGATTTGAGAGCGAAACCGGTAAATCAATTTCAACTTCGTTCAGGTTTTTCTTTCTTTCTGACATGGTTTGCATGGCATGATTTAATTATAGCAGAATCAGCACAGAGATTTAAATTTGGGTCACTGTTCATATTCTAGGACACACATGACGCTGGCAATATGTGAAAGGGAATTTAAGTCCACACAGGTGAAGCACCAGTCTCTTTCAAAAGCTGGCAAAAATCCCAACGGCCGGATGTACAGTAATGCCCTAATTAATCGACTCCTTAACCACAGCAGAATTATGGGTAACTTTTCAGGATTTAGTCGGAAATATGGCTTGTTGCCATTCATCGGAAAGCTCTCGGGGAGAGCTTTCCGATGAATGGCAACAAGCCATATTTCCGACTAAATCCTGAAAAGTTACCCATAATTCTGCTGTGGTTAACTCTTTCAGTTCCAGGCTTATTTTGTAGGTTTAGTGCCTAGGGAATCTTACGTTTTTCATGGGCATCAAAATTATTACTATGAATACTTGGTGATAGTTTTTCATTATAACATGCCCCTAAGGATTTATCCAGTTTGTTTTTAAATTCGCTATAGCATGCTTAATTTTTTTTTAGGGCACTCTACAGACTGTAAATTAGGGCCGATGAGATCGGCCCCTGGCACTGAAAGAGTCGATTAATTAGGGCATTACTGTATGTCTCTAGATTTGTGATTTAAAATCAGGGTCTGTATTGATGGGATACCCTCCATTTCATTGGAGAGTGGCGCAGAGTACGCTCAATTTCATCGGTTTATGGCATAACAGATCACTTCACAGATCAGAGGTCAATGACGTGTTGATAATTTTCCCATGCATTGTCAAACTGAAATATTTTGGAAAACTGAATACAGGCGATATATCCATAATTCATTATACTCATCGCAATATAGGAGACATCATCTTCAAGTTTTTATCAGTTAACGATATTCGTGACTGATTATTCTTTTGCATCTTGTTGTAATTATAACTATTTCTAAATACTACGTTTCTCACAAACATTTACTGAGCCAGGAAAGTTATTTAAAAAATTATGTAATGTTGCATGGGAATGCCACGTCGTCAAGAGAAATGAAATAATATGAATTGTACGTGACACATAGTGGAGCAACCACACATGCTGTGCCTCAAATTTGCCTTTTATCGGCGACATAGCGCTAAGAATAATTTATGTAACATCACGCAGTGATCACGACAGAGATGACATGCCAACTTGACAAGACGTGTCGTGGATTGTGCAATCTTGTCTGGATTCTGGCCCACAAATCCAAAATGACATCAGAAACCGTGTCATGACGTCTTTATTTTTCGTTTTCATTAAGCTAACCAAAGAAATTGGTATAATTGAAATTAATAGACCTAAATCACATGTGAATTCATCGTAAATTGTGAATTGGTTACTTTCATATTCATCGCGATGCTTCATTCCCAATTCCACGTTTTTTTGTTGCAATCTCCACACTTTTGCTAACCGGAAGTCAAGTGATAATTTCTCCAAAATCCAAACCCGTGATCTAAAAAAATCACTGATGGATATAGAAAAAAATATTTGACGTCGTTCACCTGCCTTAGGTATAAGCACCCTTGGTGGTTGCTATAATGGACATATCTAGAGATGAACATCCGTTTGGATTTTCGTCGGCTTTTCAAAGAGACTGGTAAACACATTCTTTTAAAGTGATATGAAACACTCCGGTAGTGTGATAAAATAGAAATGGAGAACAATCTTGTTCAAAGTAGTTATGTTTACAAATATTATATGTATATTGTCAACACATATCGTCATTCTTATATATTAATTAAATGCAGTGACTGTCGACGACGAAATCGTTTTCGTTAGTTTATCGCCGATAGATGCGTCCCGAATCGAGTAGTAAATATTTACAATTTAGCGTAGTTCTGACAATGTTTTCTATGGAGCGGTACGGTTGATTTGCTTGAAGTTTCGGTTATGTTAGTAGAATGCTACATCCCTCCAGTTGGCATAGCACATTAATGCTAACTTATCAGTTTCACGCACCCGAATAAGTACACATTATGTCTTTAAATATAGTGTTCAAGGTCGAACTACGATGTTCAAAGAGATATATCACAGCAGGCAGAAAAGGCTGGAAATAGTGTGTCTGACGTTTGCAGAATGAGGTCCCCAGAGGGCGAATTTAGTGATGCTCCCCGCTCAGCGATATGTAAGTTGTGTTGCCAATGAAAGTACTGACTCACATGACCATTCCGCCTCCATGTACACGGTAAAACCGTTTAGACATTTTGCGTCAGTTGTGCAGCATTACTAAATGTGTAGCAAAGGGGAATAATCTTCTGATTAGATCTTTTACAGTAATGCCCTAAATAATCGACTGCTTAACCACAGCAGAATTATGGGTAATTTTTCAGGATTTAGTCAGAAATATGGCTTGTTGCCATTCTCATTGAGAGCTTTCCGATGAATGGCAACAAGTTAAGGAGTGCATTATTTAGGGCATTACTGTGGCTTTGGCTGCATAAAATTACATGTTTTTTCACACCAAGTGCATATCCATAGCAATACCATAATGACACATGCTACAAGTTACCTGTACAGCTATGCTCTCAGTAAGCGACCTGTTTAACGAGGTTATGGGCCGGTACTTAACGCGGTGTTACCACTAAAATACCGCGGTTATCATTCTGTACCGCGACGGAGGGCGGTTGACCCGCGGTACTGGTACGGTATTTTTACCGTTGGTTACCGCAGGTCACCGCGTTATTGGTGTTCGTTACCGCCGTACACCGCGGTATTCTTTTCGTAACCGCGTTCAAATTACCGCTAACGGCCCTCCACCGCGGAGAGAACACGACTGAAACAAGGCGTCACACGGTAGGTAAATGATTATGAATAACTTTTGTATTGAATGAATACCTGTAAGCTGCACGTAATTATGTATACGTAATGAATATAAATGAATAATAATGCAATCGGATTACATATGAACATGTCTGGTTTACATGTAACATATTACAAATGTACACGTACATCACGTTTAATCACGTCGGCGGTTTTTGAACTCAGCTATAATTGCCTACGGCGACTGGATTACGCAAAACGTCAAATGATTTACGCACCCGATTCCTATATCGGTTTCCACTCATGCGGATTTTTTTTTTTTTTTTTTTTGTGTTTCCGAAATCTAAATTTCTTATAAAAATGGGAAAAGTAAATCCTCCATTTATCTGAATTTGGTCCAAACCAGCGTGGACGGTGCATTAGTAACACTGAGTCCGAGTTTAGTCTTGGAGGCCAGGGCGGCGATCGTTGCAGAAATATTCATATTCGTTCAAATCTATAGTTGTGTTCATATGCCAAACATAATCGTCGCGTAAATAGTATATTATCGCCAAGACGTATGATTGTATACGCATTCGTGAAATAGTAAAGCAATTTACAAACATTTGCGCCTGAAGATTTCTTGTCGGTGGGAATAAAATGTATAACTAAGAAAGCGTTGCACATGTCATGCAGCAAAGTAAAGTTGTTATCATCACCAATGTGCGCGACAAAAGACACACGCAAAACACCAAACATTGAAAGACACAACGTTGTCAAATCAGTCTTTGATTTTGTTACGTGAACATTCATTGTGCTCACGAGTGCGTGTCGGGCGACATCGTTTGATGTGAAATTGCAACTTTTGGCGAGGGCGTACATTTGTAGTTCTCGGTGGGTCGCAGTATAAATTATATCACATACCGGTATTCCTATCTAATCGTTATTCGGAAAAAAACATGCATGGTGTTGGAAAGATAAAATATGTTTCTTTGGTTATACACAGAGGTTAACATAATTATTTCAAGTGATCGAATTCGGTGTGTTTTATATAAATAAGTCCTTGTTAGTTTATTCCCGATACGGTAGCAATAAAGAGCGTTTGTCTCACTTTTGTGCGACAAATATTTATAAAATCGCACATAGTATTATTCGCAATACCAAAATAGATCGATAAATATCTGAACTACCTTCTGCGAGCCAAACGGACGCATTGAAGTAATGGAAATACAAGTGTCCAAAACACAAAACAGCCATTCGCGCGTGCGTCACGTGTGTAGTTTTACTATATAATAGCACCATCAACAAAACACAAATATTTATTTCACCCATTGAGGCCAGTTATAAAAAGACATGACGACATCTTAATTTAAGTGCCCCGTGACCTATATTAACAAAGTCTGCCAGCTGCAGTATGACGTAATCAGTGACACGTGCTTTTGCCAGAATGTGTTTTTTTTCCCTGGATATACGGGAGTTCCACGTTGTGTCTTTTATTGCTAAGACAATAATTCCCGTTATACGAACAAATGGTGTTTGTGATTTGCAGTTAATGAATGTCAATAAAGTTAATAACGATATTTATTCTGGGGACTATTTAAATAGTGTCGTTATCATTCAATTTAGGGATCACGCACATCTGAACATTGATATAAACTGTAGATACGGGATTTATCGAGCTGTCTAAAATGGCCGAAATCATTTGTTCCCTTCCCGATAACCAACACTGATTACAAATAGTGTCATTTATGGGCATTTTAGGCAATAAAACGAGACTAGAAATGTTATTGTAATATTTTAATATTCACATTAATTGAAAAATGACTTTCTCAAAGTAACTTATACTTACCTTTACTTAATCTGGAAGCCCGTTATAATGGGCATATTTCCCCGATACTCGGCTTTCATCTATTTCAATATTTTAATAATACACTTCACGGTACACAAACATGGACGGAGATCGTGAGAACGGCCGTCCTATTTTGGAAGATTGACGGTCAGCCATCGAATCTCGTCATTAACCTCGTTACAAAAATGCTACCGCGTAGCGGTAATGTCACCGCGTTTGTGCGGTGCATTACCGCGTGCCACCGCGCTACCAACATTCGTTACCGCTGGTAGTGCGGTGGTACCGTGAACGTCGCGGTGGTACCGCGGTACGCGCGTGGTAGTGCAACCGCAAATCGGCGGTATGTCGCGGTATTGCACCGCGGTATTAACGCATGTACACCTCGTTAAAACAGGTCGCTTAATTTGAGCAGTGCTGTATGTGTGTGACTGAACCTTGCTAGTGTGCTCTATTATCTTGATTCACTATGTGTCTACAGACTCGATTTTAGCTGACCACTTTGATTTTATGATTTACTGATCTCTCTTGTGATTCAGCTTTCATTGTGTATGAGATGGTTATACCCCCATGAGAATACCGGGGATCTAATCCAATATGTCACAGTGTGAAACTCATTTGTGTCAGTGTAATACATCCACCATATCACGGTCCCCGACGAAATCATCTAATTGGATGAACATTCGTGGACATTAAGGTAGTTCTACAGACTCAGATAGAGCTGAAATATTGAGTATTATGACCATGTCTGATGTATGTTTCTCTCATTTGTAATTATCACCGGTGACTATGTTCTTTAATAACCCACCATTATTTTTTTTTAAATTCGAAAGCCAACAATATTCTATGTCCTAACCACTTTGATTTTATGACTCGCTGATCTCTGATCTCTTCTGTGATTCAGCTTTCAGTGCGTAATAGATTGTTATACCCACGCTAGCCCCCCCCCCTCCTGTTAGAATACTGCCAAACTAATCCAATATGTAAAGTCTCAGTGTGAAACTCATTTGTGTCTGTATAGTATACATCTATCATGTCACTGTTGCTTATTCTACCGCCACAAAATCATATTGTACGAACATTCATGGACATTAAGAGCTGGAATATTGTGTTTTCGGACCATGTTTGATATATCTTTCCATGAATTGTAATTTTCACTGGGGGCTATTTCCTTAATAACGGACTATTGTTCAGCAGACATACTCTCTGTCCACTGACCACTTTGATTTCATGATTCACTGGTATCTCCTGGGATTCAGCTTTCATTGTGCTGAGATTTCCACCTATCTGATTCAATATGTCACAGTACGAACCTCATTTGTATCAGCGTAATACATCCACCATATCACCATCCAGGATTCTACTGTGACAAAATCTAATTGGATGAACAGTCGTGGACATAAATAGCTGGAATATTGAGTTTTCTGACCATGTTTGATATATCTTTCCATGAATTGTAATTCTCACTGGGGACTATTTTCTTAACCCTTTCATAATGGGAGCTGAGCTGGTGCAGCATTAAAAGATCCTGTGCCAGTGCATTCTATTATATATGCGAGTCTCCCATAGGGAGCCTCACATATATAAGAGAATTCACTGGCTTACAAGGTCAAGGTAAATATTATTAGGCCAATGCATTCTCTTATATATGTGAGGCTCCCTATGGGAGAATCGCATATATAATAAAATTCATTGGCACAGGGTATTCGCAAAATTTCAGGAAGCTCCAGTCATGGAAGGGTTAACAACCCACTATTGTTACAGACTCCAAAATGCCAACAATACTCTCTGTCCACTGACCACTTTGATTTTATGTTTCACTGGTATCTCCAGGGATTCAGCTTTCATTGTGCTGAGATTTCTATAACCCCTTGAGATTTCCACGGATCTGATCCAATATGTCACAGTATGAACCTCATTTGTGTCTGTGTAATACATCCACCATATCACTGTCCAGGATTCTACTGTGACAAAATCATCTAATTGGACGAACAGTCGGGACATTAAGAGCTGGAATATTGAGTTTTCTGACCATGTTTGATATATCTTTTCATGAATTGTAATTCTCACTGGGGACTATTTTCTTAACCCTTTTATGATGGGAGCCGTGTTGGTGCAGCATTAACCCTTTGGCAAGTAGAACGACATATATGTCGCCGTACATTTGCGAGTGGAACGACATATATGTCGTTTCAGGAAGTGTCATTTTATGTAGACATAACTTTAATAAATCATCTGATTTATAAATGATTTGTATAGGAGTTATTTTGAATAATATAATATCCCAAATGTATAAGTGCAATCGATTATGATGACACACGTTAACAGAAAATGCACATAAATTAAAACGAATTATTGGACCTTTTTGACCCGAACTTGTTAATAATTATTGCTCTGACGTTGACGTTAAATTTACTCATGACGTCATGTATATGATGTTACAAATACTCTCCAAAGGGTTAAAGATCATGTGCCAGTGCATTCTCTTATATATACGAGTCTTTCATAGGGATCGAGCCTCGCATATGTAAGAGAATACACTGGCTTACAAGGTCAAGGTAAATATTGTTAGGCCAATGTATTCTCTTATATTTGAGAGGCTACCTATGGGAGAGTTGCATATATAAGAGAATGCATTGGCACAGGGTTTTCCCAAAATTAAAAAAAGCTCCAGTCATGGAAGGGTTAAATAAATAACCCACTATTGTTATACAATAGTACAACTCCCAAATGCCCACAAGGCTCTGTCCACTGACCACTTTGATTTATATTTCTCTGGTATCTCCTGGGATTCAGCTTTCATTGTGCTGAGATTTCTATAACCCCTTGAGATTTCCAGGGATCTAATCCATAGTATGAAACTCATTTCTGTCTGCCTATTGCATCTATCCTATCACAGTCCAGGAATCTACTGCCACAAAATCATCTAATTGGACCAAGTCTGCAAATAGTGTGTCTGTCATTTGCAGAATGAGGTCCCCAGAGGGTGAATTTAGTGACGCTATCCTGCACATTGTATTGGGTCACCAAATTCACCCTATGGGAACCTCATTCTGCTTAGGCCTCAATTACTATGGGAGACATTCCCCAGTTGAAGTTGCTGATGTTCACCAATTAGTCACCTCGATTATGCATTTTATCTTCTGCAAATTCGGGGATCTACAAACTTCCCAGAAGGTAAAAAGTAATTAAAGACAATGTTAATTTGCAACTATAGATATTTACCAGAAGATGACGCCAAAAGCAGAATGAGGTCCATGCACAGAGGTGAATTTGGTGATGCTAGCCTATTTGCATGCTTGAATTGGACAAACAGTTGAGGACATTAAGGTGTAACGTTGGCCCCCTTCATCCCTGACTCTGTGACCATCACTTGTCGACTGGTTATACCCACTAATTGCATGGTTAGAGTTGCTCAGACCAATTTTGATAGAATCACTAAATTCACCCTCTGGGGACCTCATTCTACAAATGACAGGCATGATACTATTTGCAGCCTTGAGTCTGCTCGGTGACCATCCCTTGTCGACTGGTTGGTTACTCACTGATTAGTTAGAGTTGCTCGGACCACTTATGATATATGTTTCTATGATTTGTTATTCACATCGGCCGACTATTCCCATAATAACTGATTATTGTTCTACAGACTCCCAAATGCCAACAATATTATATAGTCAGTGACCAATACTCTGATATATATCTCCCGGGAGTCGGGCTTTCATTGTGCATGAGATTGTTATATCACCGTTAGAATACCGCCGATCTAATCCTATATGTCACAGCGTGAAAATCATTTGTGTCGTAAATACAACTACCTACAAGGTCCAGAATTCTACCACAATGAAATCATCTAATTGGATGAACAGTCATGGCCTCTTCAAAATAACAAAAATGGCCTAACTTACGTAGAATGGCCCATTAAACATTTCATGACATGAGCCACGCTGGTGCAGCATTAAAGACCCTGTACCAGTGTATTCTCTTATATATGTGAGTCTCGCATTGGGAGCCTCTCATTTATATAAGAATATGAACTGGCTTGCAAAGTCAAGGTAAATATTGTTAGGCCAATGCATTCTCTTATATATGCGAGGCTCCCTATGGGAGACTCGCATATATAAGAGAATGCATTGGCACATGGTTTTTGCAAAAATTCTGGAAGCTGGAGCCAGTCGTGGAAAGGGTAACAGCGTTATAGTAATGCCATTTTTCAAGTTGAATAGTTTTAGTATTCAGATTTACAGTAATGCCCTAATTAATTGACTCCATAACCACAGCAGAATTATGGGTAACTTTTCAGGATTTAGTCGGAAATATGGCTTGTTGCCATTCATCGGAAAGCGGGAGAGCTTTCCGATGAATGGCAACAAGCCATATTTCCGACTAAATCCTGAAAAGTTACCCATAATTATGCTGTGGTTAAGGGGTCGATTAATTAGGGCATTACTGTAGATCCTTATTGTCTGATTTATTTAAAAAAATTAAATTTCCTTTATGTCCATCTATCATCACTCCATTAACTCTTTGGCGGGTAGAACGACATTTATGTCACTGTATGGTTGACAGGTAGAACGACATTTATGTCACTGTATGGTTGGCGGGTAGAACGACATTTATGTCACTGTATGGTTGGTGGGTAGAACGACATTTATGTCACTGTATGGTTGACGGGTAGAACGACATTTATGTCACTGTATGGTTGGCGGGTAGAACGACATTTATGTCACTGTATGGTTGGTGGGTAGAACGACATTTATGTCACTGTATGGTTGGTGGGTAGAACGACATTTATGTCACTGTATGGTTGGCAGCCGGAACGACATTTATGTCACTGTATGGTTGGCAGGTAGAACAACATTTATGTCACTGTATGGTTGGCAGGTAGAACGACATTTATGTCACTGTATGGTTGGCAGGTAGAACAACATTTATGTCACTGTATGGTTGGCAGGTAGAACGACATTTATGTCACTGTATGGTTGGCAGGTAGAACAACATTTATGTCACTGTATGTTTGGCGTGTGGAATGACATTTTACAGTGTACATATCTTAGAAATATCATCTCCTTAATCTTTTCATGACGGGAGCCGCGCTGGTGCAGCATTAAAGATCCTGCACCAGAGCATTCTCTTATATATGCGAGACTCCCATAGGGAGCCTCACATATGTAAGAGAATGCACTGGCTCACATGGTAAAGTTAAATATTGTTAGGTTAATCCATTCTCTTATATATGCGAGGCTCCCTACATTTATAAGAGAATGCATTGGCACATGGTTTTCACAAAATTTCAGGAAGCTCCAGTCATGAAAGGGTTAACATCATAGCATTATAGTAATGCCATTTGTCAAGTTGAATAGTTTTAGTATGAAAAAACACATTTAAATTAAGGAGACATGGCTATTGTTGTGGGGACAAAATTGATATCTCCCTCAACATTGTGGGGTACATGGAGATTTAATCATTGGATGTCTCTTTTTGAACCCCTCGACTCAGCTCAGGGTTCAAAATCGACATCCAGGTATTAAATCTCCATGTACCCCTGATGTTGCCGAAGATAACTAATAGTATTGTTGGCGTGTGGAACGACAATTTCTCAGTAGATTTAATGTAATATTATTTTACGATGTACAGAACTTAGGAAAATCATCTCCTTGAAGGGGGTACACTAAACTTATTTTCATTACACCCTCCGGGTCTGTACTGTCTCGTTGTTCTGACAGGATGATAGGAGCTACTATAGTATTGGGATATCTTGCAGAACAACATATTTCGGGTTTCACACAATGTGAGTTATTTTAGAAAATTGTAGTAGACGAAGAGTAATGTCCTATTGACACAATATAACACAAAGGGTGACGTCCAATGTTTTCAGGGGATATTTTCCAAGATTACTAATATGACCAAGACATCAGGTATCATTTGCAGAAGCTGTTTTACGTCAAATATGAATACAAATCAAAGAAGCGGAATGACCGTAAACAGGTAGCGGAAACAACTTCGATAAGAAAGGATTAATCAACAATGCCTGACATCGCATATCTTATACTATATACATATTACTCCAATGCCTTCAATTTACTGAAGCTTATGCGGAGGTCCAGGTATAGCTACCACAGTCGAGTAACTTTCTAACACTGTGGTGACTCCAGTAGCGTTCTTTAATATGACGTGTGCGCGCACACACTGATCGAGGACTGTACACGGTACAGCCATTAATGTCCGCGCCAGATCGGACAACCTGCGTACATTCATGAAACTACTATATTTATATTATATAATTATATGCCTACTAGTTGATGTGCCCGACTTTGTCCGGGCTATTTAGGGATTTCTTTACCAGAAACATGCCTATTTGAGCATATATGAGCGAAGTCAAGGCCAAGGACACAGTCACATGATGCCTATATGAGCGTATATGAGTGAGGTCAAGGACACGGTCGCACGTGAAATTGGACCCGCCCATATTGTTCCCGGGATCAAAGTAGGCCTACATACCAAACTCGAGTCGGATCGGTTGAGGTCCAGAAACATGCCTATATGATCGTATATGAGCGAGGTCAAGGTCAAGTACACAGTCAGACGTGAAATTGGACCCACCCATGTTGTTCCCGGGATCAAATTAGGGCTACATACAAGCCTTAAAATAATTTGTATTTGACTGTCTGACATTTTGTCATGTACCAAATAGACATGGACTAGCTGACATTTCAAAATGAGGCCTGACATGTCTTTTTTATCACCCGTAATAATGCCAAGTGAAACTAATAATGATGTATTATCCCCCAATTATGTTCCTCTTCTCAATTGGAACTTTTTTACTATAAATAATGTGATTATGCAAATCTGCCCACCCTGGCAACAAAATCAAACATGCTTGCCAAATTCATGCTCATTTCTAAGTTTATAGGAAATACTCGTTCAATAACTTTTCCCAATTCCAATATTTTGTAGAAATCCATTAGTTCTAATAATCATATATCTGAAAAAGACAGATTTTGGCCAAAAAAATAATTAATTAATGTATCAATGACACTGTAGCTCAACTTGTAAAGGGAATAATTTATTTCATGTGTTACAGTCAATGGAGTGATTAGGAATGTGGAAAGTTGAAAGGTCCAGTTGTGCAAAGGGTAAAATCCAAGATGGCCACTGGCAGCCATGTTTTTTTGTCGAATGAGCCCAAAATGACTCGTTCCCATTTACATGTCAATGCTAACATGCATGACAAATTTCATGATGATCCGACAAAAGATACGACCTGTAGCCTTTGTCAAAGGATTTAGTCATACAAAAAGTAAAATCCAAGATGGCTACCGACGGCCATGTTTTATGGCCCCAAAATGAGTCATTCCCATCTACATATCAATATTAACTTCCACGACAAATTTCATGATGATCAGATGAACACTCCCTGCCTGTAGTCAGTGCTAATGGATTGAATTTTGAAATTAAAGATGGCTGCTGACGGCCATGTTTTTTTGCTGAATGACCCAAAATGACTCGTTCCCATCTACATGTCAATGTCAACAGCCATGACAAATTTCATAACGATCTGACCAAAGGTACAACCTGTAGCCAATGCCAAAGGATTTAGTCATGCAAAGAGTAAAATCCAAGATGGCCACTGGCAGCCATGTTTTTTTGCCGAATGACCCCAAAATGACTCGTTCCCATTTACATGTCAATGTTAACATCCATGACATATTTCATGATGATCTGACAAAAGATACGACCTGTAGCCTTTGTCAAAGGATTTAGTCATACAAAAAGTAAAATCCAAGATGGCTACCGACGGCCATGTCTTTTGACCGAATGACCCCAAAATGAATCGTTCCCATCTACATGTCATTGTCAACATCTGTGACAAATTTCGTGATGATCCGACTAAAGGTACGACCTCAAGCCCGTGCCAAAGGATTTAGTAATGCAAAGAGTAAAATCCAAGATGGCTTCTGGCGGCCATGTGTTTTGGCCGAATGAACCCAAAATGAACCGTTCCCATCTACATGTCAATATTAACATCCATGACAAATTTCATGATGATCAGACAAATAGTAGGGCCTATAGCCCATGCTAATGGATTGAATTTTGAAATCCAAGATGGCTGCTGGTGGCCATGTTTTTTTGCCGAATGACCCCAAAATGACTCGTTCCCATCTACATGAGCATGCCAACAGCCGTGATGAATTTCATAATGATCCAACCAAAGGTAAAGGTTACGACCTGTAGCCCGTGCCAAAGGATTTAGTAATGCAAAGAGTAAAATCCAAGATGGCTGCTGGCGGCCATGTTTTTTGGCCGAACAACACCAAGATTACTCGTTCCCATCTACATGTCAATATTACATCCATGACAAATTTCATGATGATCAGACGAACAGCTAGTACGACCTGTAGCCCGTGCTAATGGATTTAAATTTTGAAATCCAAGATGGCCGCTGTTTTTTTGCCGAATGACCCCAAAATAACTCATTCCCATCTACATGTCAATGTCAACAGCTATGACAAATTTCATAATGATCCGACCTAAGGTACGACCTGTAGCCCGTGCTAAAGGAAATTGTTAACGAATCACACACGCACACACATACGGACAACGGCCAAGCCATGGCAATAGCTCAAACAAAGTAAAGTTGAGCTAAAAACTACTCTCCAATAGAATAAATTTCAATTCCCAGCACAATATATCAATTTATTTTGCAAAATATCACATTACCAGTGATATTTTCCTTAAAAATAAGTCAATATTTCAAACTGACATTATGTCAGACAGTTTTAAAGCAGAGCCTGACAACCTATACAAATTTTAATTTGGCATCTGACAATTGTCCGTGTCAGACCACTTATTTTTAGCCTTGGCTACATACAAAATTGAGTTGGATCGGTCGAGCAGTTTTCGAGTCTGTAAGACATACCCACACAGACAGACAGAAGTTCCAAAATATATATTAGATATAATAAGATCTTGAGGGCCTTACTATTTCTGACTACGGTTTTCTTGTTATAATTACCATGTTGTTTACATCATTCACAGAGAACATGGGTGTATTCTGCACTAATGCATGGCTCAAATTAATTCATTTGTTACGTATATTCTGTTGAGTATAAAACGAGATGGTCCCATAAATGGCCTGGTTTTAGTGTACAGTCGTCCTTTAAAAAGGATTATGGATATAATGTGGATGGATATTAGTTTTTATTCCACACCCATTGACGTGAGTCACATGTATTCAACGGAATCCCAGCCATTGAATACATATTAGTGTATACCTCTTGTGGAATACAAGCCGGAACTATTCTTGTTGACGTTGTCGCCAAGAAAGTTGACGTACATTACGTCGATCATCCGCTTCCAGTGATCCCCCCATAATTACTGGTTATTTGTCAGACTTAAATCACAAAAAGGTAGCTATAGTAACAATGAAGGTGACATTCATGGATTGAACTTATCTGACTGAACGGTGTAGAATAAATACAGAACACAACTTGCATCATAATCTCGAATCTTTTATTGAACTCATTGCGGAAGGCGCAAAGTTATATTTCACTCGAGCTATGCTCTCGCGAAATATATCCTTGCGCCATCCGCAACTCAATAAAAGAGTCTTGATTAAGAGGCGCGTTGTGTTCTGTCTATATATAGGCGACTATTACAATATTACACAGTTTATTTGCAAAAATATATTCACCCATGGAACAGACGTCATTTATGATGTACTCACCCGCCAAAGGGTTAAGCTCATTTGTCCCAATGGACAATGGTTATTTGTTCAGTAGAATGGAACACTAAGCCTTATAACACTATTCAATGGTCACAAATTTCCTTCCGATGTTGCGACCCCCAAGAGAGTAGACGAGCCATGTACAGACATTAATCTTAGTATAGTGCTAATTTAGAAGAATCGTCGCTGATTCCTGTTGCTAGACTTACTTAATTAATTTATTTCGACCAGAATTAACCCTTCCATGACTGGAGTTACCTCCTTTATTAACCCTTCCATGACTGGAGTTACCTCCCTTATCCCTTATTAACCCTTCCATGAATGGAGACATTGGGGGATGTCATTTTTTTTTTGATGAAAATGATAGAACTTTAATATAGAATACTTAATTGTCATTACACTACGTCATATACAGTAATGCCCTAAATAATCGACTCGAGAGCTTTCCGATGAATGGCAACAAGCCATATTTCCGACTAAATCCTGAAAAGTTACCCATAATTCTGCTGTGGTTAAGGAGTCGATTAATTAGGGCATTACTGTAGCTGAGGCAAAAAAAAAAAACATGTGTTTCCGGTTTCCTGACCTACCTGCCGAAATTGGGCCGACCTGGATTTGTTTTCCAAAATTTTGAACAAAAAAGAATAATGATATTTGTTTTATGCATGCATGTAATTGACATGTAAAACACATCTATATCGTTAAATACAAACTATATACTATGTCCATATTTAGCAGCAATAATTTTAGATGGAATTTTCAAAAACAATTTTAATACATGTCTATGTGTGGTTGCAGATGAATCCCAATCTAATGAATAAATCTACTGTTTTGAGAGTCGCACGGCCAGGTGAAAATGTGATGTCAACATGATGGCACGAAACTTGCCTAGACTTTTGCTAGCAATGCCAATAGTATCAATGTTGTCATGTACAGTACTGCGCATCATTGTGTCGCGGTGCCATGAGCCACTGGAGATAGCATTTTCGTGTCCCTTCTTGGAACTCAGATCGCTCCAAACATTCTGGGTATATCATCGGATATAAAACTAGTTTTCCATCAGAAACTTCAGCAACTGGATCAATACCAACTTTTATCTTTTTTTTTTGAAAATGGGTCATTACAGATGGATTTGAAAAATACAAAAATTGTAAAAAACAAAAAATGTTTTCCTACCTGCCTACCTGGATTTTTTTGCGCAAGAAATCGGAAAAGACAAGCTTTCTTTTTGGGCCTAAATCACGATACTGCAGACATTCAACTAAATTTGAAGTGGACATAAAATGATTTCAAATTTGTCACATCAAATGCACGTGTTCGTCACTATAATGGTGGTGCCTGAGTGCTGATTTATTCAATGCTGATTCCATGGGCACATGTATGCTCAATGGAATTCGAGCGCTTTTGACAACACAAGGTAATTGGGGATTTGAATCCACGTAGGATGATCCATTTCCAAAATATAAATCATGCGCCTGTTTATACTATAGTATGGACTACTCGAAAGAGACTATATATATATTCAAAATACCATCACCAAATGATTTGTGCATGGCTCCAGGGCAGTCCAGGTCATCAGTCATCACGTAGCTCATATACAAATTAAAGAATCAAATGTTACTCAAAACACAATTATGTCTGCATGTGAATCAAAAGTGCTATGGTACTTTAGCAGTTTGAATAGAGTTTGGCTAAAGTGCTGTATACAGTACTTTAGCAGTCTGGCTAAAGTGCTGTATACTCTACACTAGCCATGGCCTAGAATATTTTGAGTGTTAACAATGACTGTCTGGGTTGGAGTAAAATCTGCCTCCAGGGAGGTCCTGGCTGTGGACTTCTAGTTACATATCAATTAACACAGCATGAAGAAGACTGTCTCCTATAAATTGGGGGGGGGGGACTTGGTTGCAGGGTTCGTACTCCTATACTGGATTTTCCAGTATACTGGAATATACTTGAAAAAGATCACTATTATTTTGAATACTGGAATATCCTGGAAAAACGGTATTTTTTTGTGATACTGGAAAAGTCCTGGAAAACCGGGCATAATTTATTCAGCACCTAGTAGTAGTACAGCCAGTTCATCAGTTTTAGCCTCTCTGGACTCGGGGAGTATTCTAGTACTGCTACTGGTCACTACGCCTAGGCTATCGTGCCTACTGGTAGAAATAACACCACAGTCACCAAGTTGCCTAATAATAGATGGTGTAGACATACCTACAGCAGTTGTTCACACCGACATAGATTTCATGTTTACATGGTAGGTTGTACGTTCCAATTTTATTTATGTATATATGTTGATCAGTATTATAGCGTATTACATCACATAATTTTACTGGAAATTTATATATTTTATACTGGAATATACTGGAAATATACTGGAATTTCACTGGGACAAAGGTGTACGAACCCTGTGGTTGGTCAAATTTCTTTTGGTTTTAAAGTTTTACAGCCAGTCACAAACAGAGAGAACATAACATAATAGTGAGACTTTGTTTTATAACCCTTTAATAAATGGACTCTCCCATTCAGTTATAACAGTATACATTGGAATGGTCTATTATTCTGTTGGAGGGATGTTCAGTTAATAATTGCAGACGACAGACAGAAAAACAGACAATATAAGAGCAGAATTATTCATATTCATTCAGGGACGCCAGAGAAGGGGGGCATGCGGGGGGCACTTGCCCCCCCCTTGCCCTGGCTCAGGAGAGTCCAGTTGTTTCCCGAAGAAAAGTGCCCTCCTGACTGGTTTGCCCCCTTGCCCTTTGTGCTTCCACCGCCCCTGTATTCATTGGTGGGAAATGTTCAACGACCTAGGTGGAACTAATTATCTAAGGAAACTACTCGTCAATGAGTATTTAGTATAGACAGGGTTACATAATACCGTCCTCATCTGTTTAACTCTTTTATACTAAATACTTACTGATGAGTAAAGTAATGCCCTAAATAATCGACTCCTTAACCACAGCAGAATTATGGGTAACTTTTCAGGATTTAGTCGGAAATATGGCTTGTTGCCATTCATCGGATAGCTCTCACTGAGAATTATGGGTAACTTTTCAGGATTTAGTCGGAAATATGGCTTGTTGCAACAAGCCATATTTCCAACTAAATCCTGAAAATTTACCCATAATTCTGCTGTGGTTAAGGAGTCGATTATTGAGGGCAATACTGTAGTTATCCCTTAGTGAATGTTTAGATAAGTTCTACAAACGATTGTTGAACTTGTTATCTGAACATTTCCCTCCAATAAATACATGTAGGACTCCTTCTGCACTTGTATTATCTGTTGTCTGCTTATGCTTCCTTAAAACCCCTCCAGATTAATAATAGACCATTGCAATGTATACTTTTATAACTGATGGGATAGCACATTTGGTATAGAAAGCGTTAAACTTCTTGATTTGAAAGAAAGGTGAGGGTGAATTTATAATGCGTGGTGATTCTTTCATCTATCTTTATATTCATTATGGAAAGGGTTAAAATTCTTGATTTGAAAGGAAGGTGAGGGGGAATCTCGGTCCATTTAAGAATCTGTCCGTTCATACTGTTAATACATTTCCATGGCGTATCTCAAAAACATTTGTCTAATTAGGAGTCCAGGACTGTTGGTTGTTATGGTTTGTGTGTGGGCGTCTTGCTCAGGTTTTTCTCTTAGAATATTGGAGTGTTAACAATGACTGTCTGGGCTGGAGTTTTCTCTGCCTCCAGGGATGTCCTTGTCTGTGGACATATCAATTATCTCATCCTGAGGATGACTGTCTCCTTTAAATAGCGCTGAAACAGTCACTATCCCATGTGTTTGAGTACCCATTTAACCCTTTACCCAACAGAACGGCCGTGTGCCAATGCATTCTCTTATATATGCGAGTCGACCATATATAAGAGAATGCATTGGCTTAACACATATTAATTGTTAACAAATGTAAGAAAAAATTATAATTTTTTTTTAGGCCAATGCATTCTCTTATATATGCGAGGCGACAGGGCATAACTGTAACTATCACAATGTGGTCAATGAGCCGGTTCCAATGATATCCATATTTGTATGGTGTTATTGAGACAGACCGAAGATATTTTAGGCTGTTGAAGCTTTATTTGGGAGTCTTTGGCCGGTTTGTTGGGTAAAGGGTTAAAGAGGTTTGACCACAAAAGAGTCTGTGAATAATTCCCAACAAATCCATGAAATCCATGCAGCAGCCAATTCAGATGATCATCTCCATATAATGCTGAATTAGCTGCTACATGTATTTCATGGCTTTGTTGGGAATTATTCGCAGACTCTTTTGTGGTCAAACCTCTTTAACACTTTTTTTTTTTTTTTTTGGGTTAGGCCAATGCATTCTCTTATATATGCGAGGCGACCTATGGTCAACTCGCATTTATAAGAGAATGCATTGGCACAGGGTATATGGGTCGATACAAAAATCGGACCTGGCACTCAAAGGGTTAAATGGGTACTGATATCCCATACCAGTTCTTTTGTATATGACCAAATTTACTATTTCAAACCCCAAGACTTCTAAGGCGCTATAACTTTAATCCCTACTTTCACAGAAATTTGTAGTTTAAGAGATGGTCAAACTCCGAAATATCAGAAGTCTAAAAACAATTAACATATGTTTTAGTATATTACTATTGACTATAATTCCCTGCAAGAAAGTCATGAATTGTTCACCAACATTCATGAACTTAAAATTGGAAAATTTCAGGTTCGTAAACCTGCAAGTTCATGAACATATCAGGTTATGAACATCACCAATAGACCCAAATAAATTAATGAATTCTTGTGATTGTTCATGAACTATTGTAAAATGTTTATGAATAAGGAAAACAGTCAATGGAATCATGGACGTTAACCTCTAGGTACAGTAATGCTCTAAATAATCAACTCCTTAAACACAGCAGAATTATGGGTAACTTTTCAGGATTTAGGCGAAAATATTGCAACAAGCCATATTTCCGACTAAATCCTGAAAAGTTACCCATAATTCTGCTGTGGTTAAGGAGTCGATTATTTAGGGTATTACTGTGGTAATAATGGAAATCATTGCACACCCAATGGCTTATTTGTGCAAAATACAGCAAAATACAGAAGAATTCAAAACGTTCAATATTAAATTGTGTATTGTTCTTGAACCATACAAAACGATTATGTCAACGTCATTGGCGACCTCTTAACATAAAATTTCTTCCCTAAATTATGAGGTATAGTATACATTAAGCACACGTTTGTTCAATTAAATAAAATAATATCAACCTAAATTTTAGTACATGTATGTTACAAGCTATAATCTTCAGAGTGTGCAATAAACATATTTATTTAGTGCCCGTATCCAACGATGCTTTGTTGGAGAGGATGGCAGCTTTGTCCATATCATAGCAGTATAGGTGTGTGTGCGCGTCATTTGACAAACTTCATAAAAATTAATATATACATGAGTGCCATTACTGCTATAGATACTTCCCAGAAGATAAGGTCTAAGCAGAATGAGGTCCCCAGAGGGAGAATTTAGCGATTATAGCCTGCTGTGTGGGCTAGCATCACTATACATTCACCCTGTGGGGACCTCATACTTTAAATGACAGACACAATATTTCAAGGCTAAATGCCTGCCAATGGCGTCTCATGTTTGTCCCCTAGCTGTCCCACGACTGATCTTGTGTTTAGACTGTCCTCGGCCTACTAATTTATACTTTGATATTATTTTATTTAATTGAACAAACGTGTGCTTAATGTATGTTATACCTCATAATTTAGGGAAGAAATTTTATGCTAAGAGGTCGCCAATGACGTTGACATAATCGTTTTGTATGGTTCAAGAACAATACACAATTTAATATTGAACGTTTTGAATTCTTCTGTCCGTCCGTCCGTCCGACCTCATAACTTGAACAACTATGAACCAATTTCAATAATTTTTTGTATGCAATCTCCTTAGGACTGCCTCTCCGCATGACGCTAATTGCGGTCCGGTCCGTTTTTATGTTTACCCATACCATAGTATGGTAAACATAGTGTCGTTGCCCGGATTGACCACTCGTCGTTAGTCCGTCCGTCCGTCCGTCCGTCTGTCTGTCTGTCTGTCTGTCTGTCTGTCTGTCTGTCTGTCTGTCTGTAGACACTTTACGCATGGTGCGATAACTCGAACATTTTATATCTGATCGGAACCAAATTTTGTATATGAATTTGTCAGCACCAAATACAGATCGAGTTCGAATATGGGTTCGATCCGAGTTTTTTTCACGGAGTTATGGCCCTTTTTCGACTTAGAATTCATGCATGCTACCATAACTCAAAAAAAATTTATCTGATCAGAATCAAATTTGGTATGCAAGTTTCTCGGACCAAAATACAGATCGAGTTCGAATATGGGTTTGATCCGATATTTTTCAATGGAGTTATGGCCCTTTTTCGACTTAGAATTCATGCATGCTGCCATAACTCAATTTTTTTTTTATCTGATCAGAACCAAATTTGGTATGCGAGTTTCTCAACTCAAAATACAGATCAAGTTTGAATATGGGTTATATCCAACATTTTATACCAGAGTTATGGCCCTTTTTCAACTAAGAATTGAACAGATAACCATAGCAGTCTACAATTAATTACCAGTGGTATCAGTTTAGCTCTGAGAGCAGTAAATCTGTATTATGGGAATTAGAGTTATTTTTTACTCCCATGTTTATGATGACACACTCCTCACCTGTATAGTTTTTGGTATCGATCGGTTGATCGGTTTAGAAATTATTAACACTTTGCATCCGCACATAGGCATGAGCTATCCGATGCTGTAACCAAATTAATTTTTGTCCGATTGTTTTCATATTTGATATGTAGGTTTATAATGACACACCCCTCACCTGTATAGTTTTTGGTATCGATCGGTTGATCGGTTTAGAAAATAATTAACCCTGCACACAAATGCTATCTGATCCATCTAAGTCAAACTGTTTTCTTCTGATATGCCTCATATTTCTTACCAAGGTTTTTCTTAGCACGTTCTTTATCTGTATGGTTTTTGGTATCGTTTAATTAACCCTTTTCAAACTTATGTTTACTTAGAACTCAAAACATTTTTCATCTGATCTACACCAAATTTGGTACATGTGGTCCTCACCCCGAAATACAGATCAAGTTCAAATTTGGGTTTGATCCGATATATTTTAACAGAGTTATGGCCCTTTATAATTCAAGTAATTTACTACCTATTGTATATGCCCTGTGAGAATTTAAGACAAACAACTTTACACAGTAATCTGCTTTATTGGGATCAGAAAATGACACTCCCAGAGCTGTCAAATTTAAGTGATTGATGATACTTTACTCCAGTTTGTGTGCAATAGTAATTTAACCCAACCTGTTGAGACATGTTCATGGCATTAATACAAATAGTCCATTGTCCATGTGAAGGATTTTCTGGAGCATGGCTGTTTAGAGAATTGTTGTTTACAGAGACACTGTTGTCTTATCTTGAGAAAACAATTTATCCACACATTAGTTCCATCATATGATGTCATTGAAAATGATTAACTCTCTCCACACATCATATGTTCATTCTCCTATTCTATGTCCAGGTTGATCGTGATCCACTTTTCACTTGCATGTATTTCAGGATTAAAATTAACCTATTCCATAGACACATCATATCTGATACGCAGATTTTAAATTATCTCTTTCGCCTTAGGCCAGGTTCACTAAGAATTTCTATTAATTATAAGCCACCAATTGAATATTCATCATTTGAGGATATATCTTATTTTGAAATTCCCTCTATTGCATTTGGGCTGCAGGATAATAATAATGGTTCTGGTATTCTTGAAGCTGACTTTTTGGTCAAATATTTTTCACCCAATCACTTTTATAATCTCATTCAGGTTGATTGTGATACATTCTTCATGTGTATAGATTTTGGTATTGATTGAATGGTTTTGAGAATATTAACCCAATATTTAATAATATTTCTGCTGTTACAGACATTGTATCTTTCCAATGATCAGCTTAGAATAAAATTAAAGGTACATGTATACTGTACGCGATCCAATGTTATGACTCTAATATTTTCAATTTGACCCTTCTCATATCTCTCCTTTAGTTATCTGATAATTCTGTATTAAAATATTTTATATCCAACCATTATCAATCATATTTAATATCAAGGTCTATACACCCCTCACTTATATAGATGTTCAGGTGTTTGTTGGTCTCTAATCTCAATCATCCCATAACTTTTACTATGCAGCTAACACAACAACATAATCTGTTATGACTCAGGTTCCATTGTAAGAATTAAATAAATAGAGTTATTATGATGTTAATATTGTAACAATTATATCTTTAACAGCTATGGTGCATCTGTCTGACTGTGTTTGGGTATAATTATCTTTATCAATCTATCACACATACATGTATCTCTGTTGGAGTGACCGAATAGGTTGAAATCGAATGTCATATCCATCTTCCTATTGTGTTTAAATGAGCAAGTTGCTCAATATATCTGATTCCACTATGAAACTAATAAATAATAGTACGCTGTGAATTGTTGAAATTCTTGCACTCATAAAAAGATCGCTATCGCCAAGGTATGGGTTAAACATCTGCCGATCGTGATCGGCCTCTCGTTATGTTTACCCATACCATAGTATGGTAAACATAGTGTCGTTGCCCGGATTGACCACTCATTGTTAGTCCGTCCGTCCGTCTGTCTGTCTGTCTGTCTGTCTGTCTGTAGACACTTTACGCATGGTGCGATAACTCGAACATTTTATATCTGATCGGAACCAAATTTTGTATATGAATTTGTCAGCACCAAATACAGATCGAGTTCGAATATGGGTTCGATCCGAGTTTTTTTCACGGAGTTATGGCCCTTTTTCGACTTAGAATTCATGAATGCTACCATAACTCAAATTTTTTTTATCTGATCAGAATCAAATTTGGTATGCGAGTTTCTCAACTTGGGTTATATCCAACATTTTATACCAGAGTTATGGCCCTTTTTCAACTAAGAATTGAACAGATAACCATAGCAGTCTACAATTAATTACCAGTGGTATCAGTTTAGCTCTGAGAGCAGTAAATCTGTATTATGGGAATTAGAGTTATTTTTTACTCCCATGTTTATGATGACACACTCCTCACCTGTATAGTTTTTGGTATCGATCGGTTGATCGGTTTAGAAATTATTAACACTTTGCATCCGCACATAGGCATGAGCTATCCGATGCTGTAACCAAATTATTTTTTGTCCGATTGTTTTCATATTTGATATGTAGGTTTATAATGACACACCCCTCACCTGTATAGTTTTTGGTATCGATCGGTTGATCGGTTTAGAAAATAATTAACCCTGCACACAAATGCTATCTGATCCATCTAAGTCAAACTGTTTTCTTCTGATATGCCTCATATTTCTTACCAAGGTTTTTCTTAGCACGTTCTTTATCTGTATGGTTTTTGGTATCGTTTAATTAACCCTTTTCAAACTTATTTTTACTTAGAACTCAAAACATTTTTCATCTGATCTACACCAAATTTGGTACATGTGGTCCTCACCCCGAAATACAGATCAAGTTCAAATTTGGGTTTGATCCGATATATTTTAACAGAGTTATGGCCCTTTATAATTCAAGTAATTTACTACCTATTGTATATGCCCTGTGAGAATTTAAGACAAACAACTTTACACAGTAATCTGCTTTATTGGGATCAGAAAATGACACTGGATACTCTTTGCTAAACCACTGCTGCTCCCAGAGCTGTCAAATTTAAGTGATTGATGATACTTTACTCCAGTTTATGTGCAATAGTAATTTAACCCAACCTGTTGAAACATGTTCATGGCATTAATACAAATAGTCCATTGTCCATGTGAAGGATGTTCTGGAGCATGGCTGTTTAGAGAATTGTTGTTTACAGAGACACTGTTGTCTTATCTTGAGAAAACAATTTATCCACACATTAGTTCCATCATATGATGTCATTGAAAATGATTAACACTCTCCACACATCATATGTTCATTCTCCTATTCTATGTCCAGGTTGATCGTGATCCACTTTTCACTTGCATGTATTTCAGGATTAAAATTAACCTATTCCATAGACACATAATATCTGATACGCAGATTTTAAATTATCTCTTTCGCCTTAGGCCAGGTTCACTAAGAATTTCTATTAATTATAAGCCACCAATTGAATATTCATCATTTGAGGAGATATCTTATTTTGAAATTCCCTCTATTGCATTTGGGCTGCAGGATAATAATAATGGTTCTGGTATTCTTGAAGCTGACTTTTTGGTCAAATATTTTTCACCCAATCACTTTTATAATCTCATTCAGGTTGATTGTGATACATTCTTCATGCGTATAGATTTTGGTATTGATTGAATGGTTTTGAGAATATTAACCCAATATTTAATAATATTTCTGCTGTTACAGACATTATATCTTTCCAATGATCAGCTTAGAATAAAATTAACCATAGGTACATGTATACTGTACGCGATCCAATGTTATGACTCTAATATTTTCAATTTGACCCTTCTCATATCTCTCCTTTAGTTATCTGATAATTCTGTATTAAAATATTTTATATCCAACCATTATCAATCATATTTAATATCAAGGTCTATACACCCCTCACTTATATAGATGTTCAGGTGTTTGTTGGTCTCTAATCTCAATCATCCCATAACTTTTACTATGCAGCTAACACAACAACATAATCTGTTATGACTCAGGTTCCATTGTAAGAATTAAATAAATAGAGTTATTATGATGTTAATATTGTAACAATTATATCTTTAACAGCTATGGTGCATCTGTCTGACTGTGTTTGGGTATAATTATCTTTATCAATCTATCACACATACATGTATCTCAGTTGGAGTGACCGAATAGGTTGAAATCGAATGTCATATCCATCTTCCTATTGTGTTTAAATGAGCAAGTTGCTCAATATGTCTGATTCCACTATGAAACTAATAAATAATAGTACGCTGTGAATTGTTGAAATTCTTGCACTCATAAAAAGATCGCTATTGCCAAGGTATGGGTTAAACATCTGCCGATCGTGATCGGCCTCTCGTTTTTTTAAAGTTACGCCTCATTTTCGGTTTCCGGATGATATCTCAAGTTTGGATCCTTTAATTGCAAATACCGTATTTTTGTAGATTAGTCATATCAAGATACAGGTTGAGTTCGAATTTGAAAATTCAATTTTATTCTCTTTTTTTTGGTTTCCAGATGATAACTAAAGTTTGGACTGTTCAATTGAAAATTCCGTTTTTGTGTGAATCAATGATATCAAGTTCGAATTTGAGTTTGATCAGATGATGATTTTTCTCAGAGTTATGGGCTTTTCGACTTAGAAAATTCAATATTTTCTTCTTTTTTCTTTGGTTTCCGGATGATAACTCAAGTTTGGATTGTTTAATTAGAAATTCTGTTTTTTTGTGGGTTGTTCATATCAAAATACAGGTCAAGTTCGAATTTGAGTTTGATCCAATTATTTTTCCCAAAGTTATGGGCCTTTCGACTTTCTGAAATTAAAAAAAAAAAAAAATTCTGTTTTTCTGTATGAGGGTACCTTCATGGTGTAATCAACTCCTCATACAGTTTTGATCGTAGATATTTGAAACTTCCTTTTTTTTTGGATGCTATCACACTCGACAAAAGCCATCTTAGATGTTAAGTTTGCGTTTCATTTTCTACCCTTTTTTGGGTTTCTGCAATCATTCGAACAAATATGAACCAATATCAAAATTATTAATCCAAATTTTTCTTTAAAGTTAAAAATATTTTTTGTTGGGTTTACAGATAATGCGGGTTGAATTTGCCACGGTGGGGGTATGCTAGCACTCGAGTGCACACCTCTTGTTTAATTTGTGTCTCCTGATTCGTCAAGACAGTACATTACAGTCTTCATTAGCTGTTATATGATCTTCCTGTACTCACAATGTCTACAAAACAACTTACTGAGGGCTGTTCACATAAATGTAAGATTTGATCTTCCTGAACACATGATGTTCTACAAAATAACTTCTTGTTGAACTGAGGTTAATTCACATATACGTAAGATGTTACCTTCCTGAACACACAATGTCTACATAACAACTCTTGTTGAACTGAGGGCTGTTCACATACACATGTTATATGTAAGATTTGATCTTCCTGAACGCACGGTGTTCTACAAAATAACTTCTTGTTGAACTGAGGGCAGTTCACATATACGTAAGATTTGATCTTCCTGAACGCACGATGTTCTACAAAATAACTTCTTGTTGAAATGAGGGCAGTTCACATATTTCTAAGATTTGATCTTCCTGAACGCACGATATTCTACAAAACAACTCTTGTTGAACTGAGGGTTGTTCACATATATTTAAGATTTGATCTTCCTGAACCCACAATGTCTACAAAACGATTTACTGAGTGCAATTCACATATACGTAAGATTTTACCTTCCTAAACACGCGATGTTAACAAAACAACTTCGTGCCAAACTGAGGTCATTGTATGAGTGAGATTATTTCACTTATTTCCATGATACATATAAATACTGCAGTGTCAAATAAGATTAGATGTTGTTGTTGTAACTGGAGGTCTGGATATATCATTAACGAAAGTTTAATAACCCTCAGGGCACTACCCTTTTATTGGATGAATTGATTCCTATATCTCCCAGATGGTGGTGTGTCCTCCCCTGATAATGCAATAAGAAAACAAATTAAATGAATTACTCATTTGATTACCTCCTATTTCCAGTAAGTGGTCCTTTATGTCTGGCTTGTTATTTTAACCCTTTACCCAACAAACCGGCCAAAACCGGCCAAGTAAAGCTTCAACAGCCTAAAATATCTTCGGTCTGTCTCAATAGAACCATACAAATATGGATATCATTGGAACCGGCTCCTTGATCACATTGTGATAGTTACAGTTATACCCTGTGCCAATGCATTCTCTTATATATGCGAGTCGACCATAGGTCGCCTCGCATATATAAGAGAATGCATTGGCCTAAAAAAAAACTTTTTTAACACTTTTTACCATTTTTTCTTACATTCTTTAACAATTTTATAATTTTTAATGTGTTAAGCCAATGCATTCTCTTATATATGCGAGGCGACCTATGGTCGACTCGCATATATAAGAGAATGCATTGGCACAGGGCCTTTATGTTGGGTAAAGGGTTAATCAAAATTCACCTCAACTATAATCTGGACGCCTGGTACCTCTTGTGGCTTGTCATCGTTTTTCTCTCAGAGGTTGTCCATGCCCTGTCTGGTATGTGTTGTGGCTTGTCATCATTTGTCTCTCAGTGGGTGTGGATGCCCTGTCTGGTACACTGTGTGGCTTGCCATCTTTTCAGCTGGTGTTGATGCCCTGCCTTGTGGCTTGTCATTGTTTGTCTAATCAATTTATGTCTTGTTTCCTTCTAATTCATTGATGGTTTGATTGATAAATGGGAACTTTCTCCTGTAGTAATGAATCTCTTACTGAGCCAGCGGAATGATAATTGTATATAACTGGATGGTCTCCTGTAGTAATGAATCTCTTACTGAGCCAATGGAATGATAATTTTATATAACTGGATGGTCTCCTGTATTAATGAATCACTTACTGAGCCAATGGAATGATAATTTTATATAACTGGATGGTCTCCTGTATTAATGAATCTCTTACTGAGCCAGTGGAATGATAATTTTATATAACTGGATGGTCTCCTGTATTAATGAATCTCTTACTGAGCCAGTGGAATGATAATTTTATATAACTGGATGGTCTCCTTGTAATGAATCTCTTACTGAGCCAGTGGAATGACAATTTTATATAACTGGATGGTCTCCTTGTAATGAATCTCTTACTAAGCCAGTGGAATGATAATTTTATATAACTGGATGGTCTCCTGTATTAATGAATCTCTTACTAAGACAGTGGAATGATAATTTTATATAACTGGATGGTCTCCTGTAGTAATGAATCTCTTACTAAGACAGTGGAATGATAATTTTATATAACTGGATGGTCTCCTTGTAATGAACCTCTTACTAAGACAATGGAATGATAATTTTATATAACTGGATGGTCCCCTGTATTAATGAATCTCTTACTGAGCCAGTGGAATGATAATTTTATATAACTGGATGGTCTCCTGTATTAATGAATCTCTTACTAAGACAATGGAATGATAATTTTATATAACTGGATGGTCTCCTTGTAATGAACCTCTTACTAAGACAGTGAAATGATAATTTTATATAACTGGATGGTCTCCTGTATTAATGAATCTCTTACTGAGCCAGTGGAATGATAATTTTATATAACTGGATGGTCTCCTTGTAATGAATCTCTTACTAAGACAGTGGAATGATAATTTTATATAACTGGATGGTCTCCTGTATTAATGAATCTCTTACTGAGCCAGTGGAATGATAATTTTATATAACTGGATGGTCTCCTGTATTAATGAATCTCTTACTGAGCCAGTGGAATGATAATTTTATATAACTGGATGGTCTCCTTGTAATGAATCTCTTACTGAGCCAGTGGAATGACAATTTTATATAACTGGATGGTCTCCTTGTAATGAATCTCTTACTAAGCCAGTGGAATGATAATTTTATATAACTGGATGGTCTCCTGTATTAATGAATCTCTTACTAAGACAGTGGAATGATAATTTTATATAACTGGATGGTCTCCTGTAGTAATGAATCTCTTACTAAGACAGTGGAATGATAATTTTATATAACTGGATGGTCTCCTTGTAATGAACCTCTTACTAAGACAATGGAATGATAATTTTATATAACTGGATGGTCCCCTGTATTAATGAATCTCTTACTGAGCCAGTGGAATGATAATTTTATATAACTGGATGGTCTCCTGTATTAATGAATCTCTTACTAAGACAATGGAATGATAATTTTATATAACTGGATGGTCTCCTTGTAATGAACCTCTTACTAAGACAGTGGAATGATAATTTTATATAACTGGATGGTCTCCTGTATTAATGAATCTCTTACTGAGCCAGTGGAATGATAATTTTATATAACTGGATGGTCTCCTTGTAATGAATCTCTTACTGAGCCAGTGGAATGATAATTTTATATAACTGGATGGTCTCCTTGTACTGAATCTCTTACTAAGACAATGGAATGATAATTTTATATAACTGGATGGTCTCCTGTAGTAATGAATCTCTTACTAAGACAGTGGAATGATAATTTTATATAACTGGATGGTCTCCTGTATTAATGAATCTCTTACTGAGCCAGTGGAATGATAATTTTATATAACTGGATGGTCTCCTGTAGTAATGAATCTCCTACTGAGCCAATGGAATGATAATTTTATATAACTGGATGGTCTCCTGTATTAATGAATCTCTTACTGAGCCAATGGAATGATAATTATATATAACTGGATGGTCTCCTGTATTAATGAATCTCTTACTGAGCCAATGGAATGATAATTTGATATAACTGGATGGTCTCCTTGTAATGAATCTCTTACTGAGCCAGTGGAATGATAATTTTATATAACTGGATGGTCTCCTGTATTAATGAATCTCTCACTGAGCCAGTGGAATGATAATTTTATATAACTGGATGGTCTCCTGTATTAATGAATCTCTTACTGAGCCAGTGGAATGATAATTTTATATAACTGGATGGTCTCCTTGTAATGAATCTCTTACTAAGCCAGTGGAATGATAATTTTATATAACTGGATGGTCTCCTTGTAATGAATCTCTTACTGAGCCAGTGGAATGATAATTTTATATAACTGGATGGTCTCCTTGTAATGAATCTCTTACTGAGCCAGTGGAATGACAATTTTATATAACTGGATGGTCTCCTTGTAATGAATCTCTTACTAAGCCAGTGGAATGATAATTTTATATAACTGGATGGTCTCCTGTATTAATGAATCTCTTACTAAGACAGTGGAATGATAATTTTATATAACTGGATGGTCTCCTGTAGTAATGAATCTCTTACTAAGACAGTGGAATGATAATTTTATATAACTGGATGGTCTCCTTGTAATGAACCTCTTACTAAGACAATGGAATGATAATTTTATATAACTGGATGGTCCCCTGTATTAATGAATCTCTTACTGAGCCAGTGGAATGATAATTTTATATAACTGGATGGTCTCCTGTATTAATGAATCTCTTACTAAGACAATGGAAAGATAATTTTATATAACTGGATGGTCTCCTTGTAATGAACCTCTTACTGAGCCAGTGGAATGATAATTTTATATAAATGGATGGTCTCCTTGTAATGAATCTCTTACTGAGCCAGTGGAATGATAATTTTATATAACTGGATGGTCTCCTTGTAATGAATCTCTTACTAAGACAATGGAATGATAATTTTATATAACTGGATGGTCTCCTGTAGTAATGAATCTCTTACTGAGCCAGTGGAATGATAATTTTATATAACTGGATGGTCTCCTTGTAATGAATCTCTTACTAAGACAGTGGAATGATAATTTTATATAACTGGATGGTCTCCTGTATTAATGAATCTCTTACTGAGCCAGTGGAATGCTAATTTTATATAACTGGATGGTCTCCTGTATTAATGAATCTCTTACTGAGCCAGTGGAATGATAATTTTATATAACTGGATGGTCTCCTTGTAATGAATCTCTTACTGAGCCAGTGGAATGACAATTTTATATAACTGGATGGTCTCCTTGTAATGAATCTCTTACTAAGCCAGTGGAATGATAATTTTATATAACTGGATGGTCTCCTGTATTAATGAATCTCTTACTAAGACAGTGGAATGATAATTTTATATAACTGGATGGTCTCATGTAGTAATGAATCTCTTACTAAGACAGTGGAATGATAATTTTATATAACTGGATGGTCTCCTTGTAATGAACCTCTTACTAAGACAATGGAATGATAATTTTATATAACTGGATGGTCCCCTGTATTAATCAATCTCTTACTGAGCCAGTGGAATGATAATTTTATATAACTGGATGGTCTCCTGTATTAATGAATCTCTTACTAAGACAATGGAATGATAATTTTATATAACTGGATGGTCTCCTTGTAATGAACCTCTTACTAAGACAGTGAAATGATAATTTTATATAACTGGATGGTCTCCTGTATTAATGAATCTCTTACTGAGCCAGTGGAATGATAATTTTATATAACTGGATGGTCTCCTTGTAATGAATCTCTTACTAAGACAGTGGAATGATAATTTTATATAACTGGATGGTCTCCTGTATTAATGAATCTCTTACTGAGCCAGTGGAATGATAATTTTATATAACTGGATGGTCTCCTGTATTAATGAATCTCTTACTGAGCCAGTGGAATGATAATTTTATATAACTGGATGGTCTCCTTGTAATGAATCTCTTACTGAGCCAGTGGAATGACAATTTTATATAACTGGATGGTCTCCTTGTAATGAATCTCTTACTAAGCCAGTGGAATGATAATTTTATATAACTGGATGGTCTCCTGTATTAATGAATCTCTTACTAAGACAGTGGAATGATAATTTTATATAACTGGATGGTCTCCTGTAGTAATGAATCTCTTACTAAGACAGTGGAATGATAATTTTATATAACTGGATGGTCTCCTTGTAATGAACCTCTTACTAAGACAATGGAATGATAATTTTATATAACTGGATGGTCCCCTGTATTAATGAATCTCTTACTGAGCCAGTGGAATGATAATTTTATATAACTGGATGGTCTCCTGTATTAATGAATCTCTTACTAAGACAATGGAATGATAATTTTATATAACTGGATGGTCTCCTTGTAATGAACCTCTTACTAAGACAGTGGAATGATAATTTTATATAACTGGATGGTCTCCTGTATTAATGAATCTCTTACTGAGCCAGTGGAATGATAATTTTATATAACTGGATGGTCTCCTTGTAATGAATCTCTTACTGAGCCAGTGGAATGATAATTTTATATAACTGGATGGTCTCCTTGGACTGAATCTCTTACTGAGCCAGTGGAATGATAATTTTATATAACTGGATGGTCTCCTGTATTAATGAATCTCTTACTGAGCCAGTGGAATGATAATTTTATATAACTGGATGGTCTCCTTGTAATGAATCTCTTACTAAGACAGTGGAATGATAATTTTATATAACTGGATGGTCTCCTGTATTAATGAATCTCTTACTGAGCCAGTGGAATGATAATTTTATATAACTGGATGGTCTCCTGTATTAATGAATCTCCTACTGAGCCAATGGAATGATAATTTTATATAACTGGATGGTCTCCTGTATTAATGAATCTCTTACTGAGCCAATGGAATGATAATTATATATAACTGGATGGTCTCCTGTATTAATGAATCTCTTACTGAGCCAATGGAATGATAATTTGATATAACTGGATGGTCTCCTTGTAATGAATCTCTTACTGAGCCAGTGGAATGATAATTTTATATAACTGGATGGTCTCCTGTATTAATGAATCTCTCACTGAGCCAGTGGAATGATAATTTTATATAACTGGATGGTCTCCTGTATTAATGAATCTCTTACTGAGCCAGTGGAATGATAATTTTATATAACTGGATGGTCTCCTTGTAATGAATCTCTTACTAAGCCAGTGGAATGATAATTTTATATAACTGGATGGTCTCCTTGTAATGAATCTCTTACTGAGCCAGTGGAATGATAATTTTATATAACTGGATGGTCTCCTTGTAATGAATCTCTTACTGAGCCAGTGGAATGACAATTTTATATAACTGGATGGTCTCCTTGTAATGAATCTCTTACTAAGCCAGTGGAATGATAATTTTATATAACTGGATGGTCTCCTGTATTAATGAATCTCTTACTAAGACAGTGGAATGATAATTTTATATAACTGGATGGTCTCCTGTAGTAATGAATCTCTTACTAAGACAGTGGAATGATAATTTTATATAACTGGATGGTCTCCTTGTAATGAACCTCTTACTAAGACAATGGAATGATAATTTTATATAACTGGATGGTCCCCTGTATTAATGAATCTCTTACTGAGCCAGTGGAATGATAATTTTATATAACTGGATGGTCTCCTGTATTAATGAATCTCTTACTAAGACAATGGAAAGATAATTTTATATAACTGGATGGTCTCCTTGTAATGAATCTCTTACTGAGCCAGTGGAATGATAATTTTATATAACTGGATGGTCTCCTTGTAATGAATCTCTTACTAAGACAATGGAATGATAATTTTATATAACTGGATGGTCTCCTGTAGTAATGAATCTCTTACTGAGCCAGTGGAATGATAATTTTATATAACTGGATGGTCTCCTGTATTAATGAATCTCTTACTGAGCCAGTGGAATGATAATTTTATATAACTGGATGGTCTCCTGTATTAATGAATCTCTTACTAAGACAGTGGAATGATAATTTTATATAACTGGATGGTCTCCTGTAGTAATGAATCTCTTACTAAGACAGTGGAATGATAATTTTATATAACTGGATGGTCTCCTTGTAATGAACCTCTTACTAAGACAATGGAATGATAATTTTATATAACTGGATGGTCCCCTGTATTAATGAATCTCTTACTGAGCCAGTGGAATGATAATTTTATATAACTGGATGGTCTCCTGTATTAATGAATCTCTTACTAAGACAATGGAATGATAATTTTATATAACTGGATGGTCTCCTTGTAATGAACCTCTTACTAAGACAGTGGAATGATAATTTTATATAACTGGATGGTCTCCTGTATTAATGAATCTCTTACTGAGCCAGTGGAATGATAATTTTATATAACTGGATGGTCTCCTTGTAATGAATCTCTTACTGAGCCAGTGGAATGATAATTTTATATAACTGGATGGTCTCCTTGGACTGAATCTCTTACTGAGCCAGTGGAATGATAATTTTATATAACTGGATGGTCTCCTGTATTAATGAATCTCTTACTGAGCCAGTGGAATGATAATTTTATATAACTGGATGGTCTCCTTGTAATGAATCTCTTACTAAGACAGTGGAATGATAATTTTATATAACTGGATGGTCTCCTGTATTAATGAATCTCTTACTGAGCCAGTGGAATGATAATTTTATATAACTGGATGGTCTCCTGTATTAATGAATCTCCTACTGAGCCAATGGAATGATAATTTTATATAACTGGATGGTCTCCTGTATTAATGAATCTCTTACTGAGCCAATGGAATGATAATTATATATAACTGGATGGTCTCCTGTATTAATGAATCTCTTACTGAGCCAATGGAATGATAATTTGATATAACTGGATGGTCTCCTTGTAATGAATCTCTTACTGAGCCAGTGGAATGATAATTTTATATAACTGGATGGTCTCCTGTATTAATGAATCTCTCACTGAGCCAGTGGAATGATAATTTTATATAACTGGATGGTCTCCTGTATTAATGAATCTCTTACTGAGCCAGTGGAATGATAATTTTATATAACTGGATGGTCTCCTTGTAATGAATCTCTTACTAAGCCAGTGGAATGATAATTTTATATAACTGGATGGTCTCCTTGTAATGAATCTCTTACTGAGCCAGTGGAATGATAATTTTATATAACTGGATGGTCTCCTTGTAATGAATCTCTTACTGAGCCAGTGGAATGACAATTTTATATAACTGGATGGTCTCCTTGTAATGAATCTCTTACTAAGCCAGTGGAATGATAATTTTATATAACTGGATGGTCTCCTGTATTAATGAATCTCTTACTAAGACAGTGGAATGATAATTTTATATAACTGGATGGTCTCCTGTAGTAATGAATCTCTTACTAAGACAGTGGAATGATAATTTTATATAACTGGATGGTCTCCTTGTAATGAACCTCTTACTAAGACAATGGAATGATAATTTTATATAACTGGATGGTCCCCTGTATTAATGAATCTCTTACTGAGCCAGTGGAATGATAATTTTATATAACTGGATGGTCTCCTGTATTAATGAATCTCTTACTAAGACAATGGAAAGATAATTTTATATAACTGGATGGTCTCCTTGTAATGAACCTCTTACTGAGCCAGTGGAATGATAATTTTATATAAATGGATGGTCTCCTTGTAATGAATCTCTTACTGAGCCAGTGGAATGATAATTTTATATAACTGGATGGTCTCCTTGTAATGAATCTCTTACTAAGACAATGGAATGATAATTTTATATAACTGGATGGTCTCCTGTAGTAATGAATCTCTTACTGAGCCAGTGGAATGATAATTTTATATAACTGGATGGTCTCCTGTATTAATGAATCTCTTACTGAGCCAGTGGAATGATAATTTTATATAACTGGATGGTCTCCTGTATTAATGAATCTCTTACTAAGACAGTGGAATGATAATTTTATATAACTGGATGGTCTCCTTGTAATGAATCTCTTACTGAGCCAATGGAATGATAATTTTATATAACTGGATGGTCCCCTGTATTAATGAATCTCTTACTGAGCCAGTGGAATGATAATTTTATATAACTGGATGGTCTCCTGTATTAATGAATCTCTTACTGAGACAGTGGAATGATAATTTTATATAACTGGATGGTCTCCTTGTAATGAATCTCTTACTGAGCCAATGGAATGATAATTTTATATAACTGGATGGTCTCCTGTATTAATGAATCTCTTACTGAGCCAGTGGAATGATAATTTTATATAACTGGATGGTCTCCTGTATTAATGAATCTCTTACTGTGCCAGTGGAATGATAATTTTATATAACTGGATGGTCTCCTTGTAATGAATCTCTTACTAAGACAGTGGAATGATAATTTTATATAACTGGATGGTCTCCTGTATTAATGAATCTCTTACTGAGCCAGTGGAATGATAATTTTTTATAACTGGATGGTCTCCTGTATTAATGAATCTCTTACTGAGCCAGTGGAATGATAATTTTATATAAATGGATGGTCTCCTTGTAATGAATCTCTTACTGAGCCAGTGGAATGATAATTTTATATAACTGGATGGTCTCCTTGTAATGAATCTCTTACCAAGACAATGGAATGATAATTTTATATAACTGGATGGTCTCCTGTAGTAATGAATCTCTTACTGAGCCAGTGGAATGATAATTTTATATAACTGGATGGTCTCCTGTATTAATGAATCTCTTACTGAGCCAGTGGAATGATAATTTTATATAACTGGATGGTCTCCTGTATTAATGAATCTCTTACTAAGACAGTGGAATGATAATTTTATATAACTGGATGGTCTCCTTGTAATGAATCTCTTACTGAGCCAATGGAATGATAATTTTATATAACTGGATGGTCCCCTGTATTAATGAATCTCTTACTGAGCCAATGGAATGATAATTTTATATAACTGGATGGTCTCCTTGTAATGAATCTCTTACTGAGCCAATGGAATGATAATTTTATATAACTGGATGGTCTCCTGTAGTAATGAATCTCTTACTGTGCCAGTGGAATGATAATTTTATATAACTGGATGGTCTCCTTGTAACGAATCTCTTACTGAGCCAGTGGAATGATAATTTTATATAACTGGATGGTCTCCTGTATTAATGAATCTCTTACTGAGCCAGTGGAATGATAATTTTATATAACTGGATGGTCTCCTGTATTAATGAATCTCTTACTGAGCCAGTGGAATGATAATTTTATATAACTGGATGGTCTCCTTGTAATGAATCTCTTACTGAGCCAGTGGAATGATAATTTTATATAACTGGATGGTCTCCTGTATTAATGAATCTCTTACTGAGCCAGTGGAATGATAATTTTATATAACTGGATGGTCTCCTTGTAATGAATCTCTTACTAAGCCAGTGGAATGATAATTTTATATAACTGGATGGTCTCCTGTATTAATGAATCTCTTACTAAGACAGTGGAATGATAATTTTATATAACTGGATGGTCTCCTGTATTAATGAATCTCTTACTGAGCCAGTGGAATGATAATTTTATATAACTGGATGGTCTCCTTGTAATGAACCCCTTACTAAGACAATGGAATGATAATTTTATATAACTGGATGGTCTCCTGTAGTAATGAATCTCTTACTGAGCCAGTGGAATGATAATTTTATATACCTGGATGGTCTCCTTGTAATGAATCTCTTACTAAGACAGTGGAATGATAATTTTATATAACTGGATGGTCTCCTGTATTAATGAATCTCTTACTGAGCCAGTGGAATGATAATTTTATATAACTGGATGGTCTCCTGTATTAATGAATCTCTTACTGAGCCAGTGGAATGATAATTTTATATAACTGGATGGTCTCCTTGTAATGAATCTCTTACTGAGCCAGTGGAATGACAATTTTATATAACTGGATGGTCTCCTTGTAATGAATCTCTTACTAAGCCAGTGGAATGATAATTTTATATAACTGGATGGTCTCCTGTATTAATGAATCTCTTACTAAGACAGTGGAATGATAATTTTATATAACTGGATGGTCTCCTGTAGTAATGAATCTCTTACTAAGACAGTGGAATGATAATTTTATATAACTGGATGGTCTCCTTGTAATGAACCTCTTACTAAGACAATGGAATGATAATTTTATATAACTGGATGGTCCCCTGTATTAATGAATCTCTTACTGAGCCAGTGGAATGATAATTTTATATAACTGGATGGTCTCCTGTATTAATGAATCTCTTACTAAGACAATGAAATGATAATTTTATATAACTGGATGGTCTCCTTGTAATGAACCTCTTACTAAGACAGTGGAATGATAATTTTATATAACTGGATGGTCTCCTGTATTAATGAATCTCTTACTGAGCCAGTGGAATGATAATTTTATATAACTGGATGGTCTCCTTGTAATGAATCTCTTACTAAGACAGTGGAATGATAATTTTATATAACTGGATGGTCTCCTGTATTAATGAATCTCTTACTGAGCCAGTGGAATGATAATTTTATATAACTGGATGGTCTCCTGTATTAATGAATCTCTTACTGAGCCAATGGAATGATAATTTTATATAACTGGATGGTCTCCTTGTAATGAATCTCTTACTGAGCCAGTGGAATGACAATTTTATATAACTGGATGGTCTTCTTGTAATGAATCTCTTACTAAGCCAGTGGAATGATAATTTTATATAACTGGATGGTCTCCTGTATTAATGAATCTCTTACTAAGACAGTGGAATGATAATTTTATATAACTGGATGGTCTCCTGTAGTAATGAATCTCTTACTAAGACAGTTGAATGATAATTTTATATAACTGGATGGTCTCCTTGTAATGAATCTCTTACTGAGCCAGTGGAATGATAATTTTATATAACTGGATGGTCTCCTTGTAATGAATCTCTTACTAAGACAATGGAATGATAATTTTATATAACTGGATGGTCTCCTGTAGTAATGAATCTCTTACTGAGCCAGTGGAATGATAATTTTATATAACTGGATGGTCTCCTTGTAATGAATCTCTTACTAAGACAGTGGAATGATAATTTTATATAACTGGATGGTCTCCTGTATTAATGAATCTCTTACTGAGCCAGTGGAATGCTAATTTTATATAACTGGATGGTCTCCTGTAGTAATGAATCTCTTACTGAGCCAATGGAATGATAATTTTATATAACTGGATGGTCTCCTGTATTAATGAATCTCTTACTGAGCCAATGGAATGATAATTTTATATAACTGGATGGTCTCCTGTATTAATGAATCTCTTACTGAGCCAATGGAATGATAATTTGATATAACTGGATGGTCTCCTTGTAATGAATCTCTTACTGAGCCAGTGGAATGTTAATTTTATATAACTGGATGGTCTCCTGTATTAATGAATCTCTTACTGAGCCAGTGGAATGATAATTTTATATAACTGGATGGTCTCCTGTATTAATGAATCTCTTACTGAGCCAATGGAATGATAATTTTATATAACTGGATGGTCTCCTGTATTAATGAATCTCTTACTGAGCCAATGGAATGATAATTTTATATAACTGGATGGTCTCCTTGTAATGAATCTCTTACTGAGCCAATAGAATGATAATTTTATATAACTGGATGGTCTCCTGTAGTAATGAATCTCTTACTGTGCCAGTGGAATGATAATTTTATATAACTGGATGTTCTCCTTGTAATGAATCTCTTACTGAGCCAGTGGAATGATAATGTTATATAACTGGATGGTCTCCTGTATTAATGAATCTCTTACTGAGCCAGTGGAATGATAATTTTATATAACTGGATGGTCTCCTGTATTAATGAATCTCTTACTGAGCCAGTGGAATGATAATTTTATATAACTGGATGGTCTCCTTGTAATGAATCTCTTACTGGGCCAATGGAATGATAATTTTATATAAATGGATGGTCTTCTGTATTAATGAATCTCTTACTAAGACAGTGGAATGATAATTTTATATAACTGGATGGTCTCCTGTAGTAATGAATCTCTTACTGAGCCAGTGGAATGATAATGTTATATAACTGGATGGTCTCCTGTATTAATGAATCTCTTACTAAGACAGTGGAATGATAATTTTATATAACTGGATGGTCTGCTTGTAATGAATCTCTTACTGAGCCAGTGGAATGATAATTTTATATAACTGGATGGTCTCCTGTATTAATGAATCTCTTACTAAGACAGTGGAATGATAATTTTATATAACTGGATGGTCTCCTGTCGTGAATCTCTTACTGAGCCAGTGGAATGATAATTTTATATAACTGGATGGTCTCCTGTATTAATGAATCTCTTACTAAGACAATGGAATGATAATTTTATATAACTGGATGGTCTCCTTGTAATGAATCTCTTACTGAGCCGGTGGAATGATAATTTTATATAACTGGATGGTCTCCTGTATTAATGAATCTCTTACTGAGCCAGTGGAATGATAATTGTATATAACTGGATGGTCTCCTTGTAATGAATCTCTTACTGAGCCAGTGGAATGATAATTTTATATAACTGGATGGTCTCCTGTATTAATGAATCTCTTACTAAGACAATGGAATGATAATTTTATATAACTGGATGGTCTCCTGTATTAATGAATCTCTTACTGAGCCAGTGGAATGATAATTTTATATAACTGGATGGTCTCCTTGTAATGAATCTCTTACTGAGCCAGTGGAATGATAATTTTATATAACTGGATGGTCTCCTGTATTAATGAATCTCTTACTAAGACAATGGAATGATAATTTTTTATAACTGGATGGTCTCCTGTATTAATGAATCTCTTACTGAGCCAATGGAATGATAATTTTATATAACTGGATGGTCTCCTGTATTAATGAATCTCTTACTGAGCCAATGGAATGATAATTTTATATAACTGGATGGTCTCCTGTATTAATGAATCTCTTACTGAGCCAATGGAATGATAATTTTATATAACTGGATGGTCTCCTGTATTAATGAATCTCTTACTGAGCCAATGGAATGATAATTTTATATAACTGGATGGTCTCCTGTATTAATGAATCTCTTACTGAGCCAATGGAATGATAATTTTATATAACTGGATGGTCTCCTTGTAATGAATCTCTTACTGAGCCAATGGAATGATAATTTTATATAACTGGATGGTCTCCTGTATTAATGAATCTCTTACTGAGCCAGTGGAATGATAATTTTATATAACTGGATGGTCTCCTGTATTAATGAATCTCTTACTGAGCCAGTGGAATGATAATTTTATATAACTGGATGGTCTCCAAGAAAGCATTGGAATGCCTGGAATATGTGTTGTTTTTATAACTGGAGGTCTGGAGCTATAAATATATATTTAAGGAGAGTTTAATAACCTTTTATTGGATTAATTAGTACCATTTGGATGGCTTTTGGCTTTTCAGTTGGTGTCAATGATATGTCTGTTTGGTATGTCTTGTGGCTCGTCAACTGTTCAATTGGTGTCATTGCCCTGTCTTTTATGTCAAATATGATTGTATGTTGTTCTTAATTTGTAACTGGAGGTCTGGAGCTCTTTAAAACATCTTTAAGAAGAGTTTAATTACCCTCGGTGCACTATCCTTTTAGTGGATGAATTAACTGGAAACCTATATGTCTTGGACAGCTTTATATGTCCTCGCCTGATAACGAAATAAGAAAATGAATTACTCATTTGATTACCTCTCTCTCCGGTAAGTAGTCCTTTGTGTCTGGCTTGTTCATTTCATCAAAGTTCAGCTAAATCTTTTTCTGGCTTTTGTCTTTTTAGTTGGTGTCAACGATATGTCTAGTACGTCTTGTGAACTTTTCAGTTGGTGCCAATCCCCTGTCTGGTATGTCAAATAAGATTGTATGTTGTTGTTGTAACTGTAGGTCTGGAGCTCTGAATAGCTAGATCTTTAAGGAGAATTTAACCATTCCATGACTGGATCTTCCTGAAATCTTGCGAAAAACCTGAGCCTTTGGTCTGACAATATTTACCTTGACCTGCTAAGCCACTGCATCCTGTTATTTATGCGGCTGATAATGAAATAAGAAAATGAATTACCTCCGATCTCCAGTGAGTGGCCCTTTGTGTCTCTCTTGTTCATTTCATCAAAGTTCAGCTAAACCTTTTTCTGGCTTTTGGCTTTTTAGTTGGTGTCAACGATATGTCTAGTACATCTTGTGGCTTGTGAACTTTTCAGTTGGTGTCAATTAATCCCCTGTCTGGTATGTCAAATAAGATTGTATGTTGTTGTTGTAACTGTAGGTCTGGAACTCGGAATAGATCTTTAAGGAGAGTTTAATCCTTTGGCGTCCATATGACTATAGGTTCTTGAAATTTTGCGAAAACCATGTGCCATTGGTCTAACAATATTTACCTTGTATTAAGCCAGTGCATTCTCTTATATATGCGAGGCTCCCTATGGGAGACGTGCATATATACAAGAATGCACTGGCACAGGATCTTTAATGCTGCACCAGCACAGCTCCCATCATGCAAAAGGTAATAACTCTTTGTTCACTAACCATTTATTGGATGAATTAATTGATAACCTATATGTCTGGGACAGCTTTATGTCCTCACCTGATAGTGAAATAAGAAAATGATTACTCATTTGATTACCTCCTATTTCCAGTAAGTGGTCTTTTGTGTCTGGCTTGTTATTTTAATCAAAATTCACCTGAACTATTTTCTGGACAGTGTTGATGCCCTATCTGGTACATTGTGTGGCTTGTCATTGTTTGTATCTCAGCTGGTGTCGATGCCCTGTTTGGTATGACTTGTGGCTTGTCATCATTTGTCTCTCTAATCAATTTATGTCTTGTTTCCTTCTAATTCATATTGATGGTTTGATTGATAAATGGGAACTTTTTCTGGTAGTAATGAATCACTTACTGAGTCAGTGGATTATCAATTTTATAAAAACAGGCCAGCTCTCCTAAAAAGCCTTTAACCCTTTCAGTGCCTAATTTACGGTCTGTAAAATCGGCCCTAAAAAAATAAAAAAATGTTGAATTTTTTTTGGGTATACTTATAAGCATGCTATAGCGAATTTAAAAACAAACTGGTTAAAACCTTAGGGGCATGTTATAACTCAAAACTATCACCAAGTATTCATAGTAATAATTTTGATGCCCATGAAAAACGTAAAATTCCCTGGCACTAAACCTACAAAATAAGTCTGGCACTGAAAGAGAGTAGAATATAAGAAAAAATTATTAAAATTGTAAAACATTGTAAAAAATAATAACAAATGATGAAAATTTGTTAGGCCAATGCATTCTCTTATATATGCGAGGCGACCTATGGTCGACTCGCATATATAAGAGAATGCATTGGCACAGGGTATATGGGTTGATACAAAAATTGGACTTGGCACTCAAAGGGTTAACCTCTGGAATGGCCTTGAATTTGACAAATAGCTATTCAGGGTCTGGAATTAGTGCTGAACCCTTTCATGATGGGAGCTGCGCTGGTGCAGCATTAATAATCCTGTGCTAGTGCATTCTCTTGTATATGCAAGTCTCCCATCGGATGCACTGGCTTAAAAGGTAATTTTTGTTAGGCCAATGTATTCTTTTATATATGCAAGGCTCCCTATGGGAGACTTGCATATGTAAGAGAATGCATTAGCACAGGGTTTTTCGCAAAATTTCCGGAAGCTCTAGTCATGGAAAGGTTGAACATACGAATGGCCTTCATGGTGGGTATTGCTGTTAAAATAGTAGCATCTGTTAAAACCACCATAAACAGAAAGAATACTAAAATATAGACATACATTGTTCTTATACCAATCATAAATATCGTGTAAATATTATGTTGTTGTCAATTTTGTGTGCCGATTCATGGAATGAACTGGTGGAGTATGATCTATATATGCATAGCCAGAGTGGAGATTCATGGCATGAATGGTGGAGTATGATCTATATATGCATAGCCAGAGTGGAGATTCATGGCATGAATGGTGGAGTATGATCTATATATGCATAGCCAGAGTAGTTATCATGGCATGAATGGTGGAGTATCATCTACATATGCGTAGCCAGAGTAGTTATCATGGCATGAATGGTGGAGTATGATCTACATATGCATAGCCAGAGTAGTTTAATATTATGGCATGAATTGGTGGAGTATGGTCTATATATGCATAGCCAGAGTGGAGATTCATGGCATGAACTGGTGGAGTATGATCTATATATGCATAGCCAGAGTGGAGATTCATGGCATGACTAAATTCACCCTCTGGGGACCTCATTATGCAGGCACACTAAACTCAGGCTTGTATGGCTCAGACTATGCGCTATTTCATTGGTTATATAGTGACCTAACAGGTCATTGCTAGGCAGAATCCAATCTCTATAGAATGTCGATAACAATTACAAACACAGCTTCATGTTGGTTATATTTAAATTGCAAGATCTGAGGTCAATGATGTGTTGACAATTTTCCCCACACAGCGAAACACAGCAAATTTTATAATACAGGCGACATACAGTAATGCCCTAAGTAATCGACTCCATAACCACAGCAGAATTATGGGTAACTTTTAGTTAGAGCTTTCCGATGAATGGCAACAAGCCATATTTCTGACTAAATCCTGAAAAGTTACCCTTAATTCTGCTGTGGTTAAGGGGTCGATTACATAGAGCATTACTGTACATAATACCATTTGTTACTCAGTAATACCAATGGACCTACTTATGAAATTAAAATGGCCGTCGTTGTGTCTGGAACCTATGTGGCCTGACAAATTGTTTCTTTTGTAATTGAATTTGTTTGAATTGGATCTGTGTCTTCATTCCTTAACTTATTCAGGGCCGGCACATATATATATGTCGCCGTATTTCCCCATCCATTTGCCGGCAACATATTGTCATTGGTTGGTCGTACATCCATCTGATCATCACCAATTTTCATAGGTATCTTCGGGTTGACCTCTACTTTTGAATGCAGTGGAACATCGCTTGGAAAGTGTATATTTAAAATATGAGGAGAGTTGAAACTTTGGGGATATAGAGAAACTAAACTAAAAAAGAACCTTTGTGAAGAAGTTTCGAAAGAAACTAAAAAGTTTTTAATTTAATAATAAAGATACTTTCCAGAGAAGATGAGGCCTAAGCAGAATGAGGTCCCCAGAGGGTGAATTTAGTGATGCTAACCCACTGTTGTCAAGCATCATATTCTCAGACCTGTCTGAGATCCCCAGAGACTCCACAATATAATTATAGGGTTTCCTTCCTATCCTTAACCCTTTACCCAATAGAAGGGCCCTGTGCCAATGCATTCTCTTATATATGCGAGTCGACCATAGGTCGCCTCGCATATATAAGAGAATGCATTGGCTTAACACATTAAAAATTATAAAATTGTTAAAGAATGTAAGAAAAAATGGTAAAAAGTGTTAAAAAAAGATTTGTTTTAGGCCAATGCATTCTCTTATATATGCGAGGCGACCTGTGGTCGACTCGCATATATAAGAGAATGCATTGGCACAGGGCATAACTGTAACTATCACAATGTGGTCAAGGAGCCGGTTCCAATGATATCCATATTTGTATGGTTCTATTGAGACAGACCGAAGATATTTTAGGCTGTTGAAGCTTTATTTGGCCGGTTTTGGCCGTTTTGTTGGGTAAAGGGTTAATTGAGAGCTGTCAAGAGTTAGTTATCATTAACATTCCGAGTCCTTATGTCCTTCACTATATATATAGATGATGGGGTCACCAGTCTATTATTGTGAGGACGTATGTCACATGTAACGGTCACCAGTCTGTTATTGTAAGGAAATCACATGCAATGGTCTATGAGGATGTAGGTCACATGTAACCGTCTGTGAGGAGATCAGATGTAATGTGTCATTAACATTATCATTAACATTGTCATCAACATTCCAAGTCCTTGTGTCCTTCGGGTCAACAATCTATTTGTGAGGACAATCATATGTAATGACCTGCATTGTCCAATTACTCACTAATGGTGAATGGGGCAGACAGCTTTCCAATAAGCATATCATTCTAATTCTCCAGTAACTCAGGGTATGCATATTGAGGTGGGAGCTGTCGGTATATGGTCTTCCCTATGCTCACGGCATGTTCCCATTTACATGCACAAAATAACACTCAAACACATGGATTTGCTTTTTGTGCAAAATGATCATATATAATTTAAAATAAAATTTTAATATTAAATTGTAGTATCATGCCATATAATATGACATGCATATATATGTGTTAATTTCAATTGTATGACTACTATAATTATATAATCCAATTGTCTCAAGACAGAATTATTTTATATCTTCAAAACATATAACAAATTCTGAAGAATAAATTCCTAGAAAATTTTGCTCCAAAATCTATTATATATGTGAATATGTGTAATTGGAATGCATTATCTGATGGAATACTAAAGCTACCCTTCTACAAAAACTCGAAACATCTTTTTAGGTTATTTTTTTTGTTTATTAAAGGGGTTTCCAAGTCTGAGCTATCTCAGGAGGTGGAAAGTTTAGATGAACATACACAGAAAACTATTATTGGAAATGAATAACTGCCATAAAAAGTACATGATCTGAACTAGTACAAGGCTCGATTGAGTATTTAATAGAGAGCAACACTGCTTCAAGACTGTTAAAAGAATGTTAGTTTGTGCTAGTGGGCTAGCATCACTACATTCACCCTCTGGGGACCTCATCCTGCTTAGGCCTCATCTTCTCTGGAAAGTTTCTTTATTATCAAATTTCTATAGAAACTTAGATTCTATTTCTTTTTTAGTTTAGTTTCTCTATATCCCCAAATTGGCAGACGACACATTGCATAATCAAGGTTCCCAATGGGTGTACATCACCATATTCACCATTTGGGAACTTCTGTCTGAGTCTATGTCTCCCATAGCAGATGAGGCCATACAGAATGAGGTCCCTAGAGGGTGAAGAATTTGGTGATGCTAGCCGCTATACAGATATCGTCACTAAATTCACCCTCTGGGAACATCATTCTGAAAATGACAGGCACACTACTCAGGCATGAATGCACCCCAAATTAGGGCCCTGCATATGATTTGGAATCTTTCATCTGATTGGAATCGAAATCTGCTGTCCTGATTTGAAATGTATGGAATCATTGGCACCAGTTGCATTCTCATTACTTCAAAAGACGTACCCCATTGCTTTTTCGCGAAGACATATTATGATACCAACGAAAGACCACACATTCAATTAAAATTGTCCAGGACCGAGCTGTACTATAGACCACTGAAGCATTGTAGGACTGATCCAGCAAAATTTCATATAATATGCCAAACTTCTGCGTGATCGAATGCGATTGCTTTCTGCTTGGCTTTATTATTGCTTCTGATAGTTTTTCATTATTGTATAGTGGAGATGGCTGTAAAGAATGCACACTTAATTGGTTACATATGCATTTGATCCATTTATAGACATTTTATTACATTTTATAAACTGAACTTCACTTACCAGCATTATGAAGTGAGCAAATTGATACCGGTACTATCACCCGGTATCAAGTGATATCTACGTCTTCTATCACTATTGACAGCCCTTGAAATTGGTATTTTTCTTCTGCAGTACTTTTTAGTACTTTATGAAATTCTATATTGGCTTAATCTACGACATCGCAGCCTTTTATTTTATGTTTTATGCCAATTATTTCAAAGTGGATGTTGGATCTAGTAATTTAAAACGGGGTGTTCAGACGCCACACTGGCTCTCCGGACTGGCAGATAAAAACCAGTATGATAAGTCAATTGACAACGGGAAGGTGTGAACCCACCGCTATCTACAAGTCAACAAAGGAATACAGAATAGTAAAACGGCTGATATATAATGGAAGAGGAAGGTAGCTGTAAGACATATTAAAGAGATGGGGTGTTTAAGGTTCTGGTGCCCAATTTGTACAGGTATACTGCATGGTTTTCTTGTCCCATCATGATAAAAAGTTGTAAGACAAATTGATCCAGGAGCATGCAGTTTATAAAATTTGGAAAAGAGATTTTGAACGTACATAGCATACTAAAGTTAAATAGCCAAAATAGACAATTATTAATAGTTAAAAAAGGTTCCCATATATCTTGGAAAGATCAAATGACACTGGAGAGCTTCATCAGTTGCTATAGCGCTTGATTATAACCGTTTGCCATATTATTCTTTTTCGGCACTTAACTAGCAAAATTGGCTTAATCTACGGCATTGCCTTTTGCCAAAGGTGATTTAGAGGGCTAGCTGCTATTGATATGCTTAAAGCGATGATTCAATTCGAGATTCAATGCGATTCGGATTCATTCTGCTGATTCAATTCAAGATTCGATTTGAAATGAAAGTGCCAAATTTTCAGGGTCCTAAGTCAAATGTCATCATATCTTGAAATTATCTAACTTTGAGAAACTGAGATTTCTGTGAAAGTGGCAAGCCTGCAAGCGGGATGGCGTCACTAAAATCACCCTCTGGGAACCTCATTCTGCTCAGGGACCAGCCTGGAGGGTGACTTGGGAGATATTTTCTCCATAAAATGTGCCACTTCTCCCTATTTTTGTCCCAGGGAGAAGTGACCTCTCTCATACATGAGTATGCATATGTCCCATATGTCGCCTTCATAGCAAATTGGCAGGCCCCACCAGCGTCATAGCAAAATGAGCAGGACCCACTGGCATCATAGCAAATTAGCAGGACCCACCGGCATCATAGCAAATTAGCAGGACCCACCAGCATCATAGCAAATTAGCAGGATCCACCGGGATCATAGCAAATTAGCAGGCCCCACCAGCATCATAGCAAATTAGTAGGACCCACCAGTATCATAGCAAATTAGTAGGACCCACCAGCATCATAACAAATTAGCAGGACCCACCAGCATCATAACAAATTAGCAGGACCCACCAGCATCATAACAAATTAGTAGGACCCACCAGCATCATAACAATTTAGCAGGACCCACCAGCATCATAACAATTTAGCAGGACCCACCAGCATCATAGCAATTTAGCAGGACCCACCAGCATCATAACAAATTAGTAGGACCCACCAGCATCATAACAATTTAGCAGGACCCACCAGCATCATAACAATTTAGCAGGACCCACCAGCATCATAGCAATTTAGCAGGACCCACCAGCATCATAACAAATTAGTAGGACCCACCAGCATCATGGCAAATTAGTAGGACCCACCAGCAACTAATCAGGACCCACCAGCATCATAACAATTTAGCAGGACCCACCAGCATCATAACAAATTAGTAGGACCCACCAGCATCATACCAATTTAGCAGGACCCACCAGCATCATAGCAAATTAGTAGGACCCACCAGCAACTAATCAGGACCCACCAGCATCATAACAATTTAGCAGGACCCACCAGCATCATGGCAAATTAGCAGGACCCACCAGCATCATAACAATTTAGCAGGACCCACCAGCATCATGGCAAATTAGCAGGACCCACCAGCATCATAACAAATTAGTAGGACCCACCAGCATCATGGCAAATTAGTAGGACCCACCAGCAACTAATATGGACCCACCAGCATCATAACAATTTAGCAGGACCCACCAGCATCATAACAAATTAGTAGGACCCACCAGCATCATAACAATTTAGCAGGACCCACCAGCATCATAGCAAATTAGTAGGACCCACCAGCAACTAATCAGGACCCGCAAGCATCATAACAATTTAGCAGGACCCACCAGCACCATGGCAAATTAGCAGGACCCACCAGCATCATAACAAATTAGTAGGATCCACCAGCATCATGGCAAATTAGCAGGACCCACCAGCATCATAACAATTTAGCAGGACCCACCAGCATCATAACAACTTAGTAGGACCCACCAGCATCATAACAACTTAGCAGGACCCACCAGCATCATGGCAAATTAGCAGGACCCACTAGCATCATAACAACTAATCAGGATCCACCAGCATCATAACAACTAATCAGGACCCACCAGCATCATAACAACTAATCAGGACCCACTAGCATCATAACAACTAATCAGGACCCACCAGCATCATAACAAATTAGCAGGACCCACCAGCATCATAACAATTTAGCAGGACCCACCAGCATCATGGCAAATTAGCAGGACCCACCAGCATCATAGCAAATTAGCAGGACCCACCAGCATCATAACAACTAATCAGGACCCACCAGCATCATAACAAATTAGCAGGACCCGCCAGCATCATGGCAAATTAGCAGGACCCACCAGCATCATAACAACTAATCAGGATCCACCAGCATCATAACAACTAATCAGGACCCACCAGCATCATAACAACTAATCAGGACCCACCAGCATCATAACAAATTAGCAGGACCCACCAGCATCATAACAAATTAGCAGGACCCACCAGCATCATAACAAATTAGTAGGACCCACCAGCATCATAACAAATTGGCAGGACCCACCAGCATCATAACAACTAATCAGGACCCACCAGCATCATAACAAATTAGCAGGACCCACCAGCATCATGGCAAATTAGCAGGACCCACCAGCATCATAACAACTAATCAGGACCCACCAGCATCATGGCAAATTAGCAGGACCCACCAGCATCATAACAACTAATCAGGACCCACCAGCATCATAACAACTAATCAGGACCCACCAGCATCATAACAAATTAGCAGGACCCACCAGCATCATGACAAATTAGCAGGAACAACAGCATCATGGCAAATTAGGAGGACCCACCAGCATCATGGCAAATTAGGAGGACCCACCAGCATCATGGCAAATTAGCAGGACCCACCAGCATCATAACAAATTAGCAGGACCCACCAGCATCATGACAAATTAGCAGGAACAACAGCATCATGGCAAATTAGGAGGACCCACCAGCATCATGGCAAATTAGCAGGACCCACCAGCATCATGGCAAATTAGCAGGACCCACCAGCATCATAACAACTAATCAGAACCCACCAGCATCATAACAAATTAGCAGGACCCACCAGCATCATGGCAAATTAGCAGGACCCACCAGCATCATGGCAAATTAGCAGGACCCACCAGCATCATAACAACTAATCAGGACCCACCAGCATCTTAACAAATTAGCAGGACCCACCAGCATCATGGCAAATTAGCAGGACCCACCAGCATCATAACAACTAATCAGGACCCACCAGCATCATAACAACTAATCAGGACCCACCAGCATCATAACAACTAATCAGGACCCACCAGCATCATAACAAATTAGTAGGACCCACCAGCATCATGGCAAATTAGCAGGACCCACCAGCAAATTTAACTAATCAGGCCCCACCAGCATCATAGCAAATTGGCAGGCCCCACCAGCATCATAGCAAATTAGCAGGACCCACCAGCATCATAACAACTTAGCAGGACCCACCAGCAAATAAAACTAATCATGACCCACCGGCATCATAACAAATTAGCAGGACCCACCAGCATCATGGCAAATTAGTAGGACCCACCAGCATCATGGCAAATTAGTAGGACCCACCAGCATCATAACAATTTAGCAGGACCCACCAGCATCATAACAACTTAGTAGGACCCACCAGCATCATGGCAAATTAGCAGGACCCACCAGCATCGTGGCAAATTAGGAGGACCCACCAGCATCATGGCAAATTAGCAGGACCCACCAGCAAATAAAACTAATCAGGACCCACCAGCATCATAACAAATTAGCAGGACCCACCAGCATCATGGCAAATTAGTAGGACCCACCAGCATCATGGCAAATTAGCAGGACCCACCAGCATCATGGCAAATTAGCAGGACCCACCAGCATCATGGCAAATTAGTAGGACCCACCAGCATCATAACAAATTAGCAGGACCCACCAGCATCATGGCAAATTAGCTGGACCACTTATCCAGGGGTGTTTATATATGTAACAGACTAAAAGCTCCAAAACAAAAGGTTATTTTTGCAGGTATATACCGATGAATGATTAGCCCAAAGGGAGACGATCCAAATTTTTTAAAAAACGTCAGAGTCTTTGTCTGTGAAGTTTCCTCGGAGGCGGACAACTGTTTGCTGTTAAATATTGATTCCAGAAGAGTTTTCTCTAATTAATAAGTAATGTTTGTTTTAAGTTGAACTACAATGTAGTTCAAGGTCACAGGCCTCAAAATATGGTGCCAGACATTTGCAGAATGAGGTCCCCAGAGGGTGAATAATCTATGAATATTCTAGAATAATTCCTGGTCTAATCCTGGTCAGGATAGCAGAGTTGCATGTAAGATGAAGAAGTAAAAAGAAGAGTGAAGAAGAGAATAGGGTTGAATGTGGAGTCTTTCATCTCAGATACCAGTCAGCAGTACTTACCTGGTTACCACATGGTATGGGAACCAAGCCTGGATATAGTGTGCTGGACATTTACAGAATGAGGTCCCCAGAGGGTGTATTCAGTGACGCTATCCCCCACAGCGAGCTAGAATCTAAAAATTTACCCTCTGGGGACCTCATTCTGCTTAAGCCTCAACTACTATGGTGGACTTAGGATCAGATTGAAGCTCCCTCAGTTGAGTTGGCGATGTTCACCCATTATAATCACCTCAATTATGCAATTTATCGTCTGCAAATTAGGGGATGTAGAAACTGAACAGCAGAAGGGAAAAAGTAACTAAAAACAATTTCAATTTGAGACTATAGATACAGTAATGCTCTAATTAATCGACCTCTTAACCAAAGCAGAATTATGGGTAACTTTTCAGGATTTAGTCGGAAATATGGCTTGTTGCCATTCATCGGAAAGCTCTCGGGGAGAGCTTTCCGATGAATGGCAACAAGCCATATTTCCGACTAAATCCTGAAAAGTTACCCATAATTCTGCTTTGGTTAAGAGGTCGATTAATTAGAGCATTACTGTACTTCCCAGATGAGGCCTAAGCAGAATGGGGTCCCAGAGGGTGAATTTGGTGATGCTAACCCGCTTTTTTTTTTCTGGAAAAAAAATAAAAAAGTCCGCCGCTTCTTCTTTTTTCCTCTTTGTTACTGGAAACATAACTATTTATTTTAGGCCTTATGTCCTTAAACTGGATGACAACCATTTGGACTATATTGAAAGGAGTATAAAACATTAAATGCACAGATGGCCTTCGCCGTGGGTATGCTGTTAAAATAGTCACAACTGTTAAAATTATATAGACATATTTTGTTCTTAAACCAATCATAAATATTGCATAAATAGTATGTTATTGTCAAGTTCGTATGCTGTGTTATGTAAACAAAAGCCAGGTTCTGTGACATTTTTTTTTTTTTTTTTTACATTAAACAGTGTACAAACTTGACAATAACATACTGTATATGCATTGTTTATGATTGGTATAAGAACAAAATATGTCCATATTTTAATATTCTTTCTTTTAATGGCAGTTTTAACAGATATGACTATTTTAACAGCAATATACCCACCGTGAAGGCCATCTGCGCTTTTAAGTCTTTAACCTAGATGACAACCATATGGGTCAACTGTTGACAGAGGATTAATTTAACTCTGATAATTATTAATTTTATTTATCAGGATTCTGGCGGAATATATATATTTTTTGTTCCTCTTCCAAATGGTATATACTATGAAATAATTTGTGTATAATCTGATCTGGGCATTCGAAAATGAAGTGGGCCTTTAAGTCTTTACTCAACAAAACGGCCAAAAACGCCCAAATAAAGCTTCAACAGCCTAAAATATCTTCGGTCTGTCTCAATAACACCATACAAATATGGATATCATTGGAACCGGTTCATTGACCACATTGTGATGGTTACAGTTATGCCCTGTGCCAATGCATTCTCTTATATATGCTAGTTGACCATAGGTCGCCTCGCATATATAAGAGAATGCATTGGCCTAAAAAAAAAACTTTTTACCATTTTTTCTTACATTCTTTAACAATTTTATAATTTTTTCTTACATTTTTTAACAATTTTTATAATGTTTTCTACATTCTTTGACAATTTTATCATTTTTAATATGTGTTAAGCCAATGCATTCTCTTATATATGCGAGGCGACCTATGGTCGACTCGCATATATAAGAGAATGCATTGGCACAGGGCCGTTCTGTTGGGTAAAGGGTTAAGTCTTTAACCTAGATGATGACCATTCAGGTCAGCAGGGTGATAGAGGATTAATATAACTCGGATAATTATTACTGTTATTTATCGGGATTTGATCCACAGAGTAACATTAGAGCACATCAGATTGTGACAGTGTGGTTGATGAGATGATATCGATGAGTGTATGATAGGGTCATTATCTCCGCTCTGGGTGACAGCTGATATGGTCCCGAGTGACGATGAGGTTATAGCCTGATGGCGGAGCTCATGGTGTTTAGTGGGAGTGGGACACTCTATTAGGAAACGCTCGCGGAAGTCCGCAGTTCATCCCTAGAGAAAATAGGAAGTGAAATTTTTACCAAATGTAGGAAAAAAAGTTTGTCTAAAAACAACAAATTCCCCACAAATAAATTGTTGGAAAATCAAACTACCAGAAAAATTACAATCTATTGTTGGTGTGAAATTTCCAAATAATGTTGTGTCAGGTAGGAAATTTCAACAAATATTTTAGTAAAAATATTTTCAAAATATCATAGAAATTTAGACTATATATTCACTGCTAATTCATTGATATTTTAATTACATGTAGCTCATGATCTTTTCTTGTGATGATGTGGTATTAATTAGTCTGATGGCAGAGCTTGTCGTGTTTAGCGTGAGTTGGATATTCTATTAAAAAACACTCGCGGAATTCCATAGTTCATTCCCAGAGAAAATAGACAGTGAAATTTCACAAAAAATTCAGCAAACATTTTAGTCAAAATATTTTCAAAATATCATTAATTTTAGACTATTTTCACTGAAATTTCACTGATATTTTAATAAACTCATGAATTTTCCTAAATTATAAATATGTGTTTACATTAAAGGGGCAGTGTACACTAAATTCAGCCATTTTTGGGACCATCTCCTTTTATGCTCAACAGAATATATGCAACAAATGAATGAATTTGAGCCACTGATGAGTGCAAAATACACTCATTTACCATATGAACGATACAAACAACATGGTAATTATAACGAAAATGAATTTATGACTCCAGCCATAAATTCATTTTCATTATAATTATTACCATGTTGTTTGCATCATTCATGGATGGAGCACATGAGTGTATTTTGCACTAATCTATGGCTCAAATTCATTCATTTGTTGCATATATTCTGTTGAGTATAAAACGAGATGGTCTCATAAATGGCCTGATTTAGTGTACAGTACCCCTTTAAGTTCTATTATATTATATAACATATTATGTTATTGGTCTGTTCGTCCATCCATCTGTCAGTCCGTCCGTTCACTTTTGGTTTTCGTATGATAACTTTAGATCGTCTCATCTGAATGGAATGATATTTGGTATGTGGGTTTATTAGCCAAAAATACAGGTTACTGGCAAGTTCGAATTTTCGTGTCACCTGCCAATTTTCACCAGATTTATGGACTTTTTTGTAGGAATTTGCACTCAATTTTCGTTTCAGATGATATAACATTACTAAATCTGAACTGTATGGAATGTAATTTGCAGACATGTTCACTCTCACAATTTTGGCGTGAGACTCACAATTTCAGACCCCATCTCCTGCCCTCACGATCGTGGGCGCAAATCTTATGGTTTGAGCTACCACGTGGGTGAATACTTGCTGACTCGTGTCAATGCACCCATACAGTAGGTGATGAAACCCAATCCCAGACAAAGACAAAGTTGTTACAAGCTGTAACTGGTGTTAATTAGTCCAAAGCAGCCTGGCTGTAAGAGCACTTGGGCAGCCAGTAGACATCAACTATGCAGCGAGCGTAATAGCAAATGCACACATTTGACACAAATTAATCCTTTTTTTTTTCATATGGAAAATATTAGTTTCTTATGAATATCTTTGTTTTAATTAAGGACATCAAATGAACTATTTTCAGTGCACAATCAAAGCTCTATGTGCTATTGTTTACAAAATATATGTGCCAATGCACCCATACCATGGGTGATGAAACCCAATCCCAGACAAAGACAATGTTATTACTAGCTGTAACTGGTGTTAATTAGTGCAAAGCAAAAAGCAACTTGGTCCTAAGATCAGGAGGGCAGTCAGTAGTGTCAACAGAGCATCGAGTGTAAATTGCAAACGCACACTTTTGACACAATTTAATCCTTTTTAAATGAATATTAGTTTCTTATGAAGATATTTGTTTTAAACAATTATGCAATACAAGAGCCCATTTAAATTAATATGACCATGCACTAGCGTAATTAACAAACCACAGCTAAACCACTCCCATAGGCTAGGATATATATGTGCCAAGGTTCACGGAAAGAGTGGGTCCTTTTGCTAGCAATTCAAATAGCTGCCAAGGGAAAGCTCAATTAAATTAGGTCAATCATACATCAGGGCATGTGAGAAATCAGAGATTCACAATGCAAACAGATTTAAAACCTAAAAAAAAGAACGTTTAAAAGCCATTCCTTTTGTACAAATTATTATAGAATATAAACTCCCAACATCAAACTGAAAGTATTCAATTGTCAAGACTGTTAGTTGTTGTTGAGAGGGGAGTATTTTACTGAACTCAACCATTATATTATTGACGCTGTGTGCGCAATCCGATTGAAATGTGTACTATACGAAGTTTCATCATGTTCATTTCATTCATAAAATGTTATGTCGATTTCAACGAAACTCGACGAACAACTTCATCATGTAGCTTTCACCACCACCTGAATGTATCTTCTGCTTTGTTCATATAAAGTATGTGTTCCTTGTCGATTTATGAAAATAGAAGGATATCTAATGATTATCAGATTCACGTATGTACCAGCTATATGTACAGTAATATTAGGATAATTTAAACGCGATATAATAACGTTTGCATGCATCACAAATTTCGATTTCGACTCCAGTATTTTCTCCCGCCCTGCCAGAGTGATTGAGATTGTCCCATTACACACGCGATTTATATTTTAGGCCTCCATTGCAAATATTTGACAGTCCTTAATATGTAATAATTATGTTCTCAATAAAATGAATGAACTTCACTGTGCATAATTCCGATAGTAACTCCCCTCATTTTGGAACGCCGGCAATTGAAAGACACACACGTTGATTTCCGATTACGACGTTAATGGTTTAAGCCCACCGATATACTGTGCGACAAAAGTGCTCGCAAAAATTCAAAACACCGTATTAGATAATAATTGGTGACGTCACAAAATCATATATAGTCTATATACGACCCAAAGCGTCCGGCTTTGGTTCGGTATAAAACCATTATAATGAGTAAAAACACCATTAAATCAGTTAACCCTTTACCCAACAGAAGGGCCCTGTGCCAATGCATTCTCTTATATATGCGAGTCGACCATAGGTCGCCTCGCATATATAAGAGAATGCATTGGCTTAACACATTAAAAATTATAAAATTGTTAAAGAATGTAAGAAAAAATGGTAAAAAGTGTTAAAAAAAGATTTTTTTTAGGCCAATGCATTCTCTTATATATGCGAGGCGACCTATGGTCGACTCGCATATATAAGAGAAGCATTGGCACAGGGCATAACTGTAACCATCACAATGTGGTCAATGAGCCGGTTCCAATGATATCCATATTTGTATGGTTTTATTGAGACAGACCCAAGATAATTTAGGCTGTTGCAGCTTTATTTGGCCGTTTTTGGCCGGTTTGTTATTAAAGGGTTAATACATTTAAAATATGCTGCTGGGACATATACATACTGGTACATGAGAGAGATGTCACTTCTCTCTAGGACAAAAATAGGGAGAAGTGGCACATTTTAGGGAGATCATATATCCCAAGGGAGATAATATCTGCTAAGTCACCTTCTAGGTTGGTCCCTACATGTGTCAACATTAGGTTTGATGATGATGTCAAGGTCGCTTTCATTTCACAATTCGTAGTAAACAAGCCCTCTTATTGACATATTAATCTGTGTATTTGCCGAAAATGATCGCTCTCTTACAAGCCTGAATTTAATGTGTCTGTCATTTGCAGAATGAGGTCCCCACAGGGTGAATTTAGTGACACTATCCTGCACGTCATGCTAGCATCACCTAAATTCACCCTCTCGGGACCTCATTCTGCTAAGGTCTCATCTTCTGGAAAATATCTATAGTCTCATATAACATTGTTTTTAGTTACCTTTTCCCTTCTATTGTGTTTATATACCCCCTAATTGGCAGAAGATAAAATGCATAATCAAGGAGATTATGGATGAACATCACCATCTTCATCTGAGGAACTTCAATCTGCATGATCCTAGGTCTCCCATAGCAACTAGTTGAGGCCTAAGCAGAATGAGGTCCCCCGAGTGTGAATTTGGTGATGCTAGCCCACTGTGCGGGGTAGCGTCAGTAAATTCACTCTCTGTTGACCTCATTCTTCAAATGACAGACACACTAAATTCAGGCTTGTGAGTATTTGCCGAACTGATCGCTCTCTTTACATCAAACGTCTCCGCGCGTCTTTGAAGTTTCTTGTCGTCTGCTACTTGATTGGCTTGTCAGACTCTCTCAATTGATTGTTTGCGTTTCCCGTGAACTTCGACAGCTTCGTCAATATTTGCAAGTAATATTGCTTGTCATGTTGCATTAGTCGTCGCTGATTGGTCAATGAATATTGGGGGATTAGTGGGTAATTCGCTACTTGTGTTCATTATCGGTCAGAAAATTAGCAAAATGATACGGATCGAATGGGTCGTAATTATCTGAGATGGCGCTCTAATGATAGAGATCTCACGGGCTTAATAACATTGAATTTTACTCTCTAACTACAGTAATGTCCTAAATAATTGACTCCTTAACCACAGCAGAATTATGGGTAACTTTTCAGGATTTAGTGGGAAATATGGCTTGTTGACATTCATCAAAAAGCTCTCAGTGAGAGCTTTCCGATGAATGGCAACAAGCCATATTTCCGACTAAATTCAGAAAAGTTACCCATAATTCTGCTGTGGTTAAGGAGTCGATTATTTAGGGCATTACTATACATTACTCAAGCCTGCAAATAGTGTGTCTGTCATTTGCAGAATGAGATCCCAAGAGGGTGAATTTAGTTATGCTATCCCGCACAGGCTAGCATTACCAAATTTACCTTCTTGGTACCTCATTCAGTTGAGGCCTCATCTTCTGGGAAATATCTATAGTCTCAAATTAACATTGTTTTTATTAACTTTTTCCCTTCTCTTCTGCTTCTTACAGTAATGCCCTAATTAATCGACTCCTTAACCAGAGCAGAATTATGGGTAACTTTTCAGGATTTAGTTGGAAAGGAGTCGATTATTTAGAGCATTACTGTAGTAAGGAGTCGATTATTTAGAGCATTACTGTATCTCTAATTTGCAGATGATAAAATGCATAATCGGGGTGATTTTGGCTAACTCCAACTGGGGAACTTCAATCTGATCCTTGGTCTCCCATAGCATTTGAGGCTTCCCAGAGGGTGAAATTGAGGTTCCCAGAGGGTGAAATTGGTGATGCTAGGAGGGCATTAATAAGTTCACCCTCTGGGAACCTCATTCTTCAAATTACAGACACACTATTTGCAAGGCTTGACAATACTAGTCATAGCACTCAATGTCTCTTGGTGCACAATTTGGTGAGGATAATGCGCTCAGCAATTTATTGGGTGTATAATCAACTTCTCCGTTAGTTAGAAAACGGAGAGTTCTAAAATTGTTATACTTGTTACTGACAAATCTAAGATTGATCTTGTAGGACAGTATATGACTCTGCAGTATGAAAAATGTTTTTATTAATTGAAAAATTTGGTCACAGGTATTCATGAGATGATATATAGGTTACGAGCCTAACATTTAACTTTATGTCTCTACAGAATTAGCACAAAATTTGGAGACACAACTCCACACTCTATTTTGTGTAATCAACTGATATATTTGGATTTAACATTTTAATCCATCGGCAGACCATATGCAGCCGACTTTTATTGGAGAAATATTGGAGCTATCAAATTTGAACGATATTCAATCAAAAACATGTCCACTGGCAACCACCATATTGGATTTTACTCTTTGCATCATTAAATACTTAAGCCTGTGCGCCCTACAGCTAACATTTATTATCCAATTGATCCTAAACTTCATATGTCGCTTCTGGTTGACCTCTGGTGTTACTTAATCATTTAAACTTTCCGTATTACTTATCGCTCCATTGACTGTAATGTTGGACATTATATATCCCTTCTCCAAGTTGAGCTACAGTGTCACTGACACTTTCATGTTATATAGAATGTGATAACAAACTTCAGGTCTGAACATTATGATTTGCTTTAAATAACCATTGCTACGGAATATCCACATTTTTATTCATAAAAATTTAATCGTTCATAGTTCGTTCATTATTTCTTTTTCAGGTAAGTTTGATGTAGAAATTAAGACGTATGTTTCCTTCACCTTTCTCAACGTTGGTAAGTTTACAGTACCTCAAGGACTTATGTTCAACTGACTGGAGCTTCCTGGTATTATGCAAAAATGTGCCAACGCATTCTCTTATATATGTGAGTCTCCCATAGAGAGCCTCGCATATATAAGAGAATACATTGGCTAACAATATATTACCTTGACCTTGTAAGCCAGTGCATTCTCTTTTATATGGGAGGCTCCCTATGGGAGAATCTCATATATAAGAGAATGTACTGGCACAGGATCTTTAATGATGCAATAGCGCAGTACCCATCATGAAATGTTATTTAAGAGATTTCATTGGTTTATTAATCAAAATATGAAGCCCTAAAAGCTGCATACCAGCATTTAACATGGGGTATGAATAATGGGTATCTATTAAAGATACTCAATCTGATTCGATGGTCTCCATATCATCAGATTCCATCAACAACAACGTTTTTTTTAAATGCCGCTTCAGTTATCAGAATCAATTAATTGTCCAAAAATAATGCTAACCACAGTCAACTGTAGTATAAAATTGCCCAAAACCTGTTATTTGTCAAATATCTAAAACAAAAAAGCCATTTGATTTTAGAGTTATCCATCTTCATCCGCAATTTGGTCAGAGACCGTCTTCTCGTCAACTTTTTACTGGGCCACTTATAATTAAAAGTATCAATGGTGAAAAGTTATAGATTTCAAAAATTGATATCTGATCACTCTGAGCTTTGTTGGGTGGGTTCCTCGACTTGAATCAAATTTAAAATTTGGATTATGCATCTTTAAATGTATATGACTCTAATGTTGGGTACCAGATACAGAGAGAGTGACTGACATCCTTCTTTAAGGCATGTTAGTACCCTTAGTATTGATGTTTAACTAGAATATTGTATATCTCAATTAACTATATACTAGAAGAAAGTCACGATTTAATAGATGACAAGATGATTACAATAGAAGATATATCAATGGTTTATTAGCACTACAGTAATGCCCTAAATAATCGACTCCTTAACCACAGCGAATTATGGGTAACTTTTCAGGATTTAGTCGGAAATGTGGCTTGTTGCCATTCAGTGGAAAGCTCTCAATGAGAGCTTTCCGATGAATGGCAATAAGCCATTTTCAGGATTAAGTCGGAAATATGGCTTGTTGCCATTCAGTGGAAAGCTCTCAGTGAGAGCTTTCCGATGAATGGCAACAAGCCATATTTCCGACTAAATCCTGAAAGTTACCCATAATTCTGCTGTGGTTAAGGAGTCGATTATTTGGGGCATTACTGTATATGATAGAGTGGTGGTAATAACATATAGGACACGACAATGATTAGCATTTACTATGATCAGTGTAAGTGATTCTAATAGCAGTGAATTGTTAGACAAATAGAGAGTATGGATTACTGTGTGTATGATAACATGAAGCTACCATCAATAACATGATAGGGTGCTCTAATGAATGCCCAGGCACAAACCATCATACACTAACACCGTATGTCTCTGAGAGATATTGCAGATGTCAGTCAGTAATATGAACAAATTCAAACTCAGGCACAACCATGAACCTCTTAAACCATAATTGATTGAGACCTATTTTGAAGTTACATACCCAATGGACAAATAATTTTCTGAAGGAAAAATAGGAATATATACCCTTGGTATAGGTGTGCAGGGACCAGCCGAGAGGGCGACGTGGGCGACTTCTTCGCCCTAGCGCCGTCCGCTTCGCCTTATTTTTGCAGTCGGGCGAATATCAAGTCGCCCTAAAAATTCCAAAGTTGACTGACGAAATTCGGCAAAATGCCCCAAATAATTTATGATAATTTACAACTGTCAACTGTGATTGCACACAATACTCCACTATCAGGGTGTATCATGGTGTTATAAAACAATTAACACCTGTAATGCTCCAATCTGGAAGCATGTTGACAACGGAGTCTGATTACTGGCAGCTGTGAAAACATCGTCGGGCCTCAAGTGTTAATCTGGTTGTTGTTATTTTTAGATTACCGTGAATACCACACCTTACAATGAAGATTACAACTCACACCTCTCACAATGTGTCAATTCATCACTCCCTCTATGGAGTTTGGTTAAAGAAATTTTAAAACAAATTCATTTGTGAAGCATATTAAAATTTCGAACGGGATTACTAACAGAGCGCAGTAAAAGTGTTCATGATTTCGTTTCGTTTCTGTTTGATAAATATTGTTGGCATTTTTAACAACCCGAAAAATATGAAATAAAATCCTGTCATTCTCTCACAATTACGATATAAAATGCTGCTATCCTCTCACAATTATGTTTGGGTATTATTAATAGTTATTAGGGTCATGAAGTGAACATAATGACTCCATATTTCAACCATTGTTTCATAAGTTTAATTGACATATTTCATCTCTCCTATTTTCGTTCTATAGCGACTCCTGTCGTAGTACTGATCAATTTAAATTTTGTAGACTCACTTCGCCCTATAGAACGGCCACTTCGCCTTATTTTTATAGTAGGGCGAAGTCATTTCGCCCTGAAAATCTGGTCTAGGCTGGTCCCTGTAGGTGTGAACTGTTTTAAATGTTTACTCTGAGATATTATTGTGTTGTCATTGACTACGTGGGTATAGTGCCCAGTGGGGTGGACACAGTTTACTCCACTTTGAACTGTACCCACCCAACTGGGCACTATACCCACATAGTTCAAAAAATTAGACATGCTCCATAATTATATTCAAGCCTTGAAATAGTGCGCCTGTCATTTGCAGAATGAGTTCCCCAGAGGCGCTATGCGGGGTAGCATCACCAAATTCACCCTCTGGGGAACTCATTCTGCTTACACCTCAGATGAATGAGGTTCCCAGAGGGTGAATTTGGTGATGCTAGCCCGCTATGCTTGATTATATTTCAGCAAACATTGCAAACTTGTAGCATAAACACCCGTCATTAAGCCCATCCCTGATGATAAGCCCAGTCTATGTTATACTATATACACCCGTCAGTAAGCCCATTCCTGATGATAAGCCCAGTCTATGTTATATTATATACACCTGTCAGTAAACCCATCCCTGATGATAAGCCCAGTCTATGTTTTGCTCCCAAAAAAATCATGGGGTGGTCCTCTTAGATAAACCCACCTCCATTTTTAGAACTTAGTGGGCAAGTACATTTTTGTCAGGTTAACTCTGGCGATGAAGATGGCAAAGATTTATGTGCAAAAAATAGCATTAATCCAGCTAATTTTCATTGTAAACCCATTAATACTATCTTCCCCATTGTGTTTTACAACATGGGAGACTCACATATATAAGAGAATGCATTGGCACAGGGTTTTCGCAAAATTTCAGGAAGCTCCAGTCACGGAAGGCTTAAATCAATAAATGCGATGCGAAACTAACAGCATCTTCTATAAGGCCTACAATGACGTTTCACATAACTATGCTTTGTTTGCCCATGTAAAGAAATAATCCCATATAAATAAGACTCTTTGACGTATTTATTGGCATAAATTTAATGAAATATTTGTTCAAACTAACTCAAAAATAAGTCACAAACATCGATTTAGAATACGTAGCATACGGAATGAAAATAGATGACAAGCCGGAAGTCAAATGTCACATTTGGGCAACAATAATACATTTGGGTTCACCAGGCACTATATTTCCTGTTATTTAAAACCCACTTGCGCGTCTACCTATTGTTGTTTCTTGAGTATTATTCAGACGAATACCTTCCACCGAAGACGCCGAGGTGTTAGCCTGCCTAGGTGGTAATTATTTTGCTAGTCATTATCACCTCAACTGTGCATTATCTAAATAATGACCGGTAAAATAATGCCAATTAGGGAAGAGGAACAAACACTCCTGGTTAACTGGTTCTGCTTTTATGCTGGTGGAGCCTGATGAATTACTATGATGTTGGTAGAGCAAAGTGATGCTGTTTTGAAAATGTACTGTTATTTTTTTCTTAGTTGTCATTTTCACGACATGTGGCTAATATAAACGAATGGAGAAAAACCGTTATGTTTATAAAACATTGAAAAACATATACATGTATATTGTAAGATATTTCAAGGGATGGGTGCATGGTTTGAAGATCCAAATTATGCTCGAATTTTATTACATCGCTGTCCGGTTCCAGGGATCAACATAGGTCGATAAATACGCTAAAATTCTCATGCGGCCTGTTAAACTACAGAAAGAATAATTCAAGTGATCGAATGCAGAAAGTTCTGGATGGCACGAAACAATAAAGAACGTTCCTTGTTAGTCTATTCCTGTCGCTTTTGCAAACACACGGTCAGCCATGATTAAAGTATTTTAAAATTTACATATTTTTTGAATGTTTCATTCACACTAGCTTTTTCTCAAATCAGATAAGCCAAACATAGCTAAATAACAACTTTAGAAAGATAGCAATATATTGTATTTAACAGCATCAGTTGTCCCCTACCAGCATCATTGCAAATCGGCAGGACCTACCAGCATCATAGAAAACTAGCAAGACAACTTAACCAGGGCGGAATCAGCGTGTGAGTATCTTCCTGTCGATGAATAACATTCAACATTTTAATCTCCCAGCGACATCAACAGTGAAGAATTACATCAAACTGAATTCCAAATTTGCGAAAAATGTGAGATAAGGACGTGGCGAGTGGATTGAGCTGGTTTCGCGCGAAACTTTTATCAAAATGTTCAATAGTTGGAAATATGAATGAGTTAATCACATCAATTGTAAAATTAACAATAAGTTGACATTTATCTGATGTTAAAATTGAAGTCGGTGAAATTTTCGGTGAAAATTTGTAATAAAAGTGTCTAATTTTGGAAAAATCACTGCCATAGATGAGGGTTGGCGAGACATGTATACAACAATTGGAAAGCTTGAAGTACAGTAATGCCCTAATTAATCGACTCCTTTAACCACAGCAGAATTATGGGTAACTTTTCAGGATTTAGTCGGAAATATGGCTTGTTGCCATTCATCGGAAAGCTCTCGGGGAGAGCTTTCCGATGAATGGCAACAAGCCATATTTCCGACTAAATCCTGAAAAGTTACCCATAATTCTGCTGTGGTTAAAGGAGTCGATTAATTAGGGCATTACTGTATACCAGTTGTATGCTTGCAGTCCAAATAGAAGATTCCAGATTTGGTTACAAATGCAGTTGGATATTCCTAGTTGTCCATACCCAAACAGAAAACACATTTTCGCATCAATATTTAAATATAACATGTTGATTGCCAAGAAAAACTAAAAAGTGTGTATACATAGCAATCTTAGATGAGGCAGATCGTCATGTATGATAAGTTTGACCTACCAACCCCCTCCCCACGGTCATATTATATAAATAATTTATCGGTCCAATTCTAAATTAAATCAAGGTAAACTAAAAGAAGGTTCTACGACTAATAGAACGTAAAGAACGATAATTATTTATGGGTCTATTCTAAAATAACAATTAAAACGCACCCCACAACAAACATAAAATGGACCGGCAAAACAGAAAACAAAGAGAAAAATAAGAAATCCAGTTTAAGTATGCTGTTTGCTAACCCGAAAAGGGATGCAGGACAGTTTGCAGAATGGAGGGGTGCAGTTTAAACTTCGAAGCTTGACGCCCTGCCAAGACGAAAACCGTGTTACCACGTCCCTTCTTTGACCAAATGAGGGTTAGTGAAATTCAAGCTAGTAATCGTTCAACAAATAACGATTGAATATGAAATCATATACGGAAAAAAAAGGCTGAAATAGATAAAAATGAAAAAAAAATATATCTCACATGCATGCCGTGAGTCCACACAGTACAGCGGCAAACCACAATAACATGACTAAACTTGCGGGTCTGGGGAATGAATGGGGAAGTATAAGGTGACATACAATACGGTAATTTTTCCTGATTAATGATAACTTGTATTCAGCCTGTGCTGAACTGTGACGACTGCAGATTGTGTTAAGATATCACACGCACAGTTGTCAACCGCTCGCTATCATGTTAGCAATGTATAGACCAAACCAATAAATTTATTGGATAGTAGGCTTTAATGGCCGTTCAGCAAAGCTTATACATTAATTAATACATATTCGAAAGACCATGCACTGTGTTCACAACACAGTGTCCGAATAGCCATATGCAACTCATATATGATGTGCACATGGGTGTGTGGGTTTTAAGTCAGATAATGACCTCGTGAATTGTCTGAGACCAAATAATCAACCGCGGCCGTTTCGCGGCCTTGGGTGATTATTTGGCCTCAGACACTTCACGAGGTCATTATTCTTTACATAATGACCGCTGTATATCATTATTATAGAATATGGATCAGATCATGTATTAAATTAATATAAGCTGTCTCCCACACGATATATTTATTCATGGAGAATATGGCCGTTTGATATTTGGTAATAATTCCAGTCGCCTTCGCGATCGATTTATTTCAAGGTTAATTCCTGTCTCCCACACAATAGATCTATTTTGTGGTTACGCCTGTTTTGTATATATTAATATAAGCTGCCTCCAACATGTTAGATTTATTCATGGAGAATATGGTTATTTGATATATATTAATAATTCCACCACCCCTCCCCTCATGACAGATTTATTTCAAGGTTATAGGCCGTTTGATATATATTAATAATTCCACCGCCCCTCCCCCTCATGACAGATTTATTTCAAGGTTATACGGCCGTTTGATATATATTAATAATTCCGGTTGCCCTCACGAAAGATTTATTTTGAGGTTATAGCTGTTTGAGATTCGTCCACAAAGAAACTGTTGATTAATCATTATATCTCTCTAAAGAAACATTTCTTTTAAATTACATCCTGTTTGTTGACATAGATAGATCACATATGCGTTTGTCGTTTCTTGACGTGTTAATCGTGACTGTGATCGAGCTTTTCATCTCTTTGATGTGATCGTCTTTTTCAGTGTAGCTGATGAAGGTTATTTTCTTTCCTTTGTGTTGTAGTCAGGATAGAATAATTGATTATCATTCCATCTCAGCACTCATATATAATCTTGTGCTATTTAAGAGATGAATATAGTTGCATTGTCAACTTCTATGGGAGACCTAGGATCAGATTGAAGTTCCTCATTTGAAGTTAGTGATGTTCACCCATTAGTCACCTTGATTGTGCATTTTATCTTTTGCAAATTAGGTAAAAAAGAAACTGAACAGAAGGGAAAAAGTAACTAAAAACAATATTAATTTTAGACCATAGATACTTCCCAAAAGATGAGGCCTATAGCAGAATGAGGTTCCCAGAGGGTTAATTTAGTGATGCTAACCCACTGTGCAGGGTAACGTCACTAAATTCACCCTATGCGGTCCTCGTTCTGCAAATGACAGACACACTATTTCAAGGGTCGGGAGGGGATGAGAATCTTGTAATATTTTTGTACAGTAATGCTCTAAATAATCGACTCCTTAACCACAAGAGCATTATGGGTAACTTTTCAGGATTTAGTCGGATATATGGCTTGTTGCCATTCATTAGAAAGCTCTCAGTGATAGCTTACCGATGAATGGCAACAAGCCATATTTCGTGAAAAGTTACCCATAATTCTGCTGTGGTTAAGGAGTCGATTATTTAGGGCATTGCTGTATTTTAGCCAAATCATGATAGAATAATTGATTATCATTCATTTATAATCCGCCATGGTATTAAGGCAGCCAGGTAGAAAACAAGCTGATAACCACAATCCACCAGGGATGCACCAATATCAAATCTCCTTCATCATTGCCATAAAGCCAGATTTAGAACCCCCCATATGGTTGATGTAGGCGACAGCTGTGGTCTTATCCAATCTGAGTTAGATGTGGGTATGTCCTTGTAATGAAGCACCAAAGGCCTGGAGCCCAAGGAACGCCGCTTTTAATTTGAGGTAATTGACATGGTAAGCTTTTTCCTCTAGACACGACCGGCCCCTTGTCGTAAGGTCCCCAGGACAGTACCCCTTCCCTCCACAGGAATATGAAACCCAAATCTTTCCATGCTGTCTCCAACAAAACCACCGAACCATCAATGTTTCACTTCTGTCGCGAAGTGCGAGAGTTTTCTGCACATTCAAGGCGAGATAATGAAGGGGTCCAAATTCAACACCAGGGAATGCGGCAACGAGCATCCCAATGATCTCAGCCTAGTGCCGTATTGAAATAACTTGGGCTGATAATGCTCCCTGACACATGTTGATAATAGTAGCAAGTTTACCCATTCGAACGTGCACCTGCATGTGACAGATATCAAAAATGAAACCCAGATGCTCCATGGTTTGAGATGGAATGAGAACAGATTTATCATAATTAATCGTTAAAACCCAGTGATTAAAATAAGTGAAGGGACGCCCTAACCGCAGCTTCACATCCCTGAAACGCAGCTTCACATCCCTGAAACGTACTTCCCGTCAGAAATATATCATCAAGGGAATTACAAGCGATGTGTCCTTGAGAACAGAGAGCTGCCATAAGTGGTTTGAGCAGCTTAGTGAAGTATCTGGGTGCGGGAGACTAAACAGGTGAATTGAATTGTTTGTCCCATAGAAAGCAGAGAATTTTGTATGTGCTGGGCAGATGCACACCGAATAATAAGCGCGACGTAAGTCTAACAATGCCAGGAATGCCCCCCCCCCCCCCCCGGTCGAATTAACTGAATGACAGTCATCCATTTTGAAATGTTTATACAGCAGAAACTGATTAAAGTTTGCCAAATTCAATATCACCCGGACCTTGCGGCTTGCCATTATTCTTAGATCGAATGAAAATGTTAGAGATGAATTCACCTTTTTTGAATGTGCACAAGATTCTACAATGCCCTGTGAAACAAATGTCCGAATCTCCTCGTGAATTAGCGACCTCTCATGTGCAGTGAACCGGATTTGCTGTGGGGCTTTGTTCTAATATGGAACATGAGTAAACTCCAACCTCACCCCAGAAACCATATCCAGAATTGTTGAATCGGTAGTGAATTAACTCCACCGCTCGAGACAGTTGGCTAAATTGACCGCCCGGAAAACTTCCTGATCAACCCAACCACGAGGTGTCAGCGGGTAAACAATGAGGTCATCAAGTACCCCTGTGGAATGAGTGGAATTACAAATTATCTTACGATTATGTACATCGAAAGCAATTTTGTCATAGAGCACACCACTCACTGATCCGACCGATCTGATTTTTTTAGTCTGACCTCCATTTAAAAAAGCATTGTGGAATTTTCCTTTGAAGCTGGACTTGTAACTAGGGGTGCAGCCCTTTTAATTCAGATTGTTTGGCTTCGGCAATCTGCTACGGCAACCCTTTACCGTGGCCCTGTTTGCTTCAGCAAATGGCTTCGGCATTGCCGATTGCCGTAGCCAATTATGAGGGCTGGGGGTGCCATTATACCGCTTTATAGCGTGATGACCCTTGTGATATCACCTACTCAGTGACCCGGTTAGTGTCTGTGATATCCTTGATTTTAGATGCCAAATCGTCCCTGAAGAGCCTGTCATTCGCCAAATGACCTGACGAACACATACTACGATATGCTGCACTCATATAACCCAACAATCATCGCGCCGCCATTGGTTGAGTTCATGGTTACTATTGAGAATCAATGCAACCCCATCCACAATCTTGCGCAACACATTTGCCGCAAGCCTGCGACATACTGCCAGAAGCACCTCTAGCGACTGCGAGTTCATTAGCCCCGGAAGTAATGGCAATTACGCCGTGCATATTTTTTAAGACCGCCCTCCAATTTCTGTGCACATGAATCCCGGGTGCGAGTTTCCATGCGCAGTTTATCCCAAATGAGTTGATTCGAGTGGGGACCAACCCGGGACAGTTTTCAGGTCGTTCATACAAAGAAGCTTTCTCCTTTAACTTATCGTGCGACAGGCGGGTGCTGGAAAGCTGGTTAATGAGCTCGGCAAGAGGTGGTTCGAATGGCACCGCCAGCTTTGCACTGACTTCTTTAAACGAAGCCCGGTCAGAGTAAGTTTATCAGATTCCTTCCCAGCTCTGGTTTCTCATGAATGAGCCTGACTCCATATACACGTAGCTCGAATCCTCAACACACATATGTTCCATGAATGAAGCTTTTTGACAGTGCAACATAAAGTAGCCACATTGGCAGATAATGTCTGCAGATCTCTGCGGAACACCTGTTGTTGGTTAGCTAACTGTGTTAGCTCAGGTCGTTGACCAGTTTGCCCCAGAGAGTCACATTGTGTACTGCTGCCAGATTGGATGAACCTTGTTGGACTTGGCATCATGGTGACAGGTGATACTGTGGGCATGGACTGCGTCCATCCCGGTCACGACAAGATGGTCTGCCAGCATCAACACCCCCGAGGTCGGCGGAGATGTCGGCAATTAGTTCCATAGTCGACATGACAATACACAAGATAAGAAAGCGTTGAAATAAAACTCCACAAACAAATGAAAAACAGAAACGAAATACAATGCAAACTAGTCAATTATGAACACAGTTAGTTTGTCACAAAGTCATAAACTCCAAGACAAGAAACATGTATATTTAACAAAGTAATTAAAGAAAGAATCTCCTTGTATAACAATGCTGACTACAGAGTCAAGAACGCATAATAAAACTGACTTATCTAGGCATGCACTACATCTCAGTGGAAACCAGACACCAGTAGTGATTGGCAGTTAGAATTATCATTTGGTCTTAGCAGAGCATTCTCCTGATATGCTATATTGTCTTAGAGTCTCTGTCCAATGCATTTACGATTATCCCCTGCAAACAAAATGCAATGTGGGCGTATCCTTAGTCCCAGGCACACATCAAAAGATTTTGTGTTTCCCCTTTCCCGCCCCATATTGCGGCTGGGTAGGGAGGTAGGTACTATATTATATATCATAAACCAGTATTCTTACAACAATAGGCTGTTAATTAGCAAAGATCATGTCAGAAACTCAGAATGCAATATTAATAATTGAATGACTTCATATGGATATGGGAATTATCTCATGAGTGATGACAACAAAATTAATTTCCACTATAGAGCCACGAGTGGAAATTAATTTTTGTTTGTCATTTAGAATGAGATAATTACCATATCCAACTAAAAAGTGTAGATGTTCTGTTTATTATATGCTCTACTCAGTTGGCCCATAACTCAACTCGAAAGAAGAGTTAAAAGTGCAAATTTGTATACCCAAGCACAGCCATGGTAATTAGCTTGTGCTTATAAAAATAGTTCCATTTTCAGACATATTTGTTGAGGGATAAAGGGGCTAACTTCATAGTATGTTTAAAGGTACTCAATCCGAACAGAGGGTCCCCATCTCAACAGATTCCAACAACAACAATCCGATCAGAGGGTCCTATATTACTATTTCTTTGGCTTTGGGGGTAAAAAATATTTGATTCGAGTCGAGGAACCCATCAAACAAAGCTCAGAGTTATTAGATATTGATTTTTGAAATTTGTTATTTACTCGAGATGAGTACTAATAATTGCCTTCAACTGCCGTAATCTGTACACCAAAATCTATTCAAACAGACAAGGATGGATAACTCTAAAATCAAGTGGTAATAATAACGCAATTTTGACTGAGTTCTGGGCCAGAAAGTATTCCCGATAATGAAAAATAATAGATTTCTAAAATCGATATCTAACAAATCTGAGCTTTGATGGGTGACTTCCTCGACTCGAATCAAATATTTTTGACCCCCGAAGCCATTGAAATAGTAATTGAGAGGAGTTTTATCGGATTGAGTACCTTTAATAAAAAAATATAATTGATCACATATTACAATTTTTTCAAACCTGAACACTCAGGGACTTTTAGCACAGCTAGTCTTCCATCAAGAAACCAAATCACTTTTAATTTCAGTTTTCGAATTGATACTAGTGAGATATTGATCTCACTTTACAGTTAACGGTTTTTATCTGATGCAAAATATTACTATTTGATAGTTTGGCATATAATAAAATGTTGTCCAATCCTCTATCCGACCTTGCAGTGATGGTCGAAGGATCACAACATTTTACAGGGCTCTGCCTTTCCAGTCCAGGTACCAAAGATCGTAATAGTAACCGATGCATCTCAGACTTGGGGATGGGGTGGTTAACAGTGGAAAAATGTCAGCATATAAAATACTTTGCACACATTACTCCATTTTATTTTTCAAGTGTATCACAAGTCAGTTCTATAGTAATGCCCTAAATAATCGACTACTTAACGACCGCATAATTATGGGTAATTTTTCAGGATTTAGTCGGAAATATGGCTTGTTGCCATTCATTGGAAAGCTCTTACTGAGAGCTTTCCGATGAATGGCAACAAGCCATATTTCCGACTAAATCCTGAAAAGTTACCCATAATTCTTCTGTGGTTAAGGAGTCGATTATTTAGGGAATTACTGTAATTTGCTAGGACAAAACTAGTATGTCTGTCATCCAGATTATAAGCAAGCAAGGCGGGATGATATCTATAGGGTTGTGTCATCTGGCTATACAACTTTGGAATCTGACTTTGGCACACAACTGTCATTGCAAGCAGCTCCTGTGACAGAGAGCGAATTCACAACTGTGTGACAGATTACTTCAGTCACCATCATTTATCAACCCACCTATGGGAACTAGGTCACTAGGTAGTCTAGGCGATCTTTCAAATTTGGGGGAATCCTGCGATTGATCTGTGGGCATCAGTAATGAACAAGAATACAGCTCATGGAAACTACACTCTCAAACTTTGTGGTGGCTGCTCTGTCCGAGTGGACAAATCTGTTCGCATATGCGTTTCCACCATTTTATACCGTTGATACCGAGGGTCCTCAATCACATTCATCGAACAAATTGCACAATAATATTGCTTGATCCCCGTTGGCATCGTCAGTAATTGGTATACCCAACCACTTCAACTAATGATTACACTGGCATGTCACCTACTGAATATTACCATGTCTCTTTTCTCATAATCAGGGCCGGGTGCTGCTGCCACAAAATCAAACACTTCAATTAACTACATGGCTGCTATCAATCAGCCAACAGCTTTCAGATAAAGGCTTTTCAACCGACACTCAAAACCTGCTCATGGCGTGGCGTCAGGGCTCTCAAAGGGATTTTACCGCAAGTTGACAATTAAATGACAAATTGATCCCTTTGAGCGACTTGGTAGATTGTTCTGATTTCCTACCGCATGTTAGTTTGCACAGATTTTAAATACTCCACAATTGCGGGTTATAGGTCCATGATGTCATCGGTTTTCGCCTCACATCGATGGACATAACATAGGTCTACATCGGGTCTGTATCCACATGTTAAAATGTGTATTTCATAGGCATCCTTATTGACTAGAGTTTAATCCCGGGAACGGGAATTTCCCAGTTCCCGGTTCCCGGGTCCCATCCTCATTCCCGTTTCCCGGGAATATGATTTGTAGGAACCGGGAATAGGGTGCCTTGTTAACACTTGGTATAGCACATGTCAGTGAACACCAATGGCACATAATTTCATTTAAGTTGTCCACAATGGCGCACGGTACACTATATATTTTATATATCTGCAGATTCTACATAAAGTGTTAGTAGAATTGACCACGCTATCGTCTAAGGGTTATGCAAGGACTTAAGGTTTGGTCTCGTGGCCAATGCAGCCATGACATCACGAAACGAGGAAACGAGTCACGACGTAGGGGCAGGCACATTTGTGGAATAAGACTTTTACAATGTATATCAAATTATTAATCGCGGCGATGTTGCTCAGGCTAATCTTAGTGACTAATACACAGACTGTGCATGTAGTACGCCTAAGTAGTTGTTTGTATGGGCCGTCTATTCTGTGAATAGAAACGAGGAATAGACTGCTGCACATTCAGTTTCTGCTGATGTCGAATTCTAAATTCTGCAAGAGCAAATCGTTTCGTGCAAGTTGTGAGTCTTGTGAATGTCAGTGTAGAGTCCAGTTAGAATATTATACTTGTACATTTCAAGCTTCTGATGTAACGCAAGTTACGTAACATAGACCTAATGTATAGTACAATGGCTTCTAGACTGACAAGTCACTGATGGACTTGGTGCTGCTCCGAATATACTTTTGAAGACTATGTCCGACTCCCAATAAAATAAAGAAACCAGGACACTAAATTGTATTGGAACTTAACACACAAATTTCATGGAGCTATATATGGACATTTCAAGCGTCTGATGTAACACAAGTTACGTAACATAGACCTACTGGAGTACTGTATAGTACAATGGCTTCTTGACTGACAAGTCACTAATGGACTTGGTGTTGCTCCGAATGTACTTTTCAAGGCTATGTCCGACTCCCAATAAAATAAAAAGAAATCAGGACACTAAATGGTATTGGAAATTAAGAAAAAAAAATTTCATGGAGCTATATATGGACTGTTTTTTTTGTATTCTCTTGAGTTAATGTACAAAGTCAAGAGATGCCACAAGAAGTTCGCAACGTCGGCAACATTTTGACATTTTATTTGAAGTTTGGGAAGTCAGAACGATGGTTTTATGTTTTCCAACTTGTGTTCTGTTACATTGTATTCCATAATGTGGCCCAAGGAGGTCAAATATAACAATTTGGAACATCCTTTAGTTAATCAAAATTATCATTATTATGATCCCTGTCACCCAAACTAGCCAAATTGTGCATAACCTGTGTTGAACAACTTGTGCATACATTTCCCGGGAATGTCCCCGGTTCGCGGTTCTGAAGGGGTTTCATTCCCGGTTCCTGTGTTTTCTATTCCCGGGCATATATTAAACTCTATTATTGACCTACTCAATATTTATCACCAACATGGAATTTATCTATCGTTTTCAAATTTTTTTTAGAAAAGTTTTTTCCTCATCACATCATTTCGATGATGCAGTTACTTACAGGCACGTCGTGTGGATCCAGATTCATGGAAATCCAAAATCCAGGTACCAACTTCACCCGAAGCTAAACAGGATCATCCATCACATCATTTGAAACCAATATTTCTTCAGTTATTATTGGAAAACGACTAAGCGGCATTGGTCTTGCGATAAGGCGGAATCAGTCTCTATTCCTGTCCATTAGACAACATTTCAGGGCTGTATATAGACTGTTTATAGATGGTTAGTTACATGTATCCAACTCTATTTTGAAGAAGCCAATTTAATCCTAGCCAACCAGGCAATATTAAATGATATTCTACAAGAAGTATCAGACCCTCATGTGCCTTATTTAATGGTATTCCTCGGCAACAGGTTCTCGATGCTGCCGACTGTCCAAGAGTGTCAATTTTTGCCAAGTTTTATTTGAAGCCACAGAAAGTGCAGGCCTTTCAGGCTATCTAGTATTAACTTTCTGCAGTTGCATGAATTGTTGTGAGACGTTGGTTGTTTGTCTCCTAAACAATAACGACTTTTAATACATACAGTAATGCCCTAAAAAAATTGACTCCTTAACCACAGCAGAATTACGGGTAACTTTTCAGGATTTAGTCGGAAATATGGCTTGTTGCCATTCATCAGAAAGCTCTCAGTGAGAGCTTTCCGATGAATGGCAACAAGCCATATTTTCAAATCCCTAGATCACTGTTTATATGCAGCATATTCCATAGTATATACCATGTTTTCGTTAAAAATAATACAATTTTGATGTAGAATATAATAATAATAATAATAATAATAATTATCATCAATCCATTTATTTCACATATTCTACAGGTTCCAGTGCATGGGACAATTATTACCCTGATGAGCCTGAACACTCAATAACCATATACTGCTCCCCAGGGACTGTGGGGGGAAGTGGCTAGCACACTGGCAATATCTTTGACTGCTCATAATCAGGTACCCTTTTCAACGCATGGTTTTTTTTTGCGAAACAGACACAGTACAACGACTACGGAAGGGTCACAACTTGGCGTGAAATATGAACAGCATACAATCTTAACAATTGCACATCGATAAATTCGGCCAAGCCACTGCTATGTGAAACTCACATTAGACCAGCGGCGGGCTGCGAACTCGCTGTGTTGACAGCAAAGGCAATTGCGATGCGCTAACCACTGAACCACGGAGCTCCACTATGCTGGTGAATTTGTTAAAAAACAAAACTATTGATATATCTGTGTGTCGGCATCTCTTCATCATTACAGTAATGCCCTAAGTAATTGACCCAAGTTACCCATAATTCTGTTGTGGTTAAGGAGTCAATTATTTAGGGCATTACTGTAGCTAAATATCCTAAGATAAGGGAGGAAACACACTTCTGTCATGATGTCCCAAACAAACACAATTGAACAGGTCACACCCCTGGTCAAGTGGTCCTGCTAATGTGCTATGATGATGTTGGGTCCTGTTGAATTGCTATAATGCTGTTAGGGTAAACTGATGCTGTTAACAAAAAGTACAGTTATATTCTTTTAATTTGTCTTTTTCGCGGTGGTCCGATAATCTGAACATATACAGGAAAATCCATTACCGGTATGTGTATAAAACATTCAGTTGAAAATCGACTCAAGTCAACAAAATCAATATAATCAGTAGGACTACCAACATCCTAGCATATTAACAGGACCACTTTACCAGGGGTGAGTCACTTAACCCTTTACCCAACAGAACGGCCCTGTGCCAATGCATTCTCTTATATATGCGAGTCGACCATAGGTCGCCTCGCATATATAAGAGAATGCATTGGCTAACACATTAAAAATTATAAAATTGTTAAAGAATGTAAGAAAAAATGGTAAAAAGTGTTAAAAAAAGATTTTTTTAGGCCAATGCATTCTCTTATATAATCGAGGCGACCTATGGTCGACTTGCATATATAAGAGAATGCATTGGCACAGGGCATAACTGTAACCATCACAATGTGGTCAATGAGCCGGTTCCAATGATATCCATATTTGTATGGTTTTATTGAGACAGACCCAAGATAATTTAGGCTGTTGCAGCTTTATTTGGCCGTTTTTGGCCGGTTTGTTGGGTAAAGGGTTAAAGTACCGAATATTTTATGTTTACCTTCAAACATGGTGACTGACAAACTTTAAAATCGCAGATACACCATCAAATAATTCAAATTAATATAACCACACCCAATGCCATTTATTGATGCTATATGAAGAGCATTCTTTTGTCTCTTCTGCATGTTATGATATGCAATTTTGATCTCAAACATCATTTTGCTTCGCAGTAAATAATCCTTCGGTCTTAAATTAGGATAGCGCTCTGCACATGCGCCGACACGCCTCTCTTCACTTTGTGCTTTGCGATCGTCATGAGAAGTCATGACGGACTTTCACCGACATAAAACTTTTAAGTTTTATCGTTCTAGTTGACGATTGCACATAGTGCATTCCATATACTTACTAGATGCAGATATATAATGTCACAAAAGGCATCTGACACCGACATAGTCAGAGAAAAAAAACGTCAAAACTAACGATAAAAAGGCCAAACAAAATGCCTCGAAATTAGGTGACGCACGTGGTGCGCACAATGCGGTCAGAAAAGATGGTGGAAGTGGTGAAAGAAATACTATCACACCGCACTTCGTTTTGTCAACAATAACAAGGCTCTCAGTTAGTTGACATGGGCGCACGCATCACTTCGCTAGAACAGAATAAAAACCAGCCTTAATCTAGTCATGATGACGTTTATTATGATGACAGTGTTGATGTCATCAACGAAGTTGGCTCTGAGTGTGGACATGAGTCCCAACATACCTTCAACATCGTCACGTTTTGCGTCAATGTCACAGCGATTAACATCGCAAGAGATTGTTGCGCAGGCCATTGATGGCACTCTGGCAACCTCAATCACAGATATGTTTCGGCAAGGGATAGCTGAGGATCAGTACCAAAACATGACGCGTGACAATCAAAATTCTCGACCTGACAATTGTGAGGGTATTCAGGTGGTAAAAGTCAACACATTAGTGTGGGACATTTTGTCGCAGAGCGAAAACTAATGATAAAAAGTTACAGAATGTTGAAACTGCATTGATTAAATCTTCGGTTATATTGGCTAAAATGGCCCGATACTGCTGCCAGCCTTGAAAAGGATTGTGCACCATTGGGGCCTCTCATTGATCAAACCAATGATGCCCTATCTCTGCTGGGACAAGGGAACTTTCTTCTCAACAACACGAAAAACGACCTCCTCAAACCTGAGATGCGAGGAGAATATGTTCATCTCTGCCAGCATTCTCGGCCCGTCACAAACTACCTTTTTGGAGATGTCTCCAAGACGGCCAAAGAAATAGAGGACACTCATAAAATTGGTAATATGATGACACATTCCTCCAAATGAAAAGCCCCTATTCGCGGGCGTGGACGTGGCAGGTTTACTAGTAAGCCATATCAGTATAATAACCGCCGTTCATTTGGGTCTTCTCATCCTGGATCTTCCTCGAAAGAAGTTGGCAATGTTGCTAGCTACAGTAATGCCCTAAGTAATCGACTCTTTAACCAAAGCAGAATTATGGGTAACTTTTCAGGATTTAGTCGGAAATATGGCTTGTTGCCATTCATCGGAAAGCTCTCCCCAGTTAAAGAGTCGATTACTTAGGGCATTACTGTACATGCCAAAAAACGCCAAACGGGGGAACCTCAGGTCCCGGACTGGCAGATACTACTAATAAACTATAAACCATCCTACAGTTGTTAAACAGGTAGGCCATAAGATGATGAACTATTAATCAGAAATTTATTGTAGAGCAATTACGGTTTCATGTAAAACATTGGGAATCATTGACTCGGGACCCATTTATTAGCTCAACTTTACTTTGTAAAGTTTGAGCTATTGCCATGGCTTGATATCCGTCGTCCGTGTGTTTGTGCATGTGTGCGTGTGTGAGGCATCAACAATACAGGCTACAGGTCGTACCTTTGGTTGGATCATTATGAAATTTTGGGGTCATTCGGCCAAAAAACATGGCAGCCATCTTGGATTTGACTCTTTGCATGACTAAATCCTTTGGCATGGGCTACAGGTCGTACCTTTGGTCTGATCATCATGAAATTTGTCATGGCTGTTGATATTGGAATGTAGATGGGAACGAGTCATTTTGGGGTCATTCGGCCTTAAAACGTGTCCACTGGCAGCCACCTTGGATTTTACTCTTTGCATGACTAAATCCTTTAGCACACCCTACAGTCCACTTCCCTCATCCGATCATCTCCAGACTTCATATTAATCATGATATTGATCTACTAGATGGAAGCTATCAAATGTTTTTGAATTTCATTGGATAGGTCAAGGTCAAGGACATGGTCGCACATGAAATTGGACCGGCCCATATTGTTCCCGGGATCAAAGCAGGCCTACATACAAAACTCGAGTCGGATCGGTTGAGGTCCAGAAACATGCCTATATGTGTATATGAGCGAGGTTAAGGTCAAGGACACAGTCACACATGAAATTGGACCCGCCCATGTTGTTCCCTGTATCAAAGTAGGCATACATACCAAATTTGATTTGAATCGGTCAAGCAGTTTTCGTGTCTATAACATACATGCATACACGCAATCACACATCTCTGTCATTCTAGTTTGCTAGATGTGGGGTCATTTACCTTGGCAGTCATGCTACCTGGTCAGGCATCCACTTACCTTATATGGTTACACATAAAAAGCACATACTCACATAGGCTTTATAGAAGACATGACGGGGACCAATCATACTCTTCTATGGGTTCCGCTCTATTCTTGAATGTGTACGTCACGGCATTAACCCACAATGCATTTTGTCTGACATACATTATATTGAAATTCGATACATGTTCCCGTAGTCTGGACCAGCTTTCAATCTAGGTTGGTCCAAGTTCTGTCTCTGACTGCAATTAAACGACAATTCATTGAGTACATTTTATCAGAAACACAAGAAAATATGACCAAGTCTGCAAATGGTATGTCTGTTATTTGCAGAATTAGGTCCCCAGAGGGTGAATGTAGTGATGCTATCCCACACAGCGGGCTATCAACACCAAATTCACCCTCTAGGAACCTCATTCTATTTAGGCCTCAACTGCTATGGGAGACCTAGGATCAGATTGTAGTTCCCCAGTTGGTGAAATGCACCCATTGGTCACCTAGATTGTGCATGTTATCTTCTGCAAATTAGGGGATATAGAAACTTCCCACAAGGGAAAAAGTAGCTAAAAACAATGTTTATTTGAGACTATAGATACTTCCCAGAAAATGATGCCTAAGCAGATTGAGGTCTCCAGAGTGTGAATTTGGTCACGCTAGCCCACTGTGCGGGATAGCATCACTAAATTTACCTTCTGGGACCTCATTCTGCAAATGACGGACACACTATTTTCAGGCTTGGACCCAAGAAAATATGACCATTTCCTTCATCTACAGGGAGTTTGTGATATTGATTGTGTTAATTGCAGTAACACTTGAATGGGTTTACCATGGATCCAGTCTATCTACAGTAATGCTCTAACAAAGCAACTTCTTAACCACAGCAGAATTATGGGTAACTTTTCAGGATTTAGTCTGAAATATGGCTTGTTGCCATTCATCGGAAAGCTCTCCCCGGGATGAATGGCAACAAGCCATATTTCCGACTAAATCATGAAAAGTTACCCATAATTCTGCTGTGGTTAAGAAGTCGCTTACTTAGAGCATTACTGTATATCTCATATCAGGGGCCAGCCCAGTTCTGATTAAAACCATACTCAGACTCTAAAAATACTGAGTCTGATGAAACCCGCTATCTGTCGCATTACTGTCGCTATGAATAACTTCCACAGACAACCCCCTGCAGATGACGTCACCGCACCCACATTTGTCTTTAAAAATAGCTTTGATTGACATAATGTAGTTTCGGTTTCGTTTCAGCGTAAGAGTTAAAATTTCGTTTCCGCAGACTCTTTATGCCAGGTCCTGGGAGAATTGATGCTACGCATTCTCTCAGAATATCTTCTGCGCCTTGTGACAAAATTTTAACTGCGATTAATCACGTTTAACAAACTTTAAACGCGTTTATGACTCGAAACAAATTAATTTTGTCTTTGTTTAATTTTGAAGTTAACATCTTATGCCTGAAATTAAATAAATGTATGACATCGCGACTTCTAAATTATTCGGTACTAAATGTTGAATTTCTTAATAACATTCAATTATATTACATATTAATTAAAATTGTCAATTCTGCACTCTTTAAATATGCTTTTCAATGTTAAATTTGCTGTCGTAAAATTCTGAATTTGTAAACATTAGCCATGCGGCGAAAAAATTATTGTGCTATTTATAACTATTGAGCAGGGTTTACTGGAATCGGCACCGCCTGAAGGAATTCCCCTAGTCTTGGGGATTCCATGCGACAATCGCCTGATTTGTTACCTCGCGTTTTTGAGGATATTGTGATTGGCTGGCAATTACGTAATTCCTGCTGGGAGTAATGGAACCTCTACCCAATGTCATCAAACTCAGTACTTTTAGAGTCTGAGTATGGTTTTAATTAGAACTGGGGCCAGCCTAGAGGTATCAAATTGAGAGAAGTCACTGTTTGGTTATTAGGGAGAAGTGAACTGTAATCAGGGAGACATAACATTGTGGCTGAGGTTCAATATACACCACAACATAACCATTCTCTTATCCAATAAGTATCATGCAACACAAGAGTCCATTTATAAAACCATTACAGTGAGTACTCTAATTAATCGACCCCTTAACCACAGCAGAATTATGGGTAACTTTTCAGGATTTAGTCGGAAATATGGCTTGTTGCCATTCATTGGAAAGCTCTCCCCGAGAGCTTTCCGATGAATGGCAACAAGCCATATTTCCGACTAAATCCTGGAAAGTTACCCATAATTCTGCTGTGGTTAAGGGGTCGATTAATTAGAGCATTACTGTACCACTATAATCAGTATCTATACTTTAAATATTCTGTTTATTTATTAATCGGAAATATGGCTTGTTGCCATTCATTGGAAGCTTTCAGTAACTATACAAACTAAAACTGTTGTTGCCAAATTTTGCTCATTATACTGGTCATTGCCCCAATTGGACACGCCACCCTCATGTTTGGTAATCGTAAACACGCCACCCTCATGTTTGGTAATCGTAAACACGCCACCCTCATGTTTGGTAATCGTAAACACGCCACCCTCATGTTTGGTAATTGTAGACACGCCACCCTCATGTTTGGTAATCGTAGACACGCCACCCTCATGTTTGGTAATCGTAGACACGCCACCCTCATGTTTGGTAATCGTAGACACGCCACCCTCATGTTTGGTAATCGTAGACATGCCACCCTCATGTTTGGTAATCGTAGACTCAGTACAATGATAAACGATGCTCACCAACAAACAGCATACAGCATAGGATAATTTATTCTCACCGTTTAGTCTATTAGTTTCCGATTATGATTTTGTCTGACTTGTCTGGAATCATGCCTGGGTTTAGTGTGCCTGTCATTTGCAGAATGAGGTCCCCAGAGGGTGAATTTAGTGATGCTATCCCGCACAGCTGGATAGCATGACCAAATTCACCCTCTGGGGACCTCATTCTGCATGACTTCATCTGCTCTGGGAGACAAAGACTCAGATTGAAGTTCCCAAATGGTGAATATTTTGATGTACACCTATTGAGAACCTCGATATGCAATGAGTCATCTGCCAATTTGGGAATATAGAGAAACTAAACTAAAAAATAAATAGAATCTTTATGAAGAAGTTCTATAGAAATTTAATAATAAAGATACTTTCCAGAGAAAATGAGGCCTAAACAGAATGGGGTACCCAGAGGGTGAATTTAGTGATACTAGCCTGCTATGCGGGATAGCGTCACTAAATTCTCACCCTATGGGGACCCCATTCTGCAAATGGCAGACACGCTAAATTCAGGCTTGTGGAATCCGTGTAAAATCGCATTACTTTGCTGTGAGGTGCCATGTCTGGCAATAATTTACTCATATTTTGTGTCTAAGGAGTGATCAAGCTGTGTTTGATTTAATAGAGGTCAATTAGGATATGAATTACTTCAGACATTATACCAGCCGGCACAGTGATCATATACACGGCGAGACTCCTTGTTTACCTCTCTTCATATAGTTTGAATGTCCTTATACAGTTTGAATGTCCTTATAGAGTTTGGATATCCATATATGTTTTGAATTTCCTATTTTCCATTTTACTACGTACACTATTAGAGGGGGTGGGCCCGGTGGCTCAGTTGGTGTATGGCGTATTAGGCCAACATAAGACTTCCAGCAATGGCAAAGCTTGTTCAAATCGAAATATGTCCAGAATTTGTGATCCACAAAAAGGGAAGAATAATAACATTTGTGTATCTGGGTTTCCAGCATGTCTAGGTAATCATCAGTATTCTCAATTCTCCAATAACGATAACACTATCATTGCCATCAAGCTGCGCCAGAGTCCACTAGAAGTCAGCATCAGCGTTTATTGGTATACATGGATATAAGTTAAGGGATGGGCACATGTTCATTATACAGGTTAATTGCATCCTACTTTGTCTGCGTTGGTGGTCAGGAAAAACCAACGAAAAACCTCTTTGGGGGGGGGGGGGGGGGGAACGATGGAAACCTGCTTTCCGAAACCAACATCTCTAACGCAGCTCAAATGTTCGGAAATTCATTCTAATTGATCAATTGTGCAAAACAAACCTCCATGTGTACACACTATATAATATACAGATATAAATTAACATATATAAAATGTTCAAATATATACACTATGATCGTGATCGAATGACACATTATGCGTTAAATATAAATGACTATAAAACTATTTCTTCATAAATAAGGTGCGATACGCACATTTCAAAGTTGCAATTAACTTATATTAATGATTGTTTAACAAAATTCAACGTCAATTTTCTATAATATGCATGATTTCATGCGTTGTAAGAATATCTGTTTCTCAGATATATTTTCAACATAAGCATATCCTTATGTTATTTAACTGTCAATCCCTAACATTACTCAAATGTTTGAAACAAAAATTCTAGCTATGGCTAGAAATGACAACACACGCTCTATAATAGCGTGACTTCTTTTCATTGTTCATGCATGTAGCGATAATACATCACTCACTCATTATCCCGAGTAGCGAATACAATATTTTTCGGCTAATCTGCTTTGCAGTAAACGCTGAAAAATTATCAGTCTCTTTTAATAAAGCCAACGATAATCCTAACGGATGTACATGTACGTCTCTAGAAGTTTCCATTATATTTACTTTCTACAATGACACGGCATTCCCAACATGACATAATAAACCATTTTCAAATATGGAGTGCATTCCTAGCATATTAAATGTTTGTGAGAATCGTAGTATTTGGAAATAGTTGTAAATACAACAAGATGCGAAAGAATAATCAGTCACGAATATTGTTGACTGATAAAAACTGGAAGATGATGTCTCCTATATCGCGATGAGTAATGGATATATCGCCTGTATTCAGTTTTCCAACAATAGTTGAGTTTGACAATGCGTGGGAAACTTGTCTTCCTGTCATTGACCTCGGATCTGTGAAGTGATCTGTTATGCCAATAAACCAATGAAATCACATGAGTGCTTCGCCACTCTCCAATGAAATGGAAGGAATCCCATCAATTCAATAACTGATTATGAATGAGATATCCATAGACGTAAATATTGTAAATTTTTTGTCGGCTTTTTAAATAGACTGGGTAATTCTTTATGTCTATACAGAGTAATCGAGGCACATTATATTGAATAGAGGTTACAATTAACTCTTCCATGACTAGATCTTCCTGCAATATCTGCGAAAACCCTGTGTTAATGCATTCTCATATATATGCGAGTCTCCCATAGGGATCCTCGCATATATAAGAGAATACATTGTTCTAACAATATTTACCTTGACCTTGTAAGCCATTGTATTATCTTATATATGCGTGTCTACCTGTATAAGAGAATGCACTGGCACAGGATCTTTATATAATATGCTGCACCAGCACAGCTCCCGTTGTATGATTCACTGCCAATCATTTACAAGGCCATGCAGACCCCAGTTTGATAATGGTCTTACACAGTTTGAATGTCCTTATTTGTTTTGAATGCAATATGGTTGGAATGTCTTATATACCTTTCCTATTACGGCTAATCCTGTGATTCAGTTGGTATGTCACATGGCACATCAAAACAAGCTGCATGAAAAGGCAAGAATGACCTGATTCATGCCTCTGCAAGTTTGTCAATTTATTTCTGGGGGCGGTGGTTTCCACTTGCAGTGAAGTAAAGGCATTTTATTTATGGGGGCGGTGGTTTCCACTTGCAGTGAAGTAAGGCATTTTATTTCTGGGGGCGGTGGTTTCCACTTGCAGTGAAGTAAGGCATTTTATTTCTGGGGGCGGTGGTTTCCACAGTGAAGTAAGGCATTTTATTTCTGGGGGCGATGGATTCCACTTGCAGTGAAGTAAGGCAATTTATTTCTGGGGGCGGTGGTTTCCACAGTGAAGTAAGGCATTTTATTTCTGGGGCGGTGGATTCCACTTGCAGTGAAGTAAGGCATTTTATTTCTGGGGGCGGTGGATTCCACTTGCAGTGAAGTAAGGCATTTTATTTATGGGGGAGGTGGATTCCACTTGCAGTGAAGTAAGGCATTTTATTTCTGGGGGCGGTGGATTCCACTTGCAGTGAAGTAAGGCATTTTATTTATGGGGGAGGTGGATTCCACTTGCAGTGAAGTAAGGCATTTTATTTCTGGGGGCGGTGGATTCCACTTGCAGTGAAGTAAGGCATTTTATTTCTGGGGGCGGTGGATTCCACTTGCAGTGAAGTAAGGCATTTTATTTCTGGGGGCGGTGGATTCCACTTGCAGTGAAGTAAGGCTTTTTATTTTCTGGGGGCGGTGGATTCCACTTGCAGTGAAGTAAGGCATTTTATTTTCTGGGGGCGGTGGTTTCCACTTGCAGTGAAGTAAGGCATTTTATTTCTGGGGGCGGTGGTTTCCACTTGCAGTGAAGTAAGGCATTTTATTTCTGGGGGCGGTGGATTCCACTTGCAGTGAAGTAAGGCATTTTATTTCTGGGGGCGGTGGTTTCCACTTGCAGTGAAGTAAGGCATTTTATTTCTGGGGGCGGTGGTTTCCACTTGCAAGTGAAGTAAGGCATTTTATTTCTGGGGGCGGTGGTTTCCACAGTGAAGTAAGGCATTTTATTTCTGGGGGCGGTGGTTTCCACTTGCAGTGAAGTAAGGCATTTTATTTCTGGGGGCGGTGGTTTCCACAGTGAAGTAAGGCATTTTATTTCTGGGGGCGGTGGTTTCCACTTGCAGTGAAGTAAGGCATTTTATTTCTGGGGGCGGTGGTTTCCACAGTGAAGTAAGGCATTTTATTTCTGGGGGCGGTGGTTTCCACAGTGAAGTAAGGCAATTTATTTCTGGGGGCGGTGGATTCCACAGTGATGTAAGGCATTTTATTTTTTATTACTTGGTTTACGGATTTCTTTGTCTCAAAGATAGGGAGGTTGGAGAAAAAATAAAATAAAATCTGTATACTTTTTTATGTTTACCCATACCATAGTATGGTAAACC